>CM033641.1:252919033-253060474 GCA_019512145.1 Engystomops pustulosus | reverse complement strand
CCAGACCCTCCTGAACGCTGTAGTAATGATAATATTTATTTACATATATATAGCGCCATCAAATTCTGCAGCGCTTTACAAATGACGCTGTAGTGGAGATCAGGTGAGGCACTGACATAGCACTTCGCACGATCTCCCAGAGAACAGCGCCTCTGCACTGCGGTTTCCCTCTCCCAATATCCCTACTGTAACAGAAGAAGTGCGTCTGTGTGTGTGTGTATTCATTTCTTATCAAGTCACAAAATCTGTTCTCAGTTTGTTTTAATGAAGCTTATCTATAACATTGGCATTGTGCAGATGTGCAGTATACTGTATGAAATTTAAACACAAGCTGCTATGGACCATGTGGTGCCCAAAAATCAGAACCATTATTTGCATACTAGAAATTCCCATTCAGCAGGAGCAATTGTACTTTCATAAACATATCATATTAATCTTCTAGGGGCTGCTTATTTCTAACTACTGGAACCTTCTTTCTCATCTTTTCTTTTCCAGCCTCCGGTGTTCACTGGCTTCCAAGATCATATAAATGGGCTGCAAACCTTGCTAACAAAAGTGACTGACCATATTAGGGAGTTGGAGACCTCTTTGGTAGCACTGAAAGTTGAAGATCTCTCCTTAAATAATGTCAATTTTACAGAGGTGAGTTGTAATTTTTTCTCTCCTTAAATAATGTCAATTTTACAGAGGTGAGTTGTAATTTTTTAAGGTCTCTGTTTAAAACCGTTTTTAAAGGGGATTGTCCACATGACAAATAGATTAAATATTCAAGGATTATGTCATAATGTTTGATGGCTGCATTGCTGGGCCCCACACATTTTTGAAGAGCAGGTTTTCCCAATCCTTAGCAAGCAAAATGATGTTCTTCCTTCCCATTACCACAGCTCAGGATAGCATACGATGAAGAAATGCCTAAGAGGAAGATGTCCCTCTTCAACCCTCTATCTGGCAGAGCATTCGTTTTTGGGCTATTAAAATTGAATAATAAAATAAACAGTTTTGAAAATATTATGCTCTTAAACCCGATTCGGTGCTTGGCCATATGGAAGCTAACGCAGAATGTCTTGTTTAATTGTGGCACCGGGAAAACTGGGTGTGTGTGATGCAGCACTGTAAAGGGTAGCAATATAATTTGTGGTATGAGAGGTTTCTAGTAACTGCTTTAGGGTGTTTTTTTGTAACAAAGCATCTTCCCGTCCATCATTAATTTTTTTTTATCTCTCGGACAACCCCTTTGAACACCTTAAGGGACGGAGGGTGTTTGGCTCATTTCTCGCTTTCCAACTTTCAACAAATCCAATAACTGTTACAGTTTTTCCGGTGTACAGACCGGATATTTGTGAGGGTATTATATTGTGCGTTAAGAAAAACGATTTTTACTGTACGTAATGTAGTTTATTTTAACAGATGCCGCTGATGTATGCGAAGCTGAGAAAAAAAATTCGCAAATGTGATTCGAAACAATTGAAAAAAGAAAAAAAAACAAAAACGCTTTAAGTGATCGATCAAGTGTCTTGTGGGGCTCAGGTTAGTATATTTGCACACGGGAGCTCGTCACATATTAGCGCCAATATAACACGCACAACTAGCATTTTTCTTTGGTTCGGTAGCGATCGCAATGAAGGGATAAGCGATACCAAATTATATAGGTTTTATTGTGTTGTAATTACATTTTCCAAAATTAAAAACGTTGTGTGACAAAAAAGAAATAAAGGTGTCTGACATCTTGTCGTGACGCTAAACATATAGACAAAGTGGTTGGCCTAGAGAGGTTGGCAAGAAGAAGTGTCTAGGGTGACCTCGCCTTAGGTAGTGAGGGGTCATTTTTTTGCGGAAATGATCGGGCATGGAAGTTTTCAGATGGCTTCATCGATATTGACCGGGTCTGATGACGAACATTTTTGAATCCATTTTTTTAATTTCATTTTTTATGTTAGTAAAAAAGGTGTTAAAAGTCCATTTCGGACCATTTTGGGCGACCATTTCCCGCATCGGAAGGTCGCAACGCCGCCGTAGACCGTTTGTTTATATTTTGATAGAATTCGGTGGGGCATTTTGGGACGCGGCGGATACCGAAGTATGTCTGGATTTTTACCTGTTGTTATGTTTTATATCCGTTCTAAGGGATAAGGGGGGTGGATTTGTGAACTTTTAATTTTTATTAATTTTTTTATGTGTTAACTTTTTTTTTTATTTTTTTTGCACTATTTTTGAGGAATATCTAGGGTACAATACCCTAGATGCTCAGATCGTCCTACAATATAGCAATACTACAGTATTACAAATATGGCAGTGTTTTTGCTAGGTCTTACATTACATGAGCCGACTTGGCTCATGTAGGAAAGAACGTAATACACCATGTAACCTAGTGTCAAGAGAAGACAGAGGCTACCGAGGTAACGCATCGCCGCCCCCGCGCTGGGTATTCGGGGGCGTGTGCGATTCGAAAATAGAAAGAAAAGAAAGATGGCGGCAGCGTACCAGCGCGGCGACCCGTCTTTTAAACACGCCGCACAGAGACTTGCGAGAGCGGGGCGTTTAGAGGTTTTTAATCACGCCCTGCGATCGGTGCAAAACAGACAGAGGACGAACCTTAGCGGCGTTCATTCACGGTGGGGGGACGTTTGTGACCTAAAATGGCAAAAACACCACCTATGTAAGAAGAAGGACTCAGCACAGTTAGCTCTCTTCATACTTCCCTTATAACGTCTGAGCCCTGTAGAGCTACCGGCGCAGAGCGTTAAGGCGGTAGGTTTGAAAAAAAGAAAAGGTAATCAAAAACAGAAAATCATGTTCTCTAAAAATGATTAATAACTGAAGTTATATGAAACATGAACAGGAAGACAATTAATTTGAGCAAGAACAACCCAGTACAAATTTGGCGCAAAGAATAAGATTTGCGCATCCCCCCCAAATCAAGACGTGCATCATTAAGTGGTAAAGTGCGTTACAGTTATATAGAATGCACAGCTCCAAAATTAAGCAAGAGCTGATATTTTTTTTTTTAAAACCTCTTTAAAGGTCCGCAGAAGGTGTGTTGTGTTATGATATCAGTGTTAATCTGACTTTAGAGTTTTTTTTTATGGTTTTTGGAAGATACTTTTCAATGTAACTAACTGTGGAAAGTACAAATTTCCACCTTTGAGCTGGTTCCTTTGGGCAGTCAGGAGTCTTGGTAGGAAATAACTGAAGCGTGTGCGTTAACTCCTTGTGTGTCCACCGTTTGTTTTTCCCTGTGTTCCCCTCCTTTCCTCTTAAAGCCACTTTGGTAGGTATACATTAATCCACAGGGCACGCCAGCTGAGGGTTGCTTCTAGGCAGTATTTCACATACTTTCGGATTTTTTTCTCCTTTATAAAAAATAGCTCACTATACTCACAAAAGGATCAGCGCGAATGTTTAACCTATGAAGCACAACCCCACGAAAAAGTACACTTATTTCAATTTAGGTTTTTATTTATAATTAATGCTTTTGCTTTTCTTTCGTCTTGGTCTGCGATTACAGTTGCTACAAATATTATAGAAGATTTTCAAATAGGAATGATTAGCCCCTGTAAACCGTTTGCCGTATGATTAATTTTTGCTGTTGAAGACGAATTGTAGGGAAGGGGGGTCAAACTCATTTATTCGATGTAAAAATACTACTCTTGCCATTCCGTGAGCTATCTGTACTGACGGGGGAAATTGGAGTATGAGCTGGCTCTTTTGAGAGTCATTTACCATGGGCTCCTGACAACCTTTATTAAAACTTTAACAATAGAAAACAGGCACCTTTGGGTTACACACATCAAAATAAATGGACAGGCGTCACTGTCTTCAAATTTTCTACTAATGGGTTGCACTAGCTGCATAAACTCTGTGCAATACTTTTGTAAAGGGCGGTTCAAAAATTCGTGTTTTTGTATACAGAGACCAGTGGTGGCGAACCATGGCCACCGCGTGCCAGACAGGGCAAGCGGAGCCATCTTGCTGAGAAACGAATGCCATATCTTCCACAGTGGTGCGCAGAGGCCACGTCGGGTCCACAGTTTTAAAGAACGCATTGTGCACCTGCGCACTCAGGCTACAGAGCAGGCAGTGTCACATGCACGGGTAGAGCAGGTCTTTGGTAACTAGAGCACCTGCGGGCCCCATCAGATGTCAGCTCCATCAGGTGGGGCGCAGGCATGTCTGATGCTCATGGTACAGAGGAGCAGCTGCTCTATGAAGAAGAGCCCGTTTGCAGCGCTGGAGGCAGGAGGAAACTAGCATGAGATGCTTGCATCTCCACACTCCTAGCTGGCAGACCGGAAGTGGAGCCGAGGACGAGAGAGAGGGGGCAGGGAGGGAGGATGCTGGTGACACAGGCAAACAATCCCAGAGGGTTGTGTGACCTTCCTCATAGTACACGTAATGTTGTACCAGTGTCTAAAATTTGTTTATAACAGTTCCCATACATATATACTGTTGCTATGGATATAGTGTGTTAATATGTGAAACATTTACACACCATAGAGCATAAACACAGATAGAAATTAGTATTTGTTATGCATTGGCGGGTACTAGTTTATGTCTGTTGTTACGGAGTATATAAGTATATGTATGGTGTATTTGTAGCATTTGCTGCCATGTGCATATTTGTCGCTGTACTACTGTGATATATACTGTGCCATGCCATACGGTGTATTATGTGTGTCCTGTAGAGTCTTTGTTATGACATTATGTATATATGTGTGTACTGTACTATGTGTGTGTATTTGCTACTGTAGTGGTGTACTGGTATAGTCTGAGAGCCGAAGTACCGGTGCAGACCCTGTATGTGTTGTTATGTATATGTCTGGTTATGCATTATGTTATATGTGTGTTAGTATAGATAGTCATGTGTTATGCACTGAATTATGATCTGTATGTATACTGTATTATATGTGTGTGACTGTAGTATGTCGTGTTGTTATGCATGACTGTATATGTTGTATGCATACTGTATATATGTGGTGTACTGTATAGTCATGTGTTTTATTGCATACTGTTAGTATATGTGTGCAACTGTATATGTCGGCTGTTATGGCATACTGATAAGTGTATGTGTGCACTGGATAAAGTATGTGTATTGCATATGGCAATATAGTGTGCACTGTATAGTCGTATGTGTTAATGCATTTACGGATATATGTTGGTGTACGGTATATGTCGTGTGTTATGCAATAGACTGGTATATTGTCTGTGTTAGCTACTGAAATATGTGGTGACATGTATATATGTCGCATTTGTTGTTATGCTGATTATCTGGAATATGTCAGTGCATGTAATGTCTGCTTACATGTATATGTCGTGTTAGGCAATACGTATATGTCTGTGGGATGCATTATCCTGTATATTTATGTGTGTACTGTATATGTCTGTGTTATGCATACTGTATAGTTAATGGTGGTGTGATGTATATGTCTCGTGTTATGCATACTTGTAGTATATGTGTTGTGATACTGTATATGTCTGTGTTATGCATACTGTATATATGTGTGCACTCGTAATAGGTCTGTGTGATGCATTAATGTATATATGGTGTGCATCTGTTAAATATGTACGTGTTAGGCACCTACTGTTATATGGGTGTACTAGTATATGGTCTATGTGTTAGGCAACGAATAGTGTGCACTGTATAGGTCTGTGTTAGAATTGAGTTTTCGGTATTAGCGTGGCTTGCACGGTATATGTCGTTGTTATGAGATATAATTCTATATCATCGGATGCCACTGAATATTATGTTTGTGTTAGCATACTGCTATTATATGTGGCAAATGTAATATGTATGTGTTAGGCTACTGTAATCTCCGTGTGCATGTGTATGTCGTTGTTAGGGCAATACTGATCTATATGGGTAGTACTGTATATGTCTGTTTATGTCATGAATGTATATACGGTGCCATGTATATGTCTGGGTTTTATGCATTACGTGTATATTAGGTGGAGCAAACGTGGAATGGGTCTTAAAAATGTGTTATGAATTGTACTGTGTATATATCGTGGTAAAACCATGGTAGCTGTATAGCTGTTGTTATGAATATGTATGTATACGTGGGAACACATGATAGTGTCTGTGTTATGCATTACTGTTCATGTTCTGGTGGTGCTGCCAACATTATAAGTATATGCTGGTGACAACTGTATAGTGTTCGTGTTATAGTATTATGCAATACCAAATTGGTAATATCTAGGTGGTAAAACAGATGTTATAGGAGCATTATTATTCTCGGGCGTGATGTATAGGGTAATATTGCTCTACTATGGTGTACTAAACAGAAAAAAGAGATTCCCAAGTTGGGCACTTATGTGGTGATAAGTAGGGATTTTGGCTGGGCGTATGTTTTGGCGCACATCGACATCGCTAGCAAGGGTTTAAGCATCACTGCCTAGAACTATACGTAGGGAAAGACTAAACCTTGATGCTATACACTTAGTAGTATACCTTATACACATGAGTGGGCAGAGGGGGGAAGTAGGTTGGCTCTGTCTGACACTCTTCTTTCCCGGAGGCCAGAAATGCGGCCAGGATGGAAGGATGCAAAGACAATGGCTACGTCTTTTCATCCGCAGGCCTACAGCGACCTCGCTGAGCGATTTGGTATATAGCTCGCAGCGAAGGGCACGTAGTCCACTATGGGGATAAGCAGAGGTGTGCGCAAGAACTATTTGCAGTTGTATCGGAATCCTCTCCCCGGCCAGCGCGGATAGCACGGGTATATCGCAGGATGAGAGAAAAAAAAAATTAACCCACCTATGGTGGATGTCACGTCCGTGGGCAGCACGGTGGCTAGTGGTTAGCATTACAGCCTTTCAAGGCATGGGACCTGGGTTCAAGTCAACCATCGGCAAAGCGTTGATGTTTCTCTCGTGGTTTGCTGTGGGTTTCCGTCCGGGTCCTCCGGTTTCCTTCCAACACTATAAAAAAAATTATGGTAGGTTCATAGATTGTGAACCCCCATGAGGACACCAAGGGGACCTGATTTTGGCAAAAAGCCCTGTGCAGAGCTGCGTATCTGTGTGCAATATAATAAATAAAGAAATAGAACTTATATATTGGGACCCCATTTCATCGGCAGAAAAAAGCCCATTGGTTTGTGGGTACTTGTACAGAAGTACCATCACCTCCACACAGGCATAAATATTTAAACTTGGAGCTGGATTGCTTTATTTTTTTGCCAGCTTAAACTGTAGTATGGTAGTTGCACCCCTTATCTGCAGACACCCCTGTCCTGTGCAGATGAGGTGCTCGTAACTATATTATATATATATATATATCTATATATAGAGTATATATATATATATAATTATATATATATATTTAGTAGGCTTTATTTGTGCATTTACATTTTTTAATTACACAGTCATTGTTAATGGACTTGCATTTGAAAACTTTCGAAACGACGACCTGCTACATTACCATTGGGCCAACATGCTATTGGCCATTGTAGGTAGTAAACACTATGCGAGGGACTTCCATCCAGAATCGAAGCAGATTTGTAGTTGGTCGAACCTGAGAGGCTTGTGATGAAATTTTTACATGCTCCAACATAATTTAGGCTAGATTGTTGCTCAGCACCAAGCAGCTACTTATTTCCTCCCAGAGCCTCTCCCAAAAAAGGTCCACCTACCTATTCCTCTCAGAGTACACTACTGATCCAATGGCAACTCAAGTCCAAAACAAAAGGCAGGGAGAAACGGCCAGGGCGGGACAAGGTAAAAACCATTATATGCTCCTAACGCCCGTAGACAGGGTAACCGTCCCACGGGCCATAAGCTGTATGCTTCGGAGGTCTGTTGATGGTCTTGTTAAGGGAAGGAGCTGAGTCGACCTAAGCGCAACCACATTCCTTTTTCCCCCCGACAACCGATAGCTGTTTTTGTAAGCTTGCCGGCATAAGTGGATGTGGACAAACCGGGGCTGAGGTTAGTAGGAGGGATAAGAAATAAGCATTTCAAGACGGTACGGGTCCCAGCGAGGGATATTAGAGGAACGAGGTGGACTGGCCATCCCTGGCGTTCCGCTAGCACGGCTTGATCCTTGGTTGGGGTATCTGAATCGGTAGCTGGTTTGCGAGTCATAGGCAGCAAGTGCTATGCTCATCAGTGTCCTACAGTCTATTCAGGAGTTCGCGCTACGGAAATAGATGAGGCTCTCTTCACCAATCCATCTGGTTACTCCCTGATTTTCGCCAACAACACCGAGAGAGAACATAGTGGTTAATTTAGTCGCTTCTTTAATCCGACCCTCACGTTAGGTGTAGCTAGAGGCAAAAGAGGTTCATGACGGCTGATGCATTCTCAAGAAACGGGGCACCCGTCCTTAAAGCATTTAGCATTGTTTTTCACTTGGGCATGGTTTGCCCGACATGCGTTGGGTGCCTTGTTTTGTTTGCAAATACCTCGCTGGTTGTGTTGGGTCACAGCGTGAAAGGCACTAGGACCCACAAGCCCCGGAAGGCGGGGCCGCATGTAATTGAGCCGTCATTTATGCGTTAGAGTATGGGAGCGGAAACAGCGGGAATCTCAGCATCAGGCAATCCTCCTATGGATAGGGGGAAGAGTAACGCGGATTTCGCTAAAAATTGGTTTCGCAGTGACACGCGTGGTGGAATGTCCGCGGCGGGGTGTCTGGGTCCTGTGGGCGAGCAAGACATAATGTTGTGATTGGGCCGAATACTGGCGGAAAGATGCCCGAGTGAATCGACATAATGGGAAGTCTTTAACAATCGTGTGGAGAGAATTCGAACGATCGCAGTAGGTCCGGTGCAGATAAGTATATCTTATTGGGGTCTCGCATCCATAAAAAATCATTTGCTTATACAACTTGGTCTGTTGTTTTATTTGTGGCATGTGAAAGTGTCGTGACCGTCTCCACAAAAGATTCACTTTTAGGGAATTCACAAATTGCTGCAATTTTTGTACTTCTCTTTATCTGTCGTCATGACTATATACTAGAAGGTAAACGGAACTTATTTAACTTCGATGTTCTTACATGTGCAGAACAAACACTTAAATTCTAGAGAACAGTATAATGAGAAGCATGCAGCAGGAAATTCGATGAGGAAAAGTCCATCCCAACAAGATTGTCCCCCCCCATCCACACTCGAATGATATCCTAGGCAGGGGAAGATAAGTAGAGTCGTGGCTTTCTGGGCGTGATCACAAGGATATTCGGGGATCCTAGGCTCTCTCGATAGAGAGAGCGTAGCAAAGAAGGACAGGCCTAATGCACAATACCCGTAGTAAGAGGAAAGGGACATGAGAATGCTCTATCCCCTAATCTGCCGACATAAAAGATTCTCAGGGGGGAGCGATCGGAATGTTTGGTCTACAGATAACGAGTACGCAGGGTCATCCTTCGGAAAACTTGGGCGCGGTTCGATTGGGCGGACGGGGGGTAGGGGTGTGGGGGGTGGTATTACAACTGAGCTCCATTTAACTTCTATTACAGTTGAGTGCAATTACGAGTACAACTGATCAAGATGCGATCAGATGACTTCTAACCTCCGCACAATCACCTTTAAGATTCTGGCCATATTTTTTTTTTTGCCTTTTATTGACATTTGGTCTCACTTCAACTTGATGAAAATGCAGTTAATTGGCACACCTCAGTCTTCCATGATTGGAATACGTAGGTTGAGGGGAAATGGGATGGAAAATTAGGATTCTGAGCCTCATTCCATTTATTGCTGTTAATTACATTTCATTTTTTTTTTTGAGACCCATCTGGCATCAGGAGTATGGCAGGGGTAGCGAGCATCCTAAATTTTAATAGAGACAGATTTGGTTTACGGTAATGTGTAGCGGTCACCTTCTCTCCGGATCTTGAGCCCATTTACTGTATCCAGGCATGCATGTGGCTCCAATTGATGTATGCAAATTCCTTTCCGTGTTCTATACACCTGGGCCATGGTGCTAAAATTAAGTCAACGTGTTGGTGGGGGTCGGGGGTGTGGGTCCGGCGTTGGGTGATTGGGAAGAGGCGCACGGTGGATGGGGAAAGGTAAAGCGGACGTAGGGCAATTGTGCTTGGGAGGATTAGGAGGGTGGGTAGGCAATCTCCGGGGACGGCCGACAGGGATATGTTGATGGAATATTAAATACTCTTATTACGCGTTATGCCGAGGGCTTAACATACCTACTCTTCAAAATCAAAAACAGGAAATAGATTACGTGAAGAATAATAGAGGGACAGCCTGCATATGCACCGACGACCCGGAAAATCGCGGCACCAGAGACAGGGGAAGGGGGAGTAGAATGGGCTTGCACAAAGGGCACATCTGGGAAAAGACTCCTTCCTTAGCTGGGCTATCGCTGAGATTTCGGGGATCCGGGGAGATAGCCGCGTGGCCAGGAGCTGGGGGGAGGAGCAACGTGTTGATGAGGAGGGAGACTTGCGGTGGGGAAACCGGGAAGGAAGGAGATCGTGCCGGAATGCAGGGCGAGGTGTGGGCAAAGCGTCCAAATGAGGGGGGAGCTAATCTGGGGAGAGGGGGAGAGATGATGAGAGAGAGAGAGGGATGACGGGAGAGAGAGAGAGGCAGTAGGGGAGAACGACCTAAGAGAGAGGAGAGGACAGGCGTGGTAGGTTGTGGAAGCGCATAAACGGGTAAGAATGGAGCCCAATCGTACAGCATGGTTGGTTGAATTAAATCGGGTGGACCCAGGATTAGCGAGTGCTTGTGCAGGCCGGATAGGAAAGGACAAAGAATATGTGTGGATGGGCTGCTGAATTGCTCTCGTGGGAGGTCTCTGTGAGGTGGCTTCCTAGAGGCAACGCAGCTCACCATACCCTGAGCCTTTATTTTATTTTTGTTTTTTTGGAACGCAGAGATAAAGTGCGGTGTACTGAATACCCGATAGACGCGCTAGACTATAGAGAGATGCCTGTAACCACTACCATTGCCGCTAAGATTATCCAGCGTATCAAGGAAATAAATTTGCGGTTTTATGCTCGTTGATAGGACGAGATATCGGAGCTTTAGAATTATTCTGCTGCTTTCGCAGATAGAGAGAGCGAACAAAAGAGACACAAGAAAAACAGCTTCACGAAATGCAAGGATAAAGCAGCATATCACATAGTGTGATTAGCATATGACTCCATAATTGCCCTGGAAAGAAACTGTGATATAAGAAAAATCTTGCCTACAAAAAGTACCTGACATACTTAAAGCTGACAGATGTACAGAAGATTAATAATATGAGCCAGACTGACCTCAAGCTGAGACGCTACAGTGTATATGTTGTAGTAATGATAATATCTCTACCTTTACATAAATATAGCAGAAGCCATCAAAATTCATGCCAGGCTTTAACAAATCGACGGCCTGATAAAGATGTAGAATGGAAAGAATCAGGTGACCGGCACTAGCACATAGCCACTTCGCACGATACTCCAGAGAACGAGACCGCCCTCTGCACAGTGCGGCGTGTGCCTCTCCCAATATCCCTAACGTAACAAGGAAGAGCTAGCCGTCCTATGTGTGAGTATTGTCCAATTTTTCTTTATTGAAGTCACAAATCTAGTTATCAGTTTTCTTATAATAGAAGCCTATATCTATAACATTGGAACATCCCTAGGGCAGAATGGCTGCATGATATACTGTATGAGAAATTTAACACACAGATGGCTATGGACCATGTGGTGCCCCACAAATCAGAACCATTATTTGCATACTAGACAAATGTCACAGTTCGAGCAAGGAGCAATGTCGTACCTTTCATAAACATTTCATATTAATCTTATAGGGGCTGCTATTCTACCTACAGAGAACTTCTTTCTCATCTTTTACTATTTCCAGCCTCCGGTGTTCATGGCTTCCAAGATCATATGAAATGGCTGACAAACGCGTGCTAACAAAGTGAGGTCTCTGACCATATTAGGGAGTTGGAAGACCTCTTGGGCTAGCACTGAAGGTTGAACGAATCTCTCTTAATATGTCAGATTTTACAGAGGTGAGTTGTAATTTTTGTAAGGTCTCTGTTTAAAACAATTTTTAAAGAAGGGGATTGTCCACATGACAAATAGATTAAATATTCAAGGATTACGGTATGTCATAATGTTTGATGGCTGCATTGCTGGGCCCCACACATTTTTGAAGAGCAGGTTTTCCCAATCCTTGGCAAGCAAAATGACGTTCTTCCTTCCCATTACCATAGCTCAGAATAGCATACGATGAAGAAATGCCTAAGAGGATGCCCCTCTTCAACCCTCTATCTGGCAGGGTATTCTACTTTGGGCTATTAAAATTGAATAATAAAATAAAAAGTTTTGAAAATATTATGCTCTTAAACATTTACTATAATTAGATATAATATATACATGTATATCAACATGATTTTGATTTATGTGAAGATTTATAAAAATGTATTTACATAGTATGTGTATATATATATATATAATATGCGCAATATTTAATATATTAGTTCTTCTGTGCCATTTGTGCAGAAGTCTTTCGACCATCTACACCACTTCATAGAAAGGGGGTGTGATGAGGGTGTGGAAAAGGAGCCATTGCGCTGAACAATGATTCTGAACTTTTCAATCACAACTTTCAAATTACATATGTATTGTCCTTATAATTGACTCTAGTCCTAGTACTGGAGGCAATTGAGTCCTATGTTAAATATATGAACTGTATAGACTGTATCTCAGTATAGAGCACGCCTAATATAAAGAAAGCTGATCTGCATATGCAGGTTTTTTTTTTTTTTGTCATTTTGATGGGATAAATTAATACATTTTTATAGTTCCGTCAAATTCTGCTGCAGTTTGCATAAACAAAAACATAAGATATTACAGAGCAATAACCTGGTCAGATAAAACAAGAGAAATGAAGGCTCTGCCCAAGATCATACATTCAGGAACTGGTGACTGTGCCTGTACAATGGTCAAGCCATTCTTTATAAATGATAAGACATAAATCATTATCTCTGCATGAGCCAGTCACCTGCAGTCATCTAACTTTCTGCATGCGATGCTATTAACACAGATTTGAAAATTGTGGAATATTTATCAGGATTTTCTGGAGTACAATCCTTAATATATTAGCAACTACTAGTGAACCGCCAGAAGTTTATTTCCCCCTTTTGAGCTTTCTCCACGCCAAGTGGTAGTGAAGGAAGGTGGGGACGGCAGTGGAGCGGTAGGAGCGCTCCACATCTGCACACTCTATAGCCTGTGACATTTCTGCCAGGTTGTATGCAGGTTACGGGGACTTCATCATACACCAGTATACAATACCTTAAGTCACATCACATGTGTTTGTTAGAAATGCTCATATATGGTTTAGTGCAATTTTAAAGGATTACCAATCATCTACCAAAGTAATCCTATAAGTGCTGAATGTTGCATGTATCTGTTATAATCGGTGTCATTAAAGGATAAGGATATTTGGTTGTATGTCCATATAGGTGATCTCATGAGTCTCTAGTTATTACTTGAAAGTTTTCTAAGGCTATTATTATTTTAGGGGAAAAAAAACAAATGTTAGTGGAATGTAATTAGAGAGACAAAAAACAATGCTTCTAATCTGATACAAAGTCCATCCCTCATTACATACTTTTATGATTTCCATCCAAAATGCATCCAACTTCTGACTAGCCACTTTTTCTCCACTGAATTGTAATATTTGATAAAGTGATGAAATAGCCGCACATTTTACTAAATTGTTTCAGTGAAACCAGCTCATCCTGCAAAAAAATGAGCCCTTACACAGCACCTGATGGCTCTTAGAATATGGCAACTGGAAAGGGGTTTTTTCTTTTGTTTTTAGGTGAAAATGTGAAATCCACTTTAATGACGGCTTCCCTTACCCTTTTTTTCATACGATTTCATCTGCTTTTATAAGTAATTTTTTCTTCCACTCAAGTTGATAAAATATACCTGCTCCCTGCCAGCAAATTGCATCAAGTCACAGAGTCGTCCTCATGATCTGCACAAACTCGCAAATAAGGCAGTGGAACACGAGAAATGGGCTTCCACAATCTGTAATCCTCTGGGAAGGGCACAAGAATGCTTGGCAGGGAGTTCCACAGGATAGCCGGGGCCCTCACGGGGAACCTGGCTTTGGCAGAAAGGCGGGTGGCGGCCAGCCAGGTGCCTGGGATTTCGTGTGGAAACCCCGGCTCTGGCCCTATTTAAGGGTCGTATAACAGAGGGAGCGGGCGGTAAGGGGCAAAGAGAAACGAGTTAAAAGGAAAGAAGAGGGAAACTCACGCGTCGTGGACAAAGGCAGATCGGGGGGGAAACAGATAGTGAGGGACCACGTTGGTAATGAGCCCGTGAGACTGTTGAGGTCGACAAAGAACGTGCACAGGGCTCCAGGACAGGTGACGACAGAAGAAAGTGTGTACAAAAAGCGAATTGTCGCCGGTGGGGGGAGCAGGGAAACCCGGTATGTAAAAGAGTATATGGGCTCAGGGGGGTGGCGGGGGGAGGAGCGAAAAGCGGGGACGACGGGCGGGTGGAAGCACGGGGAGAAAATCACATTGACAGTGTCAACGTATCTTCCTTTATATTACGGAGGAGTAGAGGTGTGTGCAGAAAAAATAGGCTGCACAAAAAGGGCTGTTGGGCTTTTTGTTGGGAGGTTGGATTTAAAAAAAATAAAAGCCCGGTGTTGGCATGTTTAGGACATACCGCGGGGGGATGAAAAAATAATAATGATTGAATTGAGAGTGAGGTTGGTAAATAGGTGCTGAAGTAATAGAAGGAGGAGGAAAATAAATAATTCCTGGCAGGTTCGGGGAGTCGTGTTGAAGCGTAACCAGTGCTGGATGATTATTTAGAAGGGGTGGGGGGTAGCGCTTTATTTTGTGCTCTGATGCGTCTTGATCCCAAATCTGTCCATTGTAACAGCAAGGGGGGTCAACATGTCAGTGGGAGGGAAAGAGTAGGGTAGGGAGGGGGAAACCACGTAATATGGGAAACTGGGGGGACTTTTTAGTGCATGGGGGGGGGAGAGAGTGGAAAAATTGAATGTAGTAGAGTGCCAATGGTAGTGAATCAGTGGGAGGGGGAAGACTGGGGGGAGTAACCAGTAGCAAAGAAAAGAGGAGAATAGACAGTGGGGGAAGCGAAAATTGCGTCAGAGGAGGGTGGGAGAAAAAATTAAAAAGGCTACAAGAAAGGCAGAGAAACAGTAAAAGGGTTGTTCGGGGGGCGTGACGAATAGTGGTTGTGATATAGTGGGAGATAACAGTTATATGAGTGGGGGCTGAGACCAGCCAAAAGAAATAACGAAATTGTAAGTGTGATTTGGGCGCTGCGGCGGGAAGAATATTCCAACGAAACTTGAGGAGTATGTCAAACTGACGTGGCAGGGCACTGGAAGATGTAGCAAGTCTAGGAATGTAGAGGCGTCTCTGACGGATAAAAGAGGGGGGGCTAACCCGTTCCGGAATACATGAAAGCCTTAGGGGGGCGTGGGGGGTAAGTAAATTCTAAAGTCAGTGGGGTTGAAGGGAGGTCGGCAAGAGACTGGGAAGGTAGGCAAAAAAAAAAAAACGTGGGGGGGAGGGGCTACGATTAAAGGGTGGCTGAGTGAGAAATGACATGGAGTCGAGAGTGTCTATGGAATAGGGATAGGGGACTATAATAATGAGGGCCGGGGGGGAGGGGGGGGTGGAAAGATAATACTCCAAATGAGACAAGCAGACTAAATTGGAAATAGCGAAGTGAAAATTGGGAAAACGCCATGGGGATTACGTCTTGACCCAGTTAGGAAAAGGACTGGTAGGGGGATGGTGTGAGGGGAGTGGGTGTTGGTTAGAAAGTGCCCGTTAAAAAAAAAAGTGAAAAAAAGACCACCAGTCCCCAGACCTCCCACCCACGGCCGGCGCGATGAGGGAATTAGCACGCACCGGGGGTCCTCGCGCCATAGGTGAAGGGTGAAAGCGCTTATGTGATTAGTATGGGGGGGGGCCCCGGGGAAAGGGGAAAGTCCAAGGGTAGGAGTGCCCGTGGACGTCATCTATCATGTGTGCATGTGAACCAATTGATGTCAATGTTGTGGTCGGGAGGGGTGGACATGGTTAAAAGAGATTGGGTGGTGTGCTAATAATTAGGTCTTATATGATGAACCCATTAGCGGGTGAGTGTGACTAGGAATAGTAAGATATCCTGAAATTTTGTAAAAGACCGGGACCTTGGGTGTTGTAAAAGATCAAGGTTGGGCTACAGAAAATAAAACACGTGGGGGTGGTGGCGTACGGGGGGAGGGGGTTAATAATGTGTACGGCATAAAAAAAATAGGGCGGAGTAATAGTTAGTAATCAGAGGGGTGGGGCGGTAATGACCAACAGGCTAAAAACTGTGGATGGAAAAAGGGGAAATGGTGCTTGGGGGAGGTAAAGTCGTCTGTCTCTGCAAAAGTGTAAGGTCCTGTGAGGCGGGATGGGAGATATAATCAAACTGAATGGGGTCATACGCATTACGGCGCAACATAAGCAGGCATCTATCATAAGGAACAACGGAGTGGGGGGCTGTGGGGGGGGGGTCCGAGCGTCTTGAAAACATATTCAACTTTCTATTTCTGATTCTGGGTTTTTTCAGTTCAAGTAAGACTTAGAGTAGCAGAATGCCGGCTAAAGATACTTAGGGCAACAGAAACCGGCGCGCAGCAAAGGTACTATGAAAGTATAGGCAAAAAGACTCGATGACCTAAGATCGAAGTCTGCCTTGGATACCGACATGGATATTTTGGTGAGTATGTGTGGTGTCCGACATGGGTTATCCCAAAACAAAACACTACCTGTTGCATCCCATGTTAAGGGGGGGGGGGTGGAAGTAAGGAAACTGCAGGGGGGGGGGGGGGAGTAAAAGGAAGGAGAAAAGAGGGAAGTAACGGGGGGGGGAGAGTTAAGTGTTGTTGGGGGTCCGGGGCACCACGGTTAAAAGTTAAATTGCACCAAGTGATTTGTAGGACACCGGCTCAGAAAAAAATTACGACGTTGTCACTTGAGCAAAGGAATATATGTGGGCACGACAGTACTCAAACATTGTATGCCGCTACAGTGTCAATGTCGCCCGGAAAGGTGATTCACGCCTCGCCCCTCCAAATGTGGTTCCTAATATGTGACAGTAACATAAACCTGTCCCCCTCCTGTTGAGGCGTCCGCAATGCTCACGAGCGACATATACGCTCATCGTAAGCTTGAGGAGGGATGCAATAGGGAGACTCATATGCTCCCAATAGCCGCCACTGGGACCTTGGTGAAGTGCTTGTTACAGTGCCGGGCTACTGGCGCGAGGCTGCAGGATAAAGACGTGTGCTTGGGCTAGGATCTTTCCTATCCAGATTTTTTTGACGTTACAGGAAATGATGTAATAACATCGTCAGTCGGGCCACTTGTAAGTATACAATAATGGGCAGATTTTATCAAGCTGTTCTGAAGTAGCAGATTTTTCTAGTGTCTCATGGCAACCAATCACAGCTCCCCTTTAATATTCATGAGCACTGGTAAAAGTGAATTCTGAGTTGTGATTGGGTCCATGGGCAACTCGTAAATGATTCTGACTTTCAGACAGCTTGATAAATCTGCCATAGTGCGACACCAGGGGCTTTGTCCCGACGTATAGGTTAGCGTATGTAAAAAATATTGGGTGTGTAACCATTTCCTAAAAGCGCATATGAAATAGGGGTGGCTTAGTGGAAAAGGGGCTGCTGGCAAAACATACCCAATAATGAGAGGCGCCAAAGTAGGATGGTTCGTCAGTTTTAAATAACCCAGATAATTACACCATGTAGAAGTTATGAAATTGATAGTGTACAGATAATCTCTACTTCTTACTGTCTAACTTTAATAATCTGCCCTCAATGTGCTAGGTCTGTGTGCACTCCCGTATCAGGTTTTTTTTAATCTTTTTGTTAAAGCCAAAAAGTGTGTAGTTATAAAGGTGCCGAACATAACAAGGAAAATGCAACTCCTCATTTTTCCACTCCACCTGTTTTGAAAAAATAAAAATGCATCAGAAAATCGAATGTGTAATGCAGTCGAAGATTCTTTGTATACTGTTTCAGAATCTAAGCGCCTTAACTGGATTTTTGATATAGTATATATATGTTCAAGGAACGGTTACAAAGACACAGAAAACGGCTATAATCTTGTACTACCTATCCTACCCTTTTGAAGACGATTATTCAAGTATGTTCACCAAATATTAGTTGATATAAAACACTATACCGTACCAATCACCCATTTCCCTCAGCCTTGCTGGTGGCTGTTCTCTGTGATTGCGCGACTATGCAAGTGGCTAGATTTCATGAAGGACACATCCCAGGAAATCTCCCAACATCATAGTGTTGATAAGTGCAAGAGTCCTTTATCACAGTTCATGAACCTAGCTATGGCATGTTGGACGATTATCTACAACCCTTAACCGCTACATCCACAATTCATTTCAAGTACGGCATTCATCTGCAGTTACCTTGTCCCACTACACATAGAAATTCGGAAACTATGATCAATTAGGGGAATATAGCATAGGTCATCAACCTGTCTGTCCCAAACAGCATTTCATCCTGGAACGCATTTTTAACCCCTTAGCACCATCATTTATTGTGGCCACTGACGTCAGAAACCATATGGCAAAGTGATCTTTCACTGGCGTGAGGTTGTCTAGAGTAAAGTGCTTGAAAGCGTTTGACACAGTAATGAATAAACAAGTCTTTGAAGTTGTTGAAAACGAAGCATTTGGGGAATTTCCCATGAAGTTGGTTATTTTCTTTTCTAACAAGTTTTGCTGCAGGGGTAGCCGTGGATTTGAGGATGGATAGGTGCATAGTTATATGAGATAATATCGAGATATTGAGGCACATTTCTTACCCGTTCCGAGTATGCGATCCCGCGTTCCTGGACTGTCCGACGATGTGCCACTGTGCCGCGATCCACGTAGATAACTGCCGGGTCCACGAAGCAGTGCACGTGTCGCTCCTGTCAGGTCCGCCGAGGTTCTCCTTTACTTCTCAGTGCATGCACAGTGCTTGGCTGTGACACAAAATTTTAAATGTTAAATCTGGCTAGTACCGAATCTGTCGGATCGTCCAACCAGCCTCGCCTCAGATTTTGTGTCGCGTGAAAGCCGGCATGATTGCGTACACAATCCCAACGTTGATCGCCTCGAAAAATAGCGGCGGACCCTTAGTAATAAGCCCCATTGTATACACTTACTGGTGACATACCCACACTGGAACTTCTCTACAAGGTCTTTCTTCTTCTTACTGTTGATTCTTTACAGATATGGAGATAACTTAACATGGATTGGTTGAGAAAACAAGCTGGATAAAGAAATAAAAAGAAATTCCAAATTTTTATCTGTTGTCAATGGTTTGATATTTGAAACCCAATCCCGTCTGATACTGGGTAGCATTAGGACGAGTGTTAAACAGCTTGCTTGAAGCACTCATGGAGTAATATCTGGGTATGCCTGGGGTGCATGGAGAGACTAGATGCTGCTGGGAGAATTCAAAGTCTAATGAAGAGAGAGTGAGCTCCTTGAAGACAGCTGCAGGACTATGTTGTCCATCGGTGGACGGAAACTAAGAAAACAGTCGGCAGAGGCAGTATATGAAGATCATGAGCAAAATCACTAGACCAAGGGTAAGCTTTGCCTCACGACGCGAGGTTTGAGCGCATTACAAAACTAATTGAAAAGAAACAAGATGAGTTGAATCCAGAAGGGATCTACAAAGAGGCCAATATTCTCAGCAGCTCCAGATCAAAACTCAAGACAAAGAGGAGCTTTAGAAATAGTATTTAACCTATATAGTCTACAGTATATTTCCCCCACCGTTGATTTACCTGTACAGGAAACTTCTGAGGGCCCCTGGGTCACGCTAGCACATCTGTTTTAGAAGTTATTACTACCCGCCTTGGTTTCTATATACAGCAGTCCCCGGTTACATAACAGAAGGTTCTGTAAGGTTTGTTCTTAAGTGAATTGATGTAAGTCGTATAAACTGTTATACTTTTAGAATTGTAGATCCAGGGCAAATTTTTTGTTGGTCTGTATACTTTCGATTTTCAAAAATGTTGGATTGTCATAAAAACCAGGATGAACAAAAATCTAATTACAGCGCCTGTGATAACTGTTATAAGCAGTTTTATTGTAGCGCCTAAGTAAAGTACAGTAAATTACTCCAACATCCAAGGTCCGTCTGTAACTATGAGGGTATCTGTAAGTCGGGTGTTCTACAGTAGGGGACTGCCTGTATAATTCTATATAATGTCCTATATCAATTCTAAAACTGCTCTACTTCTTATGTGCACACAACAGGTGTCTATTTCTTACATAGAAATAATATAGTATATTCTATTAACATTAAAAGATAATTAGTATTTTTTTTTATTTTTGTATTGGGTCTTTCTCTGTGCAATCGGAGGCACTTCAAAACAGTTCCTGAAAAGATTAAAGTAATAGTAACTCTGCTTCATGACAGCTTACCTGATAAGATACATGGTGCCTTAACAGAGGTGTCTGTTAATACATGTGCAATGGTTGGTGTCTGTTATTGATTTATAGCTTACAATTGCAAGTATCCAAAACTATTCATATAACTTCTTCGAACTTCAAGCATATACTGGCCAACCATCCCTATTTGAAATATCTTCGCAGAGAATATCATTTGTATGCATCATACGTAGAAATCAGACCATCCACTAGATGCGTCTTCCATGTCCCTCATCCAAGACTGTATGACTGTCACATAAAAGTATATCTAGTAGTGCGTGTGACTTATTTTAGGAGGTTGTGGCGCCTAGTGTGTTTAATTGTTAATCCTGTTAACTCCAAGGTGGGTCAGGAACATTTCAGTGTATAACATCGGACTGTTGAAACTACATGTGTATGTGTCGAATCAATAATCTGTTGTAAGGCTCCTCATCAATTATCATAATGGGAGAGTTGTTCATCAATTGATATACTTTTTCTTGTGTTCTTCATAAAAAATAATAAAAGTAAATAAGTATTAATGGCCAGTGAATAAGAAGCTTCTATGATTATGGAAAAATCTGTGTTGCAACCAATTTTTCAACAAGCAAATTAATGAATTGTACAGTGGTCGCGTGTTTAGCGAGTTAACACAGAAAGTGACAAGTAACAGTCAATGAAAATCATATGATTTGTTTTTAAACACCTGTTATCAATTTGACCACCAAAGCGTAAGGAATTGAAATTCTATTAGATTTGAGATAAGAATAGCCACAATTTACGGGACTAGGTTTTTGGTCCTATTTTGTGAAAAAAGCGGCCTTGTTGTTGTTTGTGACGGTTTTGAGTGCACAAAGTCACACGGCACTATTCTCTGCACTGGAAAATAAAAGTATTTTTCAACTCTCTCACTATCATAGGCGGTTGATAAAACGCACATTTAATGTACTGGCGACTTTCTAAAAAAAGTAACCTACAAGTCATAAGTAACCTATGCAACTTGTTTCGTGATTCTGACCATAACGTCAGAAAGGGTACAGGCAGTGCAGCAAAAAGAAACACTGCACCCAAGTCAGCAGCAGTACACAAACGCACAGTCGCCATGGATGCAGTTTTGTGTAATAGAAATAACCCCTATATCAGGTTGAGAACCTATGGCAATACGGGTTTTGCAAGAAGAGGAATGCCAGAACTCTCTGTGGCCAGTGGTGGCGAACCTATTGCACTGGTGCAGAGCGGCACTCAGAGCCTTTGCTGTGTGCACCCAGACCGTCACCCACATGATTGAAGGTCACCGGACAGGGACTCAAAGAATCTTACAGGAGAATCTTCCTTACAATATAGACGCAATTCCCTCACTCTTTCAACTGCATTGGTGTTCTTAGACGGCGTGAACAATTGAAAGTTTGTGAAAGTAACAAGGAGAACTACATTATTGCTTAAATTGGGTTGCTGGCCTTGGCAATAAATAAGGTGCTTTGGTTGAAGTTTGGCATCAAGTCCAGCTCTAATAGGTTCGCCCTCAACTGACCTAGGCTGCACCAGCCAGAGTTGCCAGAAAGGGTTGAGTGGTCACATCTTCTTGGCCAGTCCCTTTGTAAACCAGTACGTACTGTGTTCAGTGAAATAGCGGAGAAGAAAGGAGGACGAGGCTGGATCATTGAGCTCTGCCCCAATTCTTCCCTTCAAGGAGCCTTCGTAACGGAAGCTAACAGTTATAATCCAAATTGGTTTTGTGGTGGTTTGGGGCACTCAGCTCTAAAGCTTCACTGCCCTATATGTTATAGATGTCCTTTGACAGTATATATCCCACTACTGCACATTAACATACTTTAGGGCAGTGGTGGCGAACCTATGGCACTGGTGCCAGAGGCGGCACTCGAGCCCTGCTCTGGGCACCCAGGCATCAACCCCAGAGGAGGTTCACCAAAAGCACTCAAGAAAATCTCCTACAGAATCTTCCCTTCCACAATGATGGGTCAAATTTGCCACCATCCTTTAACTGCGTTGGTGTCCCTTAGGAGCGCGACCGATGTGAAAGTTGTCAAAGAACAAGGAGAAATAAATTACTGCTGTAAATGCTCGCTGGCCTTGCAAAAATAGACGTGGGCTTTGGTTGAAGTTGGGCACTCGGCCCAAAGGTTCGCCAGCACTGCTTTTAGGGTGTTGTGTGGCCGCATGATTACAATGCGGTCATGCACACAGCTTGGTTTCCATGCCCCATGTACGATCGCAAATCATAAAGCAGGTCCTAGTCCTCCCTGTTGTACTTAGAAGTCTTTTTTTGTCATCAGTACGAGTGACCTTACATGCTGCCGATAACTAATTGTGTAGGGGGTTTCTATCATTCTCCACCATCATTACTGACAAAAGACACGTCACAGCTATTTACATCGTCCTACCACATGCTAGAAATCTCGTCAGAGAGTTTAATGATTGGCTCCAGTCAATTCCTGCCATGCGGTAAAGTATTATGTTACATGCTGCAAGTCATATGAAAACTTTACTTACTCATCATTTCTATGTATAGGACAGAGGACTTTATTTTGCTTGCACATTTTCTCACGCTGGGGTAAGCCAGTATTGACCTAGCTATAGTGGTTCCCCTCCAGCTAAAATATTGCAAGACATTGTAATATGAACACTTGTCAAGGAAAGACTATACACAAAACAGTACCTGACCCTTACACGAAATCACCATCAGCCTTAAACGGGTTTTCCCACGAAGAAAATCTCAAATCTCATCCCTTAGCGATGTTTACACAATAAAGATTTATACCCCTTAACATATAAATTTACTTGTTTTATTGCGTTTTTAGCTCCTCTCACTCCCCAGCTGGTCAGTGCAAATTCCCAGGATGTGGCGGGGACTCTCTAAACAAACACATTGGGTCTCATTTACTACAGGGTTCTGAACCACACCCTAAGATTTGGCGGTTCACATCTCATTGATGTCGGCATTTTTATGGCGCCCCCGACTGATCAGTTCCGTCTGCCCATTACTTACTACAGCCTTGCCCCCACTTAAATCATCGGGCTGTCTTGCAAGGTGTTTTTTTTTTTTACACGTAAGAGCTCTGTGATGGCTTGTTTTCTTCGCTAACCAAATTGCACTTAATAATTCTTTATATAGCGCACACAATTACGCAGCGATGCACACAAGTAAGTCAAATCAGTCACTTCATAGTGATGGCATTTAATATTCCCTGCCATGTACTGGGAAGGACCAAAAAAAAAAAATGCAGTGAAATTGTGAAAAACGCATTTGCTGTCGTTTTCTTGTGAGCTTGGATTTTACAGCTATCACCGTGCGCCACAAATGACATGTCTACTTATCTTTGGGCGTTAGTGCGATCAAGGGATACCAAATTTTTATAGGTTTATAATGGTTTTCATACATTAAAACATTGTCTAGATTTTTTTTTTATTTAGCCATCTTCCTGGCGTAATAACTTTTTTTTATACTTAGGTGTACGGTGCTGCTGGTGGTATTTTTTTTTGCACTTTTGATGAGTTTGAGGTTGTGGGTTAGGGGTCCTTTTATATCATAACAAGTTCAAACATGAGGCATTACTACAGGTAATGAGTGGAGGACCTTCTCTCATAGTTAATGTCTTCCTATGATTTCATTACAGGCCTCATCTTTTAAAGGGCTGTTTTCCCCACAAAACAAGTTAGGCCCTATCCACGGGATAGAGCCTAAATTGGCTGATCAGTGGGGGTCTCTGATGTTCCAACCCCTATGGACAACCCTTTAAGTGGGTTGACTAATACTTTTTCCCTCCTACTTAATATAGCCATATAAGCATCCTCAAGTTTCAGGCTATCCAGGATGCTTGTAATTAATTAGGAAGATGTGAAATTATTAGGAATATGGTTAACCAGCATCACACCAGAGAAAACCACCCAGGCCAAATCATGAGTATGGACGCAAGATTCAAACGGTTACAAGAATCCTGAGCAATAATCCTATGGTCCAACTGTTGTGGTAACCGAACCTTAAGGAACGGATTATGCCATTCCTCCCGAAACTGCATTCTTGGGCAGTGTCCAAATGTTTGGTAACATAAAAAGTTAGCAAAATGGTCATGGATATTAGTAAAAGGGGACATCAAATGGGACCCATATACATGAATGAAGCATGCAGATGATCCTCATCAAGGACCATGTTGAGGAGACAAAATTGAGGTTACCATTTTGGACACCTGGAATAATGTATGAACAATGTGCAATTAGGATGAAAGAGGAGCCATATTGGGGACAAAAATTGAAAGATTTTATGCTTGCAGCCAGGAGGGTAACGGGAGGACCAAATTTTAGTGGAATACAGCTTAGGAGACCAGGTTTAAGAGAGGGAACCAAAAAATTAAAAAGAGGTTCCATCTAGGGACCAGGAGGGTTAAACTTGACTGAGAACCCCAATTGAGAGGTTTACCATCTGGGGACAGAGAATGAGAGATGAAGCCATGCTGGGAACAAGACTTACAGACGTGGCATATTGTCTCTGAGGCATGGGCAATATTTCTAACCTACCCATTACAGTAATACATTTCTAAGCAGACTGCAGTGTAAAGCATGGGTTTATACACAACTGCAGCCCAAGCTTGTAAGGGAACACAAGGCGATATTGAATAATCCCAGACAGACACAACAGGTGTGCTTCTAGTAACGAAAAAATGAGAATATTATCCTGCACCACAAATGCACTTTCACTTTAATTATTCATTCAAACATTTTCTTTAAATCATCATTTCCATCAATAAAACTGGCACACCCATAAATGCATACATTTTAAACAAGCACAAAATGTCATCAGTCATAGACGCTGCTTATTCATAGGATTTATTTTAAAAAATACTCTTGTCAACCACCTAGCATCACTAACAAATGGTCTGTTAATATAGACAAGTCCCAATTGTCAGGCTCTCTAACTGACCCTTACATACAGCTTGTGAAAACGTCAGTAGGTAAAGAAAAGATTTGCAAACTCGCAACTCCCTGGCAACCAAATGAAAAAGTAGTTCCTATCATGCTATTATTAATTATCTGCATGTAGGGCTGAGCTTAGCAGTGTATTACATACTGTCTGCTGTATGATATGTTATGTACATAATTATATACTATACAAATATACATACGCACATATAGATTTCATTAAATAGACCAGCGCTTGGATGTGTGAAAGGTTGCATAAATAAGCATACAAAATTTGGTAATTCTTTAGCAAAATGGAGCTAGCCACTTCAGTCCTGAAGAACGGCGAAAAAGGTCTTCTGCGCGTAGAAGGCAAAGCAACAAAATTGGACACTCTAAGCACCTGGACACTTGGAGAAATTCAGAGTTGCTTCTTCAGATGACAATGGATCAAACTAGAATTGGTATCAGGCTGTAATAGTTTATGCATAACGCCTAGGTGGAGTATGGTAAAAATGCGGCATGGATGGTCTCAACTCTACTACGAAGAGGCGAATGGTGGCATGGAGAGATGCCAGTGTATGTCTCATTCCCAATGTGGCAGTAACTCTCAACCATATAGTCCAGCTGCTCTGCAGGGAACTGTGCAATGGCGTCGGGCACTGACTAGAAACTAAAAAACAAAAAATTAAATTTTTAAGCTTGAAATATTTTAGAGATTTAAAACAACCTAACCAGGAAGGAAAAGGGGCCATTGCCAAACATACAGTTTATGCTTAGGAAGGAAGACTTGTCATAAAAGCATAAAATAAGAGAAGTCTCCAGACACAAACATCAAAAAGAAAAAACCATAATAAAAAATGTATCTAGGACAACAGATGGGATCAAGCCAATTACTATTGCTGCCTCTAAAGAGAATTAATGGTGCATGAAGGGTAAAGGCATGAAAAATTTCATTGCTGAGAGTTCATGACTATATATAAAAAGTGGGTCAGGCGCAGACTGCCAGCTCTGCTTTATGTACAATATTTAAACCATTGTGATAATTTCATTAAAGAAAAAAATTCAGAGATGGATGAAGTCCTTCATGCATTTTCTGGGAATTCTGGATACGATGAATGCCAGAAGCTCAAGTTCTATAAAAGATAAGTTTTTTCACATTCTAGAGTTTCAGTTTTTTATGTTTCGAGTCTCTTCCGTAAGAGATCGCCAATTCTCTGCAATGAATGCGTGTAGCTGTTCGTGAACCTTGTCCGATGACAGCTTTGTAAACTTCTTTCTTCCTAAAATTACAAGGGATAATAAATAAAGTATCTGTAAACATGGTCAACTGCAACACTGTCCCAAACGCCAACCTAAAGCGATGTAAGACTCTTCCTCTATCTTCTAGATCCCTATGGTAACCTGGAAGTCTACAAAGCCCAAACGCCTACCTCTAGACAGGGCTCATACAATAAAACTTAGCACTGACCCTCTGGTGCTAACACTATGGATTGCTCCTCTGCACTTTGGGTCTACTGGCAGCACGAGCATAACAAAGCCTACATGTGCTGCACCATACACTATGCTGTCACCAACGAGCGATCCGCGCATTAAGTTGTGTCGCAGGCAGAGCGGATAGCCGCTATCTCTGCATGTGCTGCCAGGAACCTGAGAGGACACCGGGTGAGTCGCCGAAGGGTAGATACTAAGGTTTTTTACATATACTCTGTATACAGCGTAGGGGGGATTTTTAACATACAAAAATTGGGCTGAAAAATCGTCTATACTTGTCTAAGTAGGCAAATGTATCCATCAAAAGAGCTCTCTAGTCTGGCTCGCGAAGCCATAGGTTCCAGAGCCTTTGTTTTTTTATTCTAGAAAGCTCAATACGATGCGCACATTTATACTTTTCATGTTTTACTACATTAAAGGGAACCAAACAATCGGGATTTCACATTTTCAACTATGGCGGCAGGGCGTGTTGTCGCGAGGGTTTAAAAGATCCGGGGCACGGGCCCATACATATGTAGTTGCTCTTTAGTACATGCCTGCCTCCCTCCTGTACATACCCCTTCCCATAACACTTTAGCTGACAGTGGGTATAACAGCTCAAAACCCCCGAGAACCCCTACTTTTTCCTTTCCTCCAGTGACTGCACGATGACTTCTCCAATCCATCTTCCCATCTTCCCTCCATGGACATGCACCACATTTATTTCCTCATTGTCCCTACATCTGGTTCCTCGACAGTGTTTATCCTGCTGGGCCGCCCCCTAACAATCTCCCCAAATACTTTAAGGCATGCGCTCACCTTCTGTCTTGCATTTAAAACAAAAGCCAGGTTGTGTTACCCCAATCACCCCCGACAGTACGGAAAAGTGCCCCACACTCAACCCCGCCAGCCGCCTTCCACCCATAGAAAAGTGCCCCCCACACAGCCCCCCACATCGCTATAGTAATTTCCCGACACAAGCCCCATCTACACGCCTCCCCTCCACAGTCAAGAAAATTTCCCCCACAGCACACCCCCACCAATTAAGAAAGTGCCTCGCACACAGCCCCCCCACAGTCAGTACTGTGTCATCACACACAGCCCCACCCCCGTAGTACTGTCCTCACACACACGCACCACCACCAGTAGATTAGTAAGGTATGTGCCTCACACACACCCCCCACTACGTTGTGCCTCACACACAGCACCACCACCAGTACTTAATGTGTCCTCCACACAGCCCCCACTAAGTAATTGCGCACACATGCCCCCACTAATTAATTTGCCTCACACAGCGCCACCCACCAAGTAATGGGTGCCTCACAACACTCCCCCACAGTAATTGCTCCACACACGCCCCCACTAAGTAATGTGCTTTCACCAGCCCCCCACTAAGTATGTGCTTCACACAGCCCCCGCACTAATTAATGTGCCTCACACGCCCCCCATCTGTAAGTAATCGTGTCCCCCCACAGCAGCCCCCCCACTAAGTAATTGATGCCTCACACTCACAGCCCCCCACTAAGTCATGTGCCTCTAACACACAGCCCCCCACTAAGTATGTGCCTCACCCCAGCCCCCCACTAAGTAAAGTGCCTCTCACAGCAGCCCCACCACTAATAAGTGGTTCCTACACACACAGCCCCTCCACTAAGTAATGTGCCTCACACCCAGCCCCCCCACTAAGTAATGTGCCTCACTACACAGCCCCCCATAAGTAATGCTGCCTCCACACCCAGGTGCCGCAGACGCCCGCTCCTCGGCCCTCGCTCGCGCCACATCCGTCGCTCCCCCCTGCCTCCTAGCTGCCGCCCGGCCAAACATCGTGCAATGCTCCGCGCGTACCCTAAGCTCGCATGATTCATCGTGCCGTCGGTCCGAGCGCAGTCTTCTACGCTAGCCTCGCCTCGGCCGCCTACCTCAACCGCGCCCCGGCGTCCGTGAGCGCCCAGCCCCATTTAACCCCCCACTAAGTATTGTGCCTCACACATGCCCCCACTAGTAATGGCCTCCTCTAACCCCCTTATTCTCCCCCGTCCCTATCATGTCTCCCCCCTTACCTCACAGAGCAGCTCCCTCGCGCTCCTGTTGTGCAGTGCTTTTCTTCCTTCCCCGGCAAGGTCATGTGACCATGACATCATCAAGGTCCCCTTCAGCTCTGTGACTATTATTCAACCGGATGCCTGAGCTGGCTGGGAAAGCAGTGACATGCCAACGTTCTCATCAACATCCGTGCAGGACCACGGATCGTGTTAGAGAGGTAGGATGCCCTGGTAGATTCGGGGGCCAGGCCAAAAGATCCGGGCACAGCGCGGGATCTTTTGACCTACGACGCCCCCTGAATGGCGATTCCCATACCCCGTGTTATGCTACTTCACATTTGCTCACAGTTCAAAGTAATAAAAGTATAGCCAATTTACGCTAGTAAGTAATATCAGGTCACTATCTATCCGGCCACTGCTCAAACTCCTCTTTCCTGTCCCTCCTCCCCTCAGCAAAACTTGAGTGGATCCCCTTCTGCAGGTGCAAATCAGCTCATTCTGCATAAGGGGAGTAGGAGAGGTGCTCCCTGCCAGCAAATTGCATCAAGTCACAGAGTCGTCCTCATGATCTGCACAACCTTCTCCCTACTCCCCTTATGCAGAATGAGCTGATTTGCCTGCAGAAGGGGATCACCTCAAGTTTGCATGAGGGGAGGAGGGATCAGGAAGAGGAGTTGTGAGCAGTGTGCAGGATATGATAGTGACCTGATATACTTTACTAGCAGTAAATTGGCTATACTTTTATCTACTTTGAAATGTGAGCAAATTGTGAAGTAGCATAACACAGGGTATGGGAATCCGCCATTCAGGGGCGTCGCTAGGTCAAAAGATCCCGCGCTCGTGCCCCGGATCTTTTGGCCTGTGCCCCCGATCTCCCCGGGCATCCTACCCTCTCTCAACACGATCCGTGTCCTGCACGGATCGTGATGAGAACGTTTGCTGTCACTGCTTTCCCCAGCAGCTCAGCCTCCGGTGAATAATAGTCACAGAGTCTGAAGGACCTGTGATGATGTCATGGTCACAAACTCGCAAATAAGGCAGTGGAACACGAGAAATGGGCTTCCACAATCTGTAATCCTCTGGGAAGGGCACAAGAATGCTTGGCAGGGAGTTCCACAGGATAGCCGGGGCCCTCACGGGGAACCTGGCTTTGGCAGAAAGGCGGGTGGCGGCCAGCCAGGTGCCTGGGATTTCGTGTGGAAACCCCGGCTCTGGCCCTATTTAAGGGTCGTATAACAGAGGGAGCGGGCGGTAAGGGGCAAAGAGAAACGAGTTAAAAGGAAAGAAGAGGGAAACTCACGCGTCGTGGACAAAGGCAGATCGGGGGGGAAACAGATAGTGAGGGACCACGTTGGTAATGAGCCCGTGAGACTGTTGAGGTCGACAAAGAACGTGCACAGGGCTCCAGGACAGGTGACGACAGAAGAAAGTGTGTACAAAAAGCGAATTGTCGCCGGTGGGGGGAGCAGGGAAACCCGGTATGTAAAAGAGTATATGGGCTCAGGGGGGTGGCGGGGGGAGGAGCGAAAAGCGGGGACGACGGGCGGGTGGAAGCACGGGGAGAAAATCACATTGACAGTGTCAACGTATCTTCCTTTATATTACGGAGGAGTAGAGGTGTGTGCAGAAAAAATAGGCTGCACAAAAAGGGCTGTTGGGCTTTTTGTTGGGAGGTTGGATTTAAAAAAAATAAAAGCCCGGTGTTGGCATGTTTAGGACATACCGCGGGGGGATGAAAAAATAATAATGATTGAATTGAGAGTGAGGTTGGTAAATAGGTGCTGAAGTAATAGAAGGAGGAGGAAAATAAATAATTCCTGGCAGGTTCGGGGAGTCGTGTTGAAGCGTAACCAGTGCTGGATGATTATTTAGAAGGGGTGGGGGGTAGCGCTTTATTTTGTGCTCTGATGCGTCTTGATCCCAAATCTGTCCATTGTAACAGCAAGGGGGGTCAACATGTCAGTGGGAGGGAAAGAGTAGGGTAGGGAGGGGGAAACCACGTAATATGGGAAACTGGGGGGACTTTTTAGTGCATGGGGGGGGGAGAGAGTGGAAAAATTGAATGTAGTAGAGTGCCAATGGTAGTGAATCAGTGGGAGGGGGAAGACTGGGGGGAGTAACCAGTAGCAAAGAAAAGAGGAGAATAGACAGTGGGGGAAGCGAAAATTGCGTCAGAGGAGGGTGGGAGAAAAAATTAAAAAGGCTACAAGAAAGGCAGAGAAACAGTAAAAGGGTTGTTCGGGGGGCGTGACGAATAGTGGTTGTGATATAGTGGGAGATAACAGTTATATGAGTGGGGGCTGAGACCAGCCAAAAGAAATAACGAAATTGTAAGTGTGATTTGGGCGCTGCGGCGGGAAGAATATTCCAACGAAACTTGAGGAGTATGTCAAACTGACGTGGCAGGGCACTGGAAGATGTAGCAAGTCTAGGAATGTAGAGGCGTCTCTGACGGATAAAAGAGGGGGGGCTAACCCGTTCCGGAATACATGAAAGCCTTAGGGGGGCGTGGGGGGTAAGTAAATTCTAAAGTCAGTGGGGTTGAAGGGAGGTCGGCAAGAGACTGGGAAGGTAGGCAAAAAAAAAAAAACGTGGGGGGGAGGGGCTACGATTAAAGGGTGGCTGAGTGAGAAATGACATGGAGTCGAGAGTGTCTATGGAATAGGGATAGGGGACTATAATAATGAGGGCCGGGGGGGAGGGGGGGGTGGAAAGATAATACTCCAAATGAGACAAGCAGACTAAATTGGAAATAGCGAAGTGAAAATTGGGAAAACGCCATGGGGATTACGTCTTGACCCAGTTAGGAAAAGGACTGGTAGGGGGATGGTGTGAGGGGAGTGGGTGTTGGTTAGAAAGTGCCCGTTAAAAAAAAAAGTGAAAAAAAGACCACCAGTCCCCAGACCTCCCACCCACGGCCGGCGCGATGAGGGAATTAGCACGCACCGGGGGTCCTCGCGCCATAGGTGAAGGGTGAAAGCGCTTATGTGATTAGTATGGGGGGGGGCCCCGGGGAAAGGGGAAAGTCCAAGGGTAGGAGTGCCCGTGGACGTCATCTATCATGTGTGCATGTGAACCAATTGATGTCAATGTTGTGGTCGGGAGGGGTGGACATGGTTAAAAGAGATTGGGTGGTGTGCTAATAATTAGGTCTTATATGATGAACCCATTAGCGGGTGAGTGTGACTAGGAATAGTAAGATATCCTGAAATTTTGTAAAAGACCGGGACCTTGGGTGTTGTAAAAGATCAAGGTTGGGCTACAGAAAATAAAACACGTGGGGGTGGTGGCGTACGGGGGGAGGGGGTTAATAATGTGTACGGCATAAAAAAAATAGGGCGGAGTAATAGTTAGTAATCAGAGGGGTGGGGCGGTAATGACCAACAGGCTAAAAACTGTGGATGGAAAAAGGGGAAATGGTGCTTGGGGGAGGTAAAGTCGTCTGTCTCTGCAAAAGTGTAAGGTCCTGTGAGGCGGGATGGGAGATATAATCAAACTGAATGGGGTCATACGCATTACGGCGCAACATAAGCAGGCATCTATCATAAGGAACAACGGAGTGGGGGGCTGTGGGGGGGGGGTCCGAGCGTCTTGAAAACATATTCAACTTTCTATTTCTGATTCTGGGTTTTTTCAGTTCAAGTAAGACTTAGAGTAGCAGAATGCCGGCTAAAGATACTTAGGGCAACAGAAACCGGCGCGCAGCAAAGGTACTATGAAAGTATAGGCAAAAAGACTCGATGACCTAAGATCGAAGTCTGCCTTGGATACCGACATGGATATTTTGGTGAGTATGTGTGGTGTCCGACATGGGTTATCCCAAAACAAAACACTACCTGTTGCATCCCATGTTAAGGGGGGGGGGGTGGAAGTAAGGAAACTGCAGGGGGGGGGGGGGGAGTAAAAGGAAGGAGAAAAGAGGGAAGTAACGGGGGGGGGAGAGTTAAGTGTTGTTGGGGGTCCGGGGCACCACGGTTAAAAGTTAAATTGCACCAAGTGATTTGTAGGACACCGGCTCAGAAAAAAATTACGACGTTGTCACTTGAGCAAAGGAATATATGTGGGCACGACAGTACTCAAACATTGTATGCCGCTACAGTGTCAATGTCGCCCGGAAAGGTGATTCACGCCTCGCCGCCTTCCAAATGTGGTTCCTAATATTGACAGAACATAGACCTGGTCCCCCTCCTGTTGAAGCGTCGCAATGCTCACGAGCGACATATACGCTCAGTCAAGCTTGAGAGGGATTGCAATAGAGACTCATATGCTCCCAATACCGCACTGGGAGCACTATGGTGATAGTGCATTGTTACGTGCTCCTGGCGGAGGCTGCAGGATGAAAAGACGTTGTGCGTTGGGCTGAGGATCTTTCCTATCCAGATTTTTTGACGTACGGAAAAGGATGTAATACATGCTCAAGTCGGCCACTTGTAATAGGTATACAACTAAGGGCAAGATTTTATCAAGCTTGTCGAATGTAGGCAATTTATTCTAGTCTCATGGCAACCAATCACAGCTCCCCTTTAAATATTCATGAGCACTGGTAAAAAGTGAATCTGATTGTGATTGGTGCCATGGGCAACTAGAAATGATTCTGATTTCAGACAGCTTGATAAATCTGCCCATAAGTGCGTACACCAGGGGCTTTGTCCCCGACGATAGGTTAGCGTATAAAAATATTGTGGTGTGAACCATTTCCCTAAAAGCCAATATGAAATAGGGTGTGGCTGTAGGGAAAAGGGGTGCATGTCAAAACATACCCAATAATGGAGGCGCCAAAGTCATGGGTGGTGGTCAGTTTTAAATTACCCCAGATCAATTACACCAGTAGGTGTGAATTTTGATACGGTGTTACAGATAATCTCTACTTCTTACTGTCTAACTTTAATAATTCTGGCCCTCAATGTCTCAGGTCTGTGTCCCATCCCGTTCAGTTTTTTTTAAATTGCTTTTTGTTAAAAGCCAACAAAGGTGTAGTTATAAAGGGTGAGGAACATATACAAAGGAGAAATGCAACTCCTCATTTTTCCACTCCACCCTGTTTGAAAACAAAACAAAAATGCATCAGAAAATCGTGAATGTGTAATGCAGTTCGAAGATTCTTTGTATACTGTTCATAATCTACAGCGCCTTACGGATTTTTGATATATGTATATATGGTTAATTAACGGTTACAAAACACAGAAAACGGCTATAATGCGGTTGTCTACCTACCTACACCTTATTGAAGTACGATTATTCAAGTTATGTTCACCAATATTAGTTGATTAAAACAACTAATACCGTACCAATCACCCATTTCCTCCAGCGCTGTTGTGGTGGCTGTTCTCTGTGAATTGCGGACTATGCAGTGGCTAGATTTCATGAAGGACACAATCCCAGGAGAACTCCAACATCATAGTGTGATATAGGCAAGAAGTCTTCTCACAGTTCATGAAACCTAGCTCATAGGCATGGTGGCGATTATCTACACCCTTAACGCTCATCCACAATTCATTCAATTAGGCATTCATCTGCGTTACCTGTCTCCACTACCAAATAGAGCAATTCGGAACTAATGATCAATATAGGGGAATAGTAGGATAGGTCATAACCTGTCTTCCAAAACAGATTTCATCTGGAACCATTTTTAACCCCTTTAAGCACCATCATTTATTGTGGCCACTGAAGTCGAAACCTATGGCAAAGTGATCCTTTCACTTGCTGAGGTTGTCTAGAGTAAAGTGCTTGAAAGCAGTTGACACCAGTATGAATAAACAAGTCTTTGAAGTTGTTGAAAACGAAGCATTTGGGGAATTTCCCATGAGAAGTGGTTATTTTCTTTTAACAAGGTTTTGCTGCAGGGTAGCCGTGGATTTGAGGATGGATAGGTAGGATAGTTATCATGAGATAAATCGAGATATGAGGCACATTACTTACCCTTCCGAGTGTTGGCGATCCCGCGTACTGGACTGTCCGACGATGTGCCACTGTGCGCGATCCACGTAGATACTGCCGGGCACGATATGCTGCACTGTGTCCGCTCCTGTTCAGGTCCGCCGAGGTTCTCCTTCTACTTCTCAGTGCATGCACAGTGCTTGGCTGTGACAAAAATTTTAAATGTTAAATCATGCGTAGTCGAATCTGTCGGATCGTCAACAGCCTCGCCCTCAGATATTTGTGTCGCGTGGAAAGCCGGCATGATTGCGTACACAATCCCAACGTTGATCCCCGAAAAATGTAGGCGGCTGGACCCTTAGTACATAAGCCCCATTGTGATACACTTACTGGTGACATACCCACCTGAACTTTTACAATGGTCTTTCTTCTTCTGTACTGTGATTCTTTACAGATATGAGATAAACTTAAACATGAGTTGGTGAGAAAACAAGCTGGATAAAGAAATAAAAAGAAACTCCACATATTTTTATCTGTTGTCATGGTGATATTTGAAAGCCCAATCCCGTCTATACTGGGTGATTAGGACGAGTGTTAAACAGCATTGCTTGAAGCACTCATGGAGTAATTCTGGGTATGCCTGGGGTGGCTGGAGGACTAGGAGTGCTGCTGGGAGAATTCATAAGTACTAATGGAAGAAGAGAGTGAGCTCCTTAAGACAGCTCAGGACTATGTTGTCCAGGTGGACGGAAAACTAAAAAACAGTCGCAGAGGCAGTATATAGAAGATCATGAGGCAAAATCACCTAGACCAAGGGGTAAGGCTTTGCCTCACGACGCGAGGTTTGAAGCGCATTACAAAACTAATGAAAAGAAACAAGATGAGTTGAATCCAGAAAGAGGATCTCAGAAGAGGCCAATATTCTCAGCAGCTTCACAGATCAAAACTCAAGACAAGAGGAGCTTTAGAATAGTATTTAAACCTATATAGTCTACATTTTTCCCCCACCGTTGATATTACCTGTACAGGAAACCTTCTGATGGCCCCTGGGGTCGACGCTCATGCGCATCTGTTTTATGAAGTTATTACTACCCCCTTGGTTTCTATATACAGTGCAGTCCCCGGGGTTCATAAGATAGGTTCTGAAGGTTTGTTCTTAAGTTGAATTGGATGTAAGTCGTAAAACTGTTATACTTTTACAATTGTAGATCCAGGCAAAAATTTTTTTTGGTCTGTATACTTATCGATTTGTAAAAAATGTGCGATTGTCCAATAAAAACCAGATGAACAATAAATCTATTACAAGCGCCTGTGAATAACTGTTATAGCGTTTATTGTAGCCTAAGTAAAGTACAGTAAATTCTACCAACATCAGAGGTCCGTCTGTAACTATGGGGGTCATCGTAAGTCGGGTGTTCTCGTAGGGGACTGCCTGTATAATTCTATATAATGTCTATATCAATTCTAAAACTGCTCTACTTTTATGTGCACACAACAGGTTCTATCTTCTACCTAGAATAATATAGTATTAATTCTATTAACAGTAAAAGATAATAGTATTTTTTTTTAGTTTTTTGTATTGGGTGCTTTCTCTGTGCAATCGGAGGCACATTCAAAACAGTTCCGAAAAGATAAAGTAATAGTAACTCTGCCTTCATGACGCTTACCTGATAAGATACATGGTGCCTTACAGAAGTGTTGTCTGTTAATACATGTGAATGGTTGGTGGTCTGTATTGATTTATAGCTTACAATTGCAAGTATTCCAAAACATATTACCATTATAACTTTTCGAACTTCAATCATATACTGGCAACCCATCCCATTGAAATCTTGCAAGAATATACATTGTATGCATCATACGTAGAAATCAGACCATCCATCTAGAATGCGTCTTCCATGTCCTCATCACAAGACTGTTATGACTGTCACATAAAAGTAATATCTAGTAGTGCGTGTGTACTAATTTTAGAGGTGTGGCGCCTAGTTGTTTAATTTGTTAATCCTGTTAACTCCAAAGTGGGTCAGGAACATTTCAGTGTATTAACATAGTCGGACTTTGAAAATGACATGTGTAATGTGTCGAACAATAATCTGTTGTAAGGCTTCCTGCATCAATTATCATAATGGGAGATTGGTTCATCAATTGATATACTTTTTTGTGTGTCTTCATAAAAAATAATAAAAGTAATAATAGTATTAATGGCAGTGAGTGAACGAAGCTTCTATGATTATGGAAAATCTGTGTTGCAACCAATTTTTCAACATGCAAATTAATGAATTGTAAGTTGGTCGCGTGGTTTAGCGAGTTAACAGAAAGTGACAAGTAACAGTCAATGAAAATCACTATGATCTTGTTTTTACAACACCTGGTTATCAATTTGACCACAAAGCGTAAAGGAATTGAAGATTCTATAGATTTGCAGATAAGAAAGCCCACAATTTACGTGGACAGTTTCTTGGTCCTATTTTGTGAAAAAAAGCTGCCTATGTTGTTGTTTGTGACGTTTGAGTCAAAAGTCACACGGCCACTTCTCTGCACTGGAAAATAAAAGTATTTTTCACTCTCTCAACTATCAGTAGGCGGTGAGAAAACGCAATTTAATGTACTGCGACTTTCTAAAAAAAGTAACATAACAAGTCATAAGTAACTAATGCAAACTTGTTTCGTGAATTCTGACCAAAGTCCGAAAGGGACAGGCAGTGCAGCAGGAAAAAACACTGCACCAATCAGGCAGCGTACAAACGCACAGTCGCCATGGATGCAGTTTTGTGTAATAGAAATAACCCCTATACAGTGTGAGAACCTATGGCCAATACGGGTTTGCAAGAGAGGATAATGCCAAACCTCTCTGTGGCCAGTGGTGGCGAACCTATTGCACTGCGTGCCAGAGGCGGCACTCAGAGCACTTGCTTGTGCACCCAGACCACCCACGATGACATGAAGTTCACCGGACAGGACTCAAAGAATCTTACAGGAGAAATCTTCCTTACAAATATAGACGATTTTCCTCATCTTTCAACTGCATTGGTGTCCTTAGACGGCGGTGAACAATTGAAAGTTGTGAGAAGTAACAAGGAGAATACATTATTTGCTCTAAATTGGGTTGGCTGGCACTGGCATAAATAAGGGGCTTTTGGTTGAAGTTTGGTCCTCAGAGTCAGCTCTATAGTTCGCCACTCACTGACCTAGGTGCCACCCAGCACAGAGTTGCCAGAACAGGTTGAGTGGACTCAACATCTTCTTGGCCGTCCCTTGTAAACCAGAACGTACTGTGTTCATGAATAGCAGGAGAAGAAAGGAGGACGAGGCTGATCATTGGCTCTGCCCCACATTCTTCCCTTCAGGGCCTTCTAACGGAAGCTAACAGTTATAATCAAATGGTTTTTGGTGTGTTTGGGCACTCAGCTCTAAGCTTCACTGCCCTATATTGTATAGATTCCTTGACAGTTATATATACCACTACTTGCAACATTGACATAACTTTAGGGCAGTGGTGGGCGAACCTATGGCATTGTGCCAGAGGCGGCACTCGGAGCCCTGCTCTGGGCACCCAGGCGATACCGCCAGAAGGAGAGTTCACCCAGACAAGCACTCCAAGAAATCTGTCGCTACAGAATCTTCCTACATTCTACAATGATGGCAAATTGCCCACCATCCTTTTAAACTGCAGTTGCGTGTCCTTATGAGTGCACCGATTGAAAGTTGTCAAAGAACAAGGAAAATAAATTACCTGCTTAAGTATGCCGCTGGCACTTTGATCCAAAAATAACGTGGCTTTTGGTTGAAGTTGGCACTCGGCTCCAAAAGGTTCGCCACACGGCTTTTAGGGTGTTGTGTGGCCGCATGATTACAATGCGGTCATGCACACAGCTTGGTTTCCATGCCCCATGTACGATCGCAAATCATAAAGCAGGTCCTAGTCCTCCCTGTTGTACTTAGAAGTCTTTTTTTGTCATCAGTACGAGTGACCTTACATGCTGCCGATAACTAATTGTGTAGGGGGTTTCTATCATTCTCCACCATCATTACTGACAAAAGACACGTCACAGCTATTTACATCGTCCTACCACATGCTAGAAATCTCGTCAGAGAGTTTAATGATTGGCTCCAGTCAATTCCTGCCATGCGGTAAAGTATTATGTTACATGCTGCAAGTCATATGAAAACTTTACTTACTCATCATTTCTATGTATAGGACAGAGGACTTTATTTTGCTTGCACATTTTCTCACGCTGGGGTAAGCCAGTATTGACCTAGCTATAGTGGTTCCCCTCCAGCTAAAATATTGCAAGACATTGTAATATGAACACTTGTCAAGGAAAGACTATACACAAAACAGTACCTGACCCTTACACGAGAATCACCATCAGCCTTAAAGGGGTTTTCCCACGAAGAAAATCTCAAATCTCATCCCTTAGCGATGTTTACACAATAAAGATTTATACCCCTTAACATATAAATTTACTTGTTTTATTGCGTTTTTAGCTCCTCTCACTCCCCAGCTGGTCAGTGCAAATTCCCAGGATGTGGCGGGGACTCTCTAAACAAACACATTGGGTCTCATTTACTACAGGGTTCTGAACCACACCCTAAGATTTGGCGGTTCACATCTCATTGATGTCGGCATTTTTATGGCGCCCCCGACTGATCAGTTCCGTCTGCCCATTACTTACTACAGCCTTGCCCCCACTTAAATACATCGGGCTGTGCTTTGCGAAGGTTTTTTTTTTTTTACACGTAAAGAGCTCTGTGATGGCTTGTTTTCTGCGTAACAAATTGCACTTAATAATTCTTTATATAGCGCACACAGATTACGCAGCGCTGCACAAAGTAAGTCAAATCAGTCACTTCATAGTGATGGCATTTAATATTCCATGCCATGTACTGGGAAGCCAAAAAAAAAAAAATGCAGTGAAATTGGTGAAAAACGCATTTGCTGCGTTTTCTTGTGGACTTGGATTTTACAGCTATCACCGTGCGCCACAAATGACATGTCTACTTATCTTTGGGCGTTGGCGATCAAGGGATACCAAATTTTTATAGGTTTTATAATGTTTTCATACATTAAAAACAGTCTAGATTTTTTTTTTATTTAGCCATCTTCTGGCGCTAATAACTTTTTTATACTTAGGTGTACGGTGCTGTGGTGGTATTTTTTTTTTGCTACTTTTGATGAAGTTTGAGGTTGTGGTTAGGGGTCTTTTATATCAATAACAAGTTCAAACATGAGCCATTACTACAGGTAATGAGTGGAGGACCTTCTCTCATAGTTAATGTCTTCCTATGATGTCAATTACAGGCCTCATCTTTTTAAAGGGTGTTTTCCCACAAAACAATTTAGGCCCTATCCACGGGATAGAGCCTAAATTGGTGATCAGTGGGGGGTCTCTGATGTTTCATGGGAAAACCCCTTTAAGTGGGTTGACTAATTACTTTTTCCCCCTAATTAATATAGCCATTAAAGCATCCTCAAGTTTCAGGCTATCCAGGGATGATTGTAATTAATTAGGGAAGATGTGAAATTATTAGGAATATTGGTTACCAGAATCACACCAGAGAATCCACCCAGGCCAAATCATGAGTACGGACGCAAGATTCAAACGGTTAAAGAATCTGAGCAATAATCCTATGGTCCCAACTGTTGTGGAACCGGATCCTTAATAGGAACTGGATTATGCAAATTCCTCCCCGAAACTGCCATTCTTGGGCAGTGTCCAAATGTTTTGGTTAACATAAAAATGTTAGCAAAGATGGTCATGGATATTAGTAAAAGGGGACATCAAATGGGACCCATATAAAGAATGAAGCATGCAGATGATCCTCATCAAGGACCATGTTGAGGAGACAAAATTGAGGTTACCATTTTGGACACCTGGAATAATGTATGAACAATGTGCAATTAGGACTGAAAGAGGAGCCATATTGGGGACAAAAATTGAAAGATTTTATGCTTGCAGCCAGGAGGGTAACGGGAGGACCAAATTTTAGTGGAATACAGCTTAGGAGACCAGGTTTAAGAGAGGGAACCAAAAAATTAAAAAGAGGTTCCATCTAGGGACCAGGAGGGTTAAACTTGACTGAGAACCCCAATTGAGAGGTTTACCTTCTGGGGACAGAGAATGAGAGATGAAGCCATGCTGGGAACAAGACTTACAGACGTGGCATATTGTCTCTGAGGCATGGGCAATATTTCTAACCTACCCATTACAGTAATACATTTCTAAGCAGACTGCAGTGTAAAGCATGGGTTTATACACAACTGCAGCCCAAGCTTGTAAGGGAACACAAGGCGATATTGAATAATCCCAGACAGACACAACAGGTGTGCTTCTAGTAACGAAAAAATGAGAATATTATCCTGCACCACAAATGCACTTTCACTTTAATTATTCATTCAAACATTTTCTTTAAATCATCATTTCCATCAATAAAACTGGCACACCCATAAATGCATACATTTTAAACAAGCACAAAATGTCATCAGTCATAGACGCTGCTTATTCATAGGATTTATTTTAAAAAATACTCTTGTCAACCACCTAGCATCACTAACAAATGGTCTGTTAATATAGACAAGTCCCAATTGTCAGGCTCTCTAACTGACCCTTACATACAGCTTGTGAAAACGTCAGTAGGTAAAGAAAAGATCTGCAAACTCGCAACTCCCTGGCAACCAAATGAAAAAGTAGTTCCTATCATGCTATTATTAATTATCTGCATGTAGGGCTGAGCTTAGCAGTGTATTACATACTGTCTGCTGTATGATATGTTATGTACATAATTATATACTATACAAATATACATACGCACATATAGATTTCATTAAATAGACCAGCGCTTGGATGTGTGAAAGGTTGCATAAATAAGCATACAAAATTTGGTAATTCTTTAGCAAAATGGAGCTAGCCACTTCAGTCCTGAAGAACGGCGAAAAAGGTCTTCTGCGCGTAGAAGGCAAAGCAACAAAATTGGACACTCTAAGCACCTGGACACTTGGAGAAATTCAGAGTTGCTTCTTCAGATGACAATGGATCAAACTAGAATTGGTATCAGGCTGTAATAGTTTATGCATAACGCCTAGGTGGAGTATGGTAAAAATGCGGCATGGATGGTCTCAACTCTACTACGAAGAGGCGAATGGTGGCATGGAGAGATGCCAGTGTATGTCTCATTCCCAATGTGGCAGTAACTCTCAACCATATAGTCCAGCTGCTCTGCAGGGAACTGTGCAATGGCGTCGGGCACTGACTAGAAACTAAAAAACAAAAAATTAAATTTTTAAGCTTGAAATATTTTAGAGATTTAAAACAACCTAACCAGGAAGGAAAAGGGGCCATTGCCAAACATACAGTTTATGCTTAGGAAGGAAGACTTGTCATAAAAGGATAAAATAAGAGAAGTCTCCAGACACAAACATCAAAAAGAAAAAACCATAATAAAAAATGTATCTAGGACAACAGATGGGATCAAGCCAATTACTATTGCTGCCTCTAAAGAGAATTAATGGTGCATGAAGGGTAAAGGCATGAAAAACTTTCATTGCTGAGAGTTCATGACTATATATAAAAAGTGGGTCAGGCGCAGACTGCCAGCTCTGCTTTATGTACAATATTTAAACCATTGTGATAATTTCATTAAAGAAAAAAATTCAGAGATGGATGAAGTCCTTCATGCATTTTCTGGGAATTCTGGATACGATGAATGCCAGAAGCTCAAGTTCTATAAAAGATAAGTTTTTTCACATTCTAGAGTTTCAGTTTTTTATGTTTCGAGTCTCTTCCGTAAGAGATCGCCAATTCTCTGCAATGAATGCGTGTAGCTGTTCGTGAACCTTGTCCGATGACAGCTTTGTAAACTTCTTTCTTCCTAAAATTACAAGGGATATAAATGTATCTATTAAAATGTCAACTAACACATGTCCGCAAACGTCCAAACCATAAAGGCATGTAGACTCTTCCCGATCTCTAGATCCCTATGGTACCTGGAAGTTCTACAAAGCCAACGCCTACCTCTAGAGCAGGGCTCATAAAAAAACTAGCACTGACCTCTGGTGCTCACTCTGGATTGCTCCTCTGCACTTGGGTTACCTGGCAGCACGAGCATAGACAAAGCCTACATGCCCCACATACACTATGCTGTCACCAAGACGCGATTCCGCGGCATCTAAGTGTGTGCGCAGGCAGAGCGGATAGCCGCATCTCTGCCTGTGCTGCCAGGAACCTGAAGAGGACACCGGAGGTGAGCGCCAGAGAGGGTGAATACTAAGGTTTTTTTAATATATCATGTTAAAGTCGTAGGGGGGATTTTTAACAACAAAAATTGTGGCTGAAAAAACTCGTCTTATACTGTCTAAGAGGCAAATGTCACCATCAAAAGAGCTCTCTAGCTGGCCTCGCGAGACCATATGGTTCAGAGCCATGTTGTTTTTTATTTCTAGAAAGCTCAATACAGATGCGCAATTATACGACTTTTCCATGTTTTACTACATTAAAGGGAACCAAACATCGGGATTTCACATGTTCAACTATGGCGGCAGGGGCGTTGTCGTGAGGGTTGTAAAAGATCCGGGGCACGGGCCCCACTACATATGTAGTTGCTCTTTAAGTAGCGCCTCCCTCCTGTCATAACCCCTTCACATAACAACTTTAGCTGACAGTGGGTATACAGCTCAGAAACCCGAGAACCACCTACTTTTTCCTTCCCCATTGATGCAGGTGAGCTCTCCAATCCATCCCATCTTCCTCCATGGACATCACCACATATTATTTCCTCATTGTCCCGACATCTGGTTCCCGGACAGTGTTTATCCTGCTGCCGCCCCTAACAATCTCCCCAAATACTGTAAGGCCAGCGCTCACTTTGTCTGCATTTAAAACAAAACAGGTTGACCCAATCCCCGACGTACGAAAGTGCCACATCAACCCCCACCTCACCAAAAGGCCCCACAGCCCCCCACATCGCTAAGTAATTCCGAAAGCCAACGCTCCAGTCAAGATTCCACACAGCCACCCCCACCAGTAAGAAAGTGCCCACAAATGCCCCCCCACAGTGAAAGCGAAAAGTCCACCTAGAATTGCTCATCCACACAGCCCACAACCCGTAAGAAAGTTGCCGTCACACACACGCACCCCACCAGTAGTTAGAAGGTATCCTCACACACGCCCCCCCACCTACGTATGTTGCCTCACACACAGCACCCACCACCAAGTAAGCTTAATGTGCTCCCACCACGTAGTCGCACTACACACGCACCCCCCACTAAGTAATGTGCTACAGCACCCACATTGTGCCCACACACAGCCCATAAGTTAATTGCCTCACACAGCCCCACACCAAGTAAATGGGTGCCTCACACACAGCCCCCCACTAAGTAAGTTGCCTCCACACACGCCCCCACTAAGTTAATGTTGCTTCACAAAGCCCCCCACTAAGTAGTGTGCTTCACACAGCCCCCCACTAATAAGTGCCTCACACAGCCCCCCATCTAGTAAGTGTCCTCACAGCCATCTAGTGCTCACCACACCACCACAGAATGGCTCACAGCCAGCCCCCACTAAGTATGGCCACAACGACCCCTAGATGATGCCTCACACTCACAGCCCCCCCAGCTAGGAGTATGTGACTCTAACACACAGCCCCCCCACTAAGTTAGTGCCTCACACCCAGCCCCCCACTAAGTAAGTGCCTCCACAGGCAGCCCCGACCACTAAGTAAGGTGTCCTACACACACAGCCCCGTCCACAAGTAATGTGCCTCACACCAGCCCCCCCATCTTAAGTATGTGCCTCACTACACAGCCCCCCATAAGTAATGCTGCCTCCACACCCAGGTGCCGCAGACGCCCGCTCCTCGGCCCTCGCTCGCGCCACATCCGTCGCTCCCCCCTGCCTCCTAGCTGCCGCCCGGCCAAACATCGTGCAATGCTCCGCGCGTACCCTAAGCTCGCATGATTCATCGTGCCGTCGGTCCGAGCGCAGTCTTCTACGCTAGCCTCGCCTCGGCCGCCTACCTCAACCGCGCCCCGGCGTCCGTGAGCGCCCAGCCCCATTTAACCCCCCACTAAGTATTGTGCCTCACACATGCCCCCACTAGTAATGGCCTCCTCTAACCCCCTTATTCTCCCCCGTCCCTATCATGTCTCCCCCCTTACCTCACAGAGCAGCTCCCTCGCGCTCCTGTTGTGCAGTGCTTTTCTTCCTTCCCCGGCAAGGTCAGGGGGGGCTGTGTGGGGACATTACTTACTGGGGGGCTGTGTGGGGCACATTACTTAATGGGGGGCTGTGTGGGGCACATTACTTAATGGGGGGCTGTGTGGGGCACATTACCTACTCGGGGGCTGTGTGTGAGCACATTACTTAGTGGGGGGATGTGTGTGGGCACATTACTTACTGGGGGGCTGTGTGGGCACATTACTTACTGTTGGGGCTGTGTGGGCACATTACTTACTGTTGGGGCTGTGTGGGGCGCATTACTTACTGTTGGGGCTGTGTGGGCACATTACTTACTGCTGGGGCGTGATGGGTAACAAGCACTTGGTTTTGTTTAAATGCAAGACAAAGTGTGAGTGCTGCCTTACAGTATTTGGGGGAGATTGTTGGGGGCAGCAGCAGGATAACACTGCCAGGGAACCAAGATGTAGGGACAATGAGGAACATAAGATGTGGTGATGTTTAATGGAGAAGATGGAGGAGACGTCACCTGCAGTCACTGGAGGGAAAAGTTTTAAATCCTATATGACCTGGATACACGGTAATCGGCAGTATCGAGCACACGCCGAAGTATACAGAAAGGGAGCGGCAGATGTGTGTTGTTGGTGGGGGTGTCAGTTGTGGAGGACAGAAAGGAAGACAGTTTAGAGGCGGTCTCCCTCAAGGCTCTGCAGGATTGCATAAACAAAAACGATAAGTTAATTACAGAGCAATAACCTGGGCAGAAAACAAGAGAAATGAAGGCTCGCCAAGCATACATCACGAACTGTCCGTGACTGTGTGCCTGTACAATGGTCAAGCCATTCTTTATAAATATAATAGACATAAATTCATATCTCGGCATAGCCGTCACCTGCAGTACATCTAACTTTCTGCTTAGCGATCTATTAACACAGATTTGAAAATTGGAATATTTATCAGGATTTCGGGAGACAATCCTTAATATTTCAACTACTAGTGAACCGCCAGCGATATTTATTTCCCCCTTTTGACCTTTCTCCACGCCAAGGGTTATTGAGGAAGGTGGGTACGCGTCAGTGGAGGCGAGTAAGGAGCGCTCCACATCTGCACACTCTATGCCTGTGACATTTCTGCCAGGGTTGTATGCAGGTTACGGGGACTTCATCCAGACACATATAATCCTTATGTCACATCACATGTGTTTGTTAGAAATGCTCATATATTTGTTAGTCAATTTTAAAGGATTACCAATCCCTTACCACCGATAATCCATAAGTGCGAATGGTTGCATGTATCTGTTTAAATCGGTGTCAGTTAAAGGTAAGATATGGGTTGTATGTCCCAATAGGTGATCTCATGAGTCTCTAGTTTTCCTTGAAATTTTTCTAAGTTTTCTAAGGCTATTATTATTTAGGGGAAAAAAACAAATGTTAGTGAATGTATTAAGAGACAAAAAACAATGGCGCTAATCTGATACAAAGTCAGCCCTCATTACAATACTTTATGATTTCCATCCAAATGCATCCAATTCTGATCTACCACTTTCCTCCATCGAATTGTATATTGATAAGTGATGAAACTAGCCGCACTTTTTAACTAAATGTTTCAGTGAACACCAGCTCATCCTGCAAAAAAAATGAGCCCTTCACAGCACCTATGGCTCTTAGAATTGGCAACTGGAAGAGATTTTTTCTTTTGTTTTTAGGTGAAAAGGTGAAAGTCCACTTTTAATGACTGGCTTCCTTACCTCTTTTTTTCATACGATTTTCATCTGCTTTTATAAGTAATTTTTTCTTTCCACTCAAGTTGATAAAATATACCGCTCCCGCCAGCAAATTGCATCATTCACAGAGTCTCCTCATGATCTGCACAACCTTCTCTCCACTCCCCTTAGGCAGAATGAGCTGATTGCCCTGCAGAGGGGATCCACCCCTCAATTTTGCTGAGGGGAGGAGGATCAGTGAAGAGTGACGTTGTGAGCAGTGTGCCAGGATAGATAGTGACCTGATATTACTTACTAGCGTATAACTTGGCCTACTTACTCTTTTATTACTTTGAATGTGAGCAAATTGTGAAGTAGCATACACGAGGTATGGAATCGCCATTCAGGGGGCGTGTACGCCGAGTCAAAAGATCCCTCGCGCTGTGCGCCCGGATCTTTTGGCCGTGGCCCCCGATCATCTCCACGGGCATCCTAGCGACTCCTCTCAACACGATCCGTTCCTGCACGGATCGTTGATGAGAACGTTGGCATGTCACTGCTTGTTCCCCATGCCAGCTCAGTGCCTGCATTTTACCGGTGAATAATAGTCACAAGCTGAAGGACCTGTGATGATGTCATGGTCACATGACCTGACCGGGGAAGCACTGCACACAGGAGCGCGAGGAGAGCGCATCTGTGAGGGGAGGGTGAGACCCATGATAGGGAGATGGATGGAGAATAAGGGGGTGAGGCATAAGTGGATGTTGAGGCACATACTTAGTGGTTAAAGGTCTACCCGGGTTGAGGGGGGCCAGCGATGTAGAATGAGCGGCACATGAACATGGACTTGGTACGGCGGGTGCCTGTTGGCCGCGGTGGGCAGGGGGCATGGCCGAGCGAGCCAGGCGCGTTGCGGCACCTGGGTGGAGTGGCATTAGGGGGGCTGTGTGTGAGGCACATTACTTAGTGGGGGGGCTGGTGTGAGGCACATTACTTAGTGGAGGCGGCTGTGTGTGAGCTCAAAACCACTTATTAGTTGGGGGGGCTGTGTGGAGGCACATTACTTATGGGGGGCTGTGTGAGGCACATACTTAGTGGGGGGTCTGTGTGTGAGGCACATACTTAGTGGGGCTGTGTGTGAGGCATCCTTACTTAGTGGGGGCTGTGGTGAGGGACACGACATTACTTAGTGGGGGGCTGTGTGAGGCACTTATTAGTGTGGGGGCGGTGTGAAGCACATTACTTAGTGGGGGGCTTTGTGAAGCACATTACTTAGTGGGGGCGTGTTGTGGAGGCACTTACTTAGTGTGGGGCTGTGTGTGAGGCACATTTACTTGGTGTGGGGCTGTGTGAGGCACATATACTTCGATGGGGTTGTGTGTTGAGGCACATACTAGTTGGGGTGTGTAGGCACATACTTAGTGGGGGGTGCTGGGTGAGTGCACGACTACTTGTGGGGGCTGTGTGGTGAGGCACATTACTTATTGGGTGGGGGTGCTGTGGGAGGCAACATTACTTACGGTGAGGGGGGCGTGTGTGAGGCTCATTACTACTGGTGGGGGGCTGTGTGGGGGCACTTTTCTTACTGGTGGGGCTGTGTGGGGCACTTTTCCTTACTGGTGGGGGAGCTTGTGTCCGGGCCTTTTCTTACACTGTGGGGGGTGCATTTTGTGGGCAACTTTTCTTACTGGTGGGGGGGCTGTGTGGGCACGTTTCTTACTTACTGTCGGGGGGCGTTATGGGTACACACCTGGTGTTGTTTAAATGCAAGGACAAGTGTGAGCGCGCCTTACATATTTGGGGAGATTGTTAGGGGCGGCAGCAGGATAACACTGTCCGGGAACCAAGATGTAGGGACAATGAGGAACATAAGATGTGGTGATGTCTAATGGAGAAGATGGAGGAGACGTCACCTGCAGTCACTGGAGGGAAAAAGTAGGGGTTTCTCTGGTGTTTCTGTAGCTGTATACACTGTCAGTAAAGTTGTTATGTGAGGGGTTATGTACAGGAGGGGGCATTACTAAAAGAGCACTACATATGTATTGGGGCCCGTGCCCCGGATCTTTTACAACCCTAGCAACGCCCCTGCCGCCATTAGTTGAAAATGTGAAATCCCGATGTTTGGTTCCCTTTAATGTAGTAAAACATGGAAAATCGTATAAATTTGGAATCTGTATTGAGCTTTTCTAGAAATAAAAAATCCAATGGCTTTGGAACCTATGGCTCGCGAGCCAGATGTGGCTCTTTTGATGGCTACATTTGGCTCTTAGACAAGTATAAGACGAGTTTTTCAGCACAATTTTTGTGTTAAAAAATCCCCACCTAGCTTATACATGAGTATATAAAAAAACCTTAGTATTCACCCTCTGGCGCTCACCTCCGGTGTCCTCTTCAGGTTCCTGGCAGCACAGGCAGAGATGCGGCTATCCGCTCTGCCTGCGCACACACTATGATGCCGCGGTGTCGCTGTCTGGTGACAGCATAGTGTATGTGGGGCAAGCACATGTAGGCTTGTCTATGCTCGTGCTGCCAGGTACCCAAAGTGCAGAGGAGCAATCCAGAGGTGAGCACCAGAGGGTCAGTGCAAAGTTTATTTTTATGAGCCCTGCTCTAGAGGTAGGCGTTTGGCTTTGTAGAGACTTCCAGGTACCATAGGGAATCTAAGAGATCGGGAAGAGTCTACATGCTCTTTATGGTTTGGACGTTTGCAGGCCATGTGTTAAGATTACATTTTAATTATACATTTATTCCTTGTAATTTTAGGAAGAAAAGAAGTTTACAAAGCTGTCATCGGACAAGGTTCAGAACAGCTACACGCATTCATTGCAAGAGATTGGCGATCTCTTACGGAAGAGACTCGAAACAATTAAAAAACTGAAACTCTAGAATGTGAATAAGAACTTATGTCTTTAGAAACTTTGAGCTTCTGGCAGTCATCCGAATCCAGAACTTCCCAAGAAAATGCATGAAGGACTTCATCCATCTGAATTTTTTTTCTTTAATGAAATTTATACAACTGGTTTAAATTATTGTACATAAAGCAGGAGCTGCAGTCTGCGCCTGACCACTTTTTATATATAGTCATGAACTCTCAGCAATGAATTTTTTCATGCCTTTTACCCTTCATGCAACATTGAATTCTCTTTAGAGGCAGCAATAGTAATTGGCTTGATCCCATCTGTTGTCACTAGATACATTTTTATTTATTGTTTTTTTTCTTTTTGGATGTGTTCTGGAGACTTTCTTTCTTATATTTATCTTTTATGACAAGTCTTTCCCTTCCCTAAGCATAAACTGTATGTTTGGCAAATGGCCCCTTTTCCTTCCTGGTAGGTGTTTTAAATTCTCTAAAATATTTCAAAGCTTAAAAAATTAAATTTTTTGTTTTTTAGTTTCTAAGTCAGTGCCCAGACCATTGCACAGCTTCCCTGCAGAGCATCTGGACTATATGGTTGAGAGTTACTGCCAATATTGGGAATGAGACATACACTGGCATCTCTCCATGCCACCATTCGACCTCTTCGTAGGTAGAGTTGAGACCATCCATGCCGCATTTTTACCATACTCCACCTAGGCAGTTATGCATAAACTATTACAAGCCTGATACCAATTCTAGTTTTGATCCACTTGTCATCTGAAGAAGCAACTCTAGAATATTTTTCAAGTGTCCAGGTGCTTTAGAGTGTCAATCTTTTGTTGCTTTGCCTTCTACGGCAGAAGACCTTTTTCGCCGTTCTTCAGGACCTGAAGTGGCTAGCTCCATTTTGCTAAAGATATTACCAAATTTTGTATGCTTATTTATGCAACCCTTTCACCATCCAAGCGCTGGTGTCTATTTATATAAATCTATATGTGCGTATGTATATTTGTATAGTATATAATTATGTACATACACATATGCATACAGACAGACATGTATGTAATACAATGCTAAGCTCAGCCCTACATGCAGATGAATTAACTAGCATGATAGGAACTACTTTTTCATTTGGGTTGCCAGGTGAGTTGCAGACTTTTGCAAATCTTTTACCTACCTGACTGTTTTCACAAGCTGTATGTAAGGGTTCAGAGAGCCTGACAATTGGGACATTGTCATATATTACAGACACATTTTGTTAGTGATGCTAGGTGGTTGACAAGAGTATTTTTAAAATAAATATCTATGTAATAAGCAGCGTCTATGACTGACTGACATTTTGTGCTTTTTAAAATGTATGCATTTATGGGTGTGCCAGTTTTTATTGATGGAAATGATGATTTAAAGAAAATGTTTGAATGAATAATTAAAGTGAAAGTGCATTTGTGGTGCAGGATAATATTCTCATTGTTTCATTACTAGAAGCACACCTGTTGTGTCTGTCTGGGATTATTCAATATCCGCCTTGTGTTCCCTTACAAGCTTGGGCTGCAGTTGTGTACATAACCCATGCTTTACACTGCAGCTCTGCTTAGAAATGTATTACTGTAAATGGGTAGGATTAGAAATATTGCCCCATGCTCCAGAGGACAATATGCCACGTCTGTAAGTCTTTGTTCCCAGCATGGCTTCATCTCTCATTCTTGGTCCCCAGAATGGTAAACCTCTCAATTGGGGTTCTCAGCAAGTTTAACCCTCCTGGTCCCTAGAATGGAACCTCTTTTTAATTTTTTTGTTCCCTCTCTTAAACCTGGTCTCCTAAACTGTATTCCACTAAAATTTGGTCTTCCCGTTTTACCGTCCTGGCTGCAAGCATAAAATCTTTCCATTTTTGTCCCCAATATGGCTCCTCTTTCATTCCTAATTGCCAACATTGTTTCATACATTATTCCAGGTGTCCAAAATGGTAACCCTCTAAATTTTGCTCCTCAACATGGTCCCTTTGATGGATCATTGCATGCTTCATTCTTATATGGGTCCCATTTGATGTCCCCTTTTACTAATATCCATGACCATCTTTGCTAACATTTTTATGTTAACCAAAACATTTGGACACTGCCCAAGAATGAGATTCCCTTGAGGGTTAGTGTTCCAAAATGGGGTCACTTTTGGGTTTATCACTGTTCACAGTACTCCAGATCGATCAAACATGACATAGGGCATTGAACATTATTTCATCAAAATCTGCTCTCCAAGGCCGCTAAAGCCTTGTTCTATTTCCAACTCCTGCCATATACCCCTACAGCAACTACAACCATATGGGTATTGCCGTATTCAGAGAATTTTGTGACAAAATTTGGGGTACTTTTATACAACCTAAACTTCGACTATTAAAATGACATTTGTGGGCTAAAATGAGATTTCTTGAAAAAATTGGTAAATTTTCATTTTCACAGTCCGTTGTTAATAAATTCTGTGAAACCCCTGTATGGTCAAGCATTCACTGTACCCCTGGTATAGATTTACCGTTGAGGGGTGTAGTTCCAAAATGGGTCATTTTGTACAGGGGGTTTCTACTGTTCTGACAACTCAGGGGATCTACAAAAGCAACATGAACACGTGAATCTTTTCATAAAATGCTGCTCTTCAAAAAGCCCAGTGGCCCCTCTGCTTTTGGTGCCCTGGCATGTGACCCCAAAACCAGTTCAACATCATACATGTGGGATATTGTATCTTACTCAGAGAAATCACATAACATAATTTAGATGCATTTCCTCTTTGTACTCTTGTAAACTTTATTTTTTTGGAACTAATTAAACCTGTTATAGAAAAAATATTATAATTCTTAACTTTACCTCTTTTTTATTTGAATTCCTTGAGATGTCTTAAAGGGTTAAACAGACACCTTATACCCGTTTTGAGTGTTGAAGAGGTGCGATTTCTCAATGGGGTGAATTATAGGGGTTTCTATGTATATGCCTAAAAAAACCTTTAGAAATGTAATGTCACGAGAAAAATTGGTTGTGGAAATTTTCTTCGAATTTTTGGAAATTGCTGTATATGTTTTAAGCCTTCTCAAAATCACTAAAAAGTGAAAGAACTCTGTCAAAATGATGAAAAATAAATTAGAGATTGGTAAATGGTGGTATAAATGCCAATCCTTCCACTAACGTAACACCCCCGTCACCCCTCCACTTTCTTCCCATCTTTGCTTTTCCTTACGAATCCTCATCCTCGTAAATTATTTATCTGGCAAGCCAAAAATTCAAACTATGAAAATTGAAGAATTTTATCTAATTTTTGCCAAATTTTGCTTTTTTTAAAAAAACTACAATACCATAGTTGGCAGACAAACACCATATCATGATGTACAAATGTCACATAAAACAATCTCACAAATCACATAGATAAGTTTGAAGTGGTTTTCCCAATTTAAATAAACCATATAAACTGAGACAGGCATATTTGAAAAATGGGTCTGCGCCTAGGCCAAATAGGCTGTGTCCCGTAAAAAAGGGTTAAATTACCCCAGATCATTACCGTTAGAAATTTGATAAGTTTACAGTATAATATCTAACTCTTACTGTCTAATTTAAAATCTGCCTTCAATGTGCTTCAGACGTCCTCCGTTATCATTTCAGGTTTTTTTAAATGCTTTTTTTTAAAAGCCAAAAAGGTGTATTTTATAAGGGTGAGAACATATAAAGGAGAAATGCACCTCCTCATTTTTCCACTCCACTCCTGTTTTGAACATAAAAAAAATGCATCGAAAATCTGAATTGTGAATGCAGTCGAAGATCCTTTGATCCTTTCATATATCACAGCTCCTATGATTTTGATATATATATAATGTTAAACGGTACAAAACACGACAAGGCAATGCAAGTGTATACCTACCACACGCTCTTTGAAGACATATTCAATGTTTTCATCAATATTAGTTTGATAAAATCACTATACCTACCAATCACCCATTCCCAGCCTGTGCTGGGCTGTTCTCTGTGAATTGCGGACTATGCGTGGCAGATTTCATGATGGATCACAATCCATGGAGAAACTCCAAGCATCATATGTGTGATATGATGCAAGAGTCCTTCTTCACAGTTAATGAACACCTAGCTAACGCATGGTGCGATATCTACACCAGTACAGCTCATCCACATTCATTCAGTAGGCATTCATCTGATACCTTGATCTCCACTACATAGAGAATGGAACGATGATCATCTAGGTGGAATAGGATAGGTCATCAACCTGTCTTCAACGTCTTCATCTGGAACCAATTTTTAACCTTTAGCACCATCAATTTTATTGTGGCCACTGAAGTAGAACCATAGGCAAAGTGATCCTTTCACTGCTGAGGTGGTCTAGAGTAAAGTGCTTGAAGCAGCTGACAGCAGTAGAATAAACAAGTCTGTAAGTTTTGAAACAAAGCATTTGGGGAATTTCCCATGAAATTGGTTATTTTCTTTTAAACAATGTTTTCCTGCAGGGGTAGCCGTGGATTTGAGGATGGATAGGTTAATATATATAGATAATAGAGATATTGAGCACATTATTTACCGTCCGAGTTTGCGATCCCCGTCTCGACTGTCCGACGATGTCACTGTGCCGCGATCCACGTAGATCCTGCGCCCGAATCCTGCACGTGTGCTCCCCCCTCAGGTCGCGGGAGTTCTCCTTACTTCTCAGTGCATGAATTGCTTGGCTTGTACACAAATTTTAAATGTTAATCATCCTATTCCGAATCTGTCGATCGTCCAACAGCCCGCCCCAATATTTTGTGTCGCGTGAAAGCCGGCAGATTGCGACACAATCCCACGTGATCCCCGAAAAATGAGGCTGCGGGACCCTTAGTACATAAGCCCCATTGTATACACTTACTGGTGACATACCCACTGAACTTTTTACAATGTTTCTTTCTTCTTTCTTACTGTTGATTCTTTTGCAGATTATGGAATAAACTAACAGGGAGTTGGGTGAGAAATACAAGCTGATAAGAAAACTTCCCATATTTTTATCTGTTGTCAATGGTGATATTGAAGCCCAATCCCCTATACTGGAGTGATGAGACCAGTGCTAACAGCATGGCTGAAGACTCATGGAGTAATATCTGGGTATGCCTGTTGCCTGGAGGACTATGATATGCTGGCTGGAGAATTCATAAAGTCTATGAAGAAGAGAGGAGTGAGCTCCTTAAGAAAGCTCAACTATGTTGTCCATGTGCGGAGAACAGAGAACACAGCTCTCAGAGCAGTATATGAAGATCATGAGCAATCCTAGACCAAGGGAGGCTTTGCCCACAGCGAGTTTGAGCGCATTACAAAACTAATTGAAAAGAACAAGATGAGTGAATCCGAAAGGGACTACAGAAGAGGCTCAATATTCTCAGCAGCTTCCAGATCAAAACTCAAGACAAGAGGAGCTTTGAGAAATAGATATTTACCGATTAACTGTACGTTCGGCCCTGTCGACTTCATGGACATCTGTTTTAGGAAGTATTACTACCTCCTTGGTTCTATATACAGGCATTCCCCGGGTTTACATACGATGAGGTTCTGTAGGTTTGTTCTTAAGTTAATTTGTATGTAAGTCGTACCTGTATACTTTATAATTGTAGATCCAGCAAAATTTTTTGGGTCTGTATGATTTTAAAAATGTTGGATTGTCATAAAAACCGGATAAACAATAATCTTAATTCCAGACGCCTGTGATAACTGTTATAGCAGTTTATTGTAGCCTAAGCTAAAGTACAGTAAATTACCAACATCCGAGGTCCTGCTGTAACTAGGGGTCATCTGTAAGTCGGTGTTCTAAGTAGGGGACTGCCTGTATAATTCTATATAATGTTCTATATATCATTCTAAATAATGTTCTACTTTATTGTGCACACAACAGGTGTCTATTTTCTTACATAGTAATAATATAGTATTATTCTATTACATTAAAAGATAATTAGTATTTTTTTTTATTTTTGTATTGGCTTCTTTCTGTGCAATCGGAGGCACATTCAAACGTTCCTAAAAGATAGTAATAGTAGCCCTGCCTTCATGACAGCTTACTGATAAGATACATGGTGCCTTAAAGAAGGTTGTCTGTTATACATGTAATGGTTGGTGTCGTTATTGATTTACTACATTATATATTGCTAAGCATTGAGTATTTCCAAACTATTCCATATAACTTATTCTGAACTTCAAGCATATACTGCAACCATCCCTATTGAAATCTTGCAGATGAATACATGTATGCATCATACGTAAAATCAGACATCACGCTAGATGCGTCTTCCATGTCCCTTCATCAAAGACTGTTATGACTTGTCACATAAAGTAATATCTATGTAGTGCGTGTGACTTATTTTAGGGTTGTTGGGCCATTTTGTTAATTTCTTAATCCTTTAAACTCCAAAGGGTCAGTGACATCAGTGTATACCAAGCGGACTTTTGACAACATACATGTGTAATGTGTCCAATATCAATAATCTGTTGTAAGGCTCCTGCATCAATTCTCTAATGAATTGTTCAATCATGGATATACTTTTTGTTTTTCATAAAAATAAATAAAAGTAATAAAGTATTAATGGCAGTGAAAGAAGCTCTTATGATTATGGGAAAATCTGTGTTGCAACCAATTTTTCAGCCAATTAATGTAATTGTCAGTGGTCGCGTGGTTTAGCAGTTAAACAGAAAGTGACAAGTAACAGTCAATGAAAATCACTATGATCTGTTTTTACAACACCTGTATCAATTTGACCACAAAGCGTAAAGGAATTGAAAGAATTCTATTAGATTTGCAGATAAGAATAGCCACAATTTACGGGGACTAGGTTTCATTGGTCTATTTTGTGAAAAAAAGCTGCCTCTGTTTTTTTTGTGACGTTTTGAGGTCAAAAAATCACACAGGGCAATTCTCGCACTGGAAAATAAAAGTATTTTTCACTCTCTCAACTATCATTAGGCGGTGAAACGTCAGATTTATGTACTGCGACTTTCTAAAAAGTAACATAACAAGTCATAAAGTAACTAATGCAACTTTTTCTGTGAATTCATGACCAAAAGTCAGAAAAAGGGACAGCAGTGCAGCAGAACACTGCCACCAAAGTCAGCAGAGTACCAAAGACAGTCGCATGGAGCATGTTTAATGAGAAATAACCCCCTATATCAGGTGAGAACCTATGGCACGGGTGCAAGAAGAGGATGCCAGAACCATCTCTGTGGCCAGTGGTGGCGAACCTATGGCACTGGTGCCAGAGGCGGCACTCAGAGCCCTTTCTGTGGGCACCCAGACCATCACCCCGAAATGAAGTTCACCAGAAGACTCAAAGAATCCTTCCAGGAGAATCTTCCTACAATAATAGACGATTTCCCTCCTCTTTCAACTGCATTGGTGTCCTTGGAGGCTGAACAATTGAAAGTTGTAAGAACAAGGAAAAATACATTATTGCTTAATTGGTGTGCTGGCACTTGCAATAAATAAGTGGCTTTTGGTTGAAGTTTGGTCACTCAGGCTCTAATAGGTTCGCCATCACTGACCTAGGCTGCACCCCAGCACAGAGTTTGCCAGACAGGTTGAGTGGCTCAACATCTTCTTGCAGTCCCTTGTAAACCAGGACGTACTGTGTTCAGTGCAAGCAGGAGAAGAAAGGAGGACGAGGCTGGATCATTGGAGCTCCTGCCCCAAATTCTTTCCCTTCAAGGGGCCCTTGAACGGAAGCTACAGTTATAATCCAAAGTGGGTTTTTGTCTGTAGTTTTGGGCACTCAGCCTCTAAAGGTTCACTGCCCTATATGTTATAGATGTCCTTTAACAGTATATATCCCACAACTGCACATTAACATCTTTAGGGTGGTGGCGGCATGATTCAAGGGCATACACAGCCTTGGCTGCCCATGTACAGTCGCAAATCATAAGCAGGTCCATAGTCCTCCCTGTCTTCCTTATGAAGTCTTTTTTTTGTCGTCAGTACAGAAAGTGGACCTTACCATGCTGCCGCATACACTAATTGTGTGTAGTGGAGTTTCTATCAGAGTCTCCACCATACATTACGACAAAGACGCATCACAGACTATTTAACATCGTCCAAGTGCCAGAAATCTCGTCAGAGAGTTTATGAGTTGGCTCAGTCAATTCCTGCCATGCCGTAAGTCATTAGGTACATGCTGCAAGTCAGATATGACAAAACACTTGTCACTACTCATAGTTTCTATTGTATAGGACAGAAGATTTATTTTGCTTGCGCACTTCTTCAACGCTGGGGTAACCTATTGACCTAGCTATAGTGGTTCCCTCCAGCAAAAATAGTTGCAAGACATTGTCATATGAAAACTTGTCAAGGAAACTATCCAAAAGCTTACCTGACCCTTACACGATGAAGTCACCATCGCCTTAAAGGGGTTTTCCCACAAAGAAATTCTCAAATCTCAATCCCTTAGCGATGTTTACACAATAAAGAATTTTAACCCCTTACATATAAATTTTACTCCGTTTTATTGCTTTTTTTAGCTCCTCTCACTCCCCAGCTGGTCAGTGCAAATTCCCAGACGTGGCGGGACCTCTAACAAACACATTGGGTCTCATTTACTAAGGGTCTGAACCCGCAGTTTAGTCGGTTCCACTTTTTCCCATTGCCTAATGCCCGGGTTTCCACATATCTCACATTTATACGCCTTTACGCATATTTGTGGCCACGCAGACTAGATAAAATTGTCATATAACAAATTAATCGCACCATGTAAGATTTTGGCGCACATTCATTGATGTCGGCATTTTATGCGCACCGACTGATCAGTTCTCTGCCATTACTTCTAACAGCCTTGCCCCCACTTAAATACATCGGGCGGCTTGCGAAGTGTTTTTTATTTTTTTTTTTACACTAAGAGCTCTGTAGGCTTGTTTTCTGCATAACATTGCCTTAATAATTCTTATATAGCGCACACAGATTACGCATGCGTGCACAAGTAAGTCAAATCAGTCACTTCATAGTGATGGCATTTAATATTCCATGCCATGTACTGGGAACCAAAAAAAAAAAAATGCAGTGAATTGGTGAAAAACCATTTGCTGCGTTTTCTGTGGACTTGGATTTTACAGCTATCACCGTGCGCCACAAAGGACATGTCTACTTTATTCTTTGGGTCGGTGCGATCACAGGATACCATTTTTATAGTTTTTATAAGTTTTTCATCATTAAAAAAAAACGTCTAGATTTTTTTTTTATTTACATCTTTTGGCGCTAATAACTTTTTTTACTTAGGTGTACGGTGCTGTGTGGTATTTTTTTTTGCTACTTTTGATGAAGTTTGAGTTGGGTTAGGGGTCCTTTTATATCAATAACAAGTTCAAACATGAGCCATTACTACGGTAATGAGTGGAGACTTCTCTCATAGTTAATGTCTTCCTATGATTTCAATTACAGCCTCATCTTTTAAGTGTTTTCCCACAAAACAATTTAGGCCCTATCCACGGGATAGAGCCTAAATTGGTGATCAGTGGGGGGTCTCTGATGTTTCATGGGAAAACCCCTTTAAGTGGGTTGACTAATTACTTTTTCCCCCTAATTAATATAGCCATTAAAGCATCCTCAAGTTTCAGGCTATCCAGGGATGATTGTAATTAATTAGGGAAGATGTGAAATTATTAGGAATATTGGTTACCAGAATCACACCAGAGAAACCAACCAAGGGCAAAGCATAATTACTGACCAATGGAGATTACAAACTGTTACCGAAATCCTGAGCATATATGCCTATGGTCCCAACTGTTGTGGAACCAAAAGGAACTGGATTATGCAAATTCCTCCCCGAAACTGCCTGGTCAACGCCCACTTGATCTACAATTATTATGCGTAACAATAATTCTGAACAGTTTAGCCACACATGGACACACAAAGTGGTTTTCAACTTTCAGGATATTTATATCCTATACACAGCGAAGGTCATCAATATCAGATAAATAGAAATCTAACAGCTGAACATCTGCCATCATTGGTTCACAGCACATATAGATGGAGCTGGAATTATTGGACCCCAATGACTGATATTGTTTAACTATTTTGGTTTATGTTTAAAGGGCATCTAACACATCCCTCCCATAAGACCTAATGGGCAAGATAAATGGTTCCACTCTCTCTCTATTTCCAAAAGTCTGCTGCTTTGGAGTAATCTTCCACTCGGCATTATTCTAGCCCCACATCTAGCCCCTTACTCCATTATTCTAGCCCCACATCTAGCCCCTTACTCCATCCTGCCACCTCCACCTTAAGAATCTTCAGCATTTATTCCTACTGGAGTCTACAATATTTCTAATCCATGCCCTCATCATCTCTCAAGTGAACTTCTTCAAAATGCTCTTCTGTGGTCTCCCTCATAACTGTCTAACACCACTTCAGTCCAACCTGTTGCCCGGCTAATCCATCTCTATCCTTGTTTCCCATCTACCTCTTTTCTATGCCAGTCCCTCCACTCGTTACACATTGCATTAAAATCCCGACTAAAAAGCAGTCAATTACTGGTCCCCTCCATACATCACTGACCGTACCCCCTCTGCTGACAATGACATTGGGTCAAAGATCGAGCAAAAGGCCCTTTAATCCAGCACTGGCAACAGAACTTCCAGTGTAAATTATTTTATTCTCTTCTTACAGCATAAAACTCCTCAACACCAACATAGTGTATGTCCAAATGAACAGGGCAAAAAACCCAACACATTTTGTGAAGCTATCTGACACACTTACTCCTGAATAAAAAGGAAGAAGTTGAACTGTCAATTGATTCTGTCACGGGTGCCGCTGCGAGCCATATACATACCGGGTTGCAGGCGCACTTGTGTACCTTTCTGTGCCCTGAGCCTTTTCTGCACGTGGACCTCACCCTCTCACACGGCTCCATAACGTTCTCCATCCTCCACGCTCTCGTTTGTCCACGCGTTTCCCCTCGCTCTGCTCTGTAATTTAAAAGATGGCCAGCGCGCAGAATAATTGGCACTGGCTGCCTCCCCAAGGATATTCCTTGCCCCCTTCCTGCGAACCCCCTGCCAGATCTTTGTGCTGTCATGCCTAAAGAAAGCTTGTTCCCTGCCATTTTGCGATTCCTGATTTACCATTGTGACCTTGATTCCATTCCTGACTCCATCGTCCGCGGTGGTCCTCGTGGTCCACTAAAACCTGTCTGACAGAGCATACAGTACCAAGGAATAACATAGAAGTGGCTTTAGGAGAATGCAGTCCCCATTAAAACCTTACTTAAACTCTGCCGTATTGTATAACGCATATGTTATTCATGTTACTTTTCAGTATCTTTTGCATCCCTAAAGAAGCGGGATTCACCATCCTCAGTTTTACACAATGGGGTGGAATTGATTCATTTTCTTATCCGTGCTCTGCGCATAGGTCACATATTTGGCTGGATGTGCACAATGTTTGCTCCTTTTCCGACCCTCCGACCATTTTTTTTTGGCTGCTACTTTTGAATCCCCGATTTCTGCTCTTTTTAGTTTTCTCACAGTTTTCTGTGTCGCACACTTAGACCTCAAAAAAGCCAAGTAACCTAGTTTCTAGTTCCGTTCCGAATGTGGGTCATTTCATACCGTTTTTGTTTGTGCACCATTTAGTATCCCTTGCACACCACAATCTAACATCCTGTCTTACCAAACAAGTTTGTTGCAAAAAAAACTGACGTGTGATACAATAATATAAATGCAAACCCCAGTGGGGTCCCTGAGAATAATGTAGCCATGCCCAAGACCTCACCTCTTCTTATACAGAGGAACTCAAGGTGGGACTTTAGTGCAAAGCACAGGAGGCAGGAATTTCACTCTTTTCAATCATGGGTGAGACCCGCCACTTTACATATAAGAATGTTAAAACAGTAAGCTATTATTCTTATTTAATCAGAAACCAGTACTCAATACATCAACAACTTTATTAAGTCGTTAAACTTTTTTCCCTTACTAAGTCTCTCTTAACTGTTGCCTCAATAGTAACATAAATTTAGTTATTTGAGCCGTGGAGCTCAATACCCTTAGATCCCACATCACCACCAGAAGTTCGTTACGACGAGGAACTTTCGGCTAATTGCTTGACTCATCCTGCTTCTCGCATATGGATACTGATATCAACGGTTACCAACAAAACTTCATCTTTGGATAACCTGCATATATGAGATGACCAAATCTTATTCCTCATTAAAGAGTTAAAGCACCGGTCAATACATTTAGAATCAATAAATGAACAAGTAAAAATGTCATTCCACTTTTTAATTAGCACGTAGCATTTTGGTTCTTACAGGATATTGTGCGCGGCCCTTTGGTCTCTATTACACATATGTAGATATATATATATTTATATACACCAACTCACAACGCCACTTTATAGGTGCACCGGATTTGCTTGCCTTCAAACTGCCTCATCTTCTTGGGGCAGATATTCAACCAGGTGCTGGAAGCCTTCCTCATAGATTTTGTCCATATTGACATGAATGGAGCTCACACATGTGCCCAATTTGTCCGGCTGCCATCCTGATGGCCGATCTCCCCCGTGTCCCCACCCAGCTCCCAAAGAAGCGCATATTGGATTGGATCTGGTGACTGTGGAGGCCATTTGAGTCCATTGAACTCATTTGTCATGTTTCAAGACACCAGTCTGAGATTATTCCCACTTATGACATGCGGCATTATCCTGCTGAAAGTAGCCATCCATCATGTTGGTGTACATTGTAGCATAAAGGATGGACGATGTCAGCACAATCTGCTGGTAGCTGTGGCGTGCAACAATGCTCATTGGTACCAAATGTGGCCCAAAGATCCAAAGAAAATATTCCACCCCCACCCATGACACCGGACCCCCAAGACGCACCAGCCTGAACCTTTGATACAAGGCAGGATTGATCCATTCTGTTCATGTTTTTGTTGGACAGCCAAATTCTTACCCATATCCATCCGAATGCAGCAGCGAAATCGAACTCATCGAACCACCCGGCAAACGTTTCTTTTCCATCTTCTACTTTCAATTCGATGAGCTTGTGCAATTGTAGGCCTCATTTCCGGTTCTTAGCTGAAAGGTATAACGAGCAGTGAGAGCATGTACCTGATACAGTGGTCCGGTGATGTATATATCTAATCTATATAATAATTATATATACAGGTACGGTGGACCCCTACTAAGGACACCTGACTTCAGACAAGCCCCTATTTACAGATGGACCCCTCTGCCCCCTGTGACCTTCGGGGTGAAGCCTCTCTGCTTTACTTTATTCTGAGGCTGCAATGATCAGCTGTAAGGTGTCTGAATGAGGGCTTTAATGATCATCTTTGTCCAATGTACAACGCAAAAAAGATATTTGAAACTCATAGTCTACTTGACACTCACCGTGGCCACTTTATTAGGTACACCTGCCAACTGCGCGTTACACTTAAGTTCTAAAGCAAGACAATCACATGGCGGCAACTCAGTGCCTTAGGCATTTAGACATGTCAGACAATCTCCTGCATTTCAAACCTAGCATCAGTATGGGGAAGAAAGGTTATTGAGTGCCCTTTGAACGTGCAGGTTGTTGGGTCCAAAGGGCTGGTCTGAGTTATGTTAGAAACTGCTCATAACTGGGTATTTTTCACACACAGCCATCTCTACGGTTACAGAGAAGGGGTCCGAAAAAAGAAAAAACATCCAGTGAGCGCGTTCTCTGGTGGGCGGAAGTTGCCTTGTTGATCCATAGGTCGAGTAGAATGGGGCAAGAACTGGTTCGAGCTGATTTGGAGAAAGGCAACAGTGACTCAAAAATCGCCCACCCCACCGTTAGCACACCAAGGTACCACAGTACGTCTAACTTGAGGCAGATGGCTACAGCATGAGAGGACACGAGCCGGGTGGCAACTCCTTTCACTAGAACAGACCCTATGTGCTCCGAATTTTGCAAAGCTCATCGAAATTGACATTAGAAGATTGGAAAACCTTGGCCTGGTCGATGAGTCCGATTTCTCTGCGACCATCGGATGTTAAAGGTCAGAATTTGGCGCCCCCCCACACTGAAAGCATTGATCCTCTGCCTTTTTATCAACGTTCAGCTGGTGGTGGTGGTTCATGGTGTTGGGAATATTTTCTTCTTGCACGTCTTTAGGCCCATTGTACCATTGAGCATCGTTGCAAACGCCACAGCCTGACCTGAAGTATCCATCCCTTTATACCACAATGTTAACCCAACATGCTGATGGCTACTTCACAGCATGATATGCGCCATGTCATAAAGGCTGGAATCATCTCAGGACTGTTTTTCTTGAACATGACATGATTCACTGTACTCAGATGGTCCTCCACCGTCACCAGATCTCCAACCAATAGAGCATCTTTTGGGATGTGGTGGAACGGGAGATTCGCATCATGGATGGGCAGCCGACAAATCTGCGGCAACTGATGTGAAGGCCATCAGTCTTGTTGGAATCTATGCCACGAAGAATTGAGGCAGTTCTTAAGGGCAAAAAGGGGGTCCAACAAAAACCCGTTACTAGCATGGGGGACCAATAAATGGCCGGGGAGTTGCAAACCAATTCAACGTAAAGGGACCCTACCACACGATTCGTAACTTAAAGGTAGATGCGGTGGTAGGTGTGGTGGAATTGGTGGATGTAGCTGAACCCTTTTTTGGGCTAAAATCCTCACGTCCCCGCTATCTTGAAAAACTTTAAATCCGGGATAGTTTGTTAAATTTTTTTAAGCGGCTCACTGGGGCGTGGAGTTAGCCGGACATGAGGCTACAAAATGCTTCTACTCACACCACCGTTAGCTTCTTTCCTTCCTCCGCCTAACCATTTTTCTTCTCCCTTGGTCCCTATGTCCCTCGGGCCTCTTCGTGCATCACTCCCTTCTTTCTGTGCCTTCGCAGTAGCCTCCCGGACGCCCCGGAGTTGCGGCCTTCAGCCAAGGCCTGCGTTCTGCTCATGCCCAGTACGCGGGGATCCGGACGAGGCGCGCAGCTAACCAAACATTCAGTGTTAGGGCATAGTAAGATGCTACGGTGAGTGGATAAAGCCCACTGTTTACCTCATTCCGCTACTCCCCGCCCCATAGCACTTCGAAATTTAACATATTTCCATCATTAAAGTTTTCTAAACTATATCCGGATTTGAGATTGCCCAAAAACTGGGCTTTCCCTTCCCTCCTCACGTCCATTCATCCAGCATACCACCCCGCTCTACCTTTATCGTAGAAATCGTGGTTCAGTAGTTCCCTTTAGAAACAACCTGCTCTCCCACTGATCGCCAGAACCTTGTCAAAGGCAAGAGCTGAGGTATGGTAAGGTTGAAGATTGGTATTCATAAGCATCTTGATATTGGAATAGATACGTATATCCCCCACACAGAGGTCCCCATGTTAAGGACTCCTCTGAAGTCTCCACTAGCCCTATTGGGACCGAACACAGTTACAGATAGATGGGTGTTATACATAAGGGGTAGATTTTATCAAAGCCGGTAGTGTGCATGGGAATGGACTCAGGAGTGGGGTGAATGGCACCGGAGGGTGAAGTCCTTCACTACAGCCATCCATCTCCAAACAGAAGGAGCTCAGGGGAACAACCAGTCCTGGTCTGGGTGGATAAGGATCCCATGAATTTGTACCCTTTCCATATGGAACTCAATGGGAAGTGAGAAAGTTGTGCGCCCAATAGTATACAAGGGTTACATACATATAGGTCCTAAGTTGTCTTATATTGAATTTTTGTATTATCAAACATGATAATTTATATTTGTGGTCGATCCTGACATTTTTTGCCCCATGACAAGTTTTGGAGTTTAATTTTTTTTTCTTGTAATTGGATCAAAGGATATCAATAAAAATTTATTACAGACAACCCTTACATCTGATCATTGCAGTCTAATCTAATAGTACATCCAGAGAGCTTCACACCAAGTCAAAGGGGGCAGAGGGGTCCATCTTTAAAGCTATGGTCATCTGTAAGCGGGTGTCTTGAGTAGTGGACTGCTGTCTGTTGAATTTTGGGAGCCACCGTCATCCATCTTTTTTGCTTTCCCATAGGAAAGTTCGGCCAGCTGTCAAATCCTCATCGATTAGGGAATTATCCCTATTTCTGTGGCTTGGTTTATCACATGTACACCATAGCCATTTCAGGACCGTTAACTCCCCTCCACGGTCCTAAAATTCTGGTTACAGCATACGAATGACCATCCAAAATTCCCGAATTTAGAAAATAATTCTCGTCAGGAGCCCATTCCAATATATATATTCATGGCAGCTTTAATTAATTCCACCCCTCCTTTTGACAATAGACTGTTGCAACAGATTTATAGACATAAAATTCCGCACTTTCTGCAGAATGTTTTAATAATTAAGATCCAAATGACAAGTGTTTCTTCAAGTCCAATTTCACATGGCATTGAACAGGTCCAACTAACTTTTGGTGCTCAAAAGCTGCTGGCATGTTAATAAACGAGATCTTCCATTTAATGTTGAATCCTGTTTATTCAGACAGCGTGTTGTCATCACAGCACTCAGCCATTAATATCCCTTCCTTATGGCTACATCTGATCAAATTATTTTTATTAAAAGCAAATCGGTGGATGCCCACATGTGGCAGCTTTGTGGTGCTATGGTATAAAGAATGCAAAACACAGCACATCATCCATCTAATGCTTTCTTAAACATCCCTTACCTCATCTGATAAGATGTCTGAAAAGTAGATAATATATATATGTTCATATCTAAAATCTCACGTTTACACACAGGATGATGCTAGACCACCGCAGAACGTGCTGTCACAATTCCCCAATCAGGTTCTGGAAACGGAGGGAGAGGAGGGAGGACACTTGGTTTTTTAAAGTTGGTCAGAAACGCCAGCATACGATTTCTTCCTCGGTTATCCTAGTATTGCTCAGTATTGTTATGGGGGGACCGGTTTTACTGCCTATTAACCCTATGTGTGCAGTTATTCCTATAGAAAATAATGACTTGCTAGTCACGTAAGGAAGGAAAATACTGCCGACCTGAAATGGAGTGCTGGTTCAGCTGGACCCATACTGTGCAGATATCTGCATGTAAGGAGCAGTAGATAAGGATGGAATGGTAATAGAATATACAAATCCTAATAGAAAATGTGATGACATTCGGTCTCACACCATCAAGCAGCTGGGTGAGTCTAATTGTCGGAAGCTGTTCTGCCTTGCCACTACCTTATAGAAAGTGGATTTGGTCCCAGAGACAAGGAGCCCTTTGTGTGCAGGAGGCAGCATCAACTGCAGGATGCTACAACCACAGTCACAGTACAAGCAGTGCAAGGGGCTCGTCCCTCGCCATCCTCTCGCATGGTTTTTGGAGAAAGCATAAAGCGATGGTGAGCAGAGGCCCTGGTCACGTGGCGTAGTGCTGCTCACACACACTCTTCCTTGCTTGACACATGACATGTTCAAGGATTCAGTCACTGTTTCTTCTAGAAAGCAGTTGACAGTTGCTGCCCCTGCTTCCCTTCATTTGTATAATAGTCTTATTTAATAATATTTATATAATCGCACACAGTTAACGCGCGCTGCACAGAGCTTGCACCTCCAGGCTCCCCTGTCCCAATGGGGCGCACAACTATCAACCTACTCAGTATGTTTTTGTGAGTATATATCTATGTTATCTATCTATCACTTTGCATTAACAGTACAATGTAATATCTTTTAATGCAGTCACACAAGTATTGAAACCACAAGCCTTTTTCTGGCCAGGCGTTTTTTTTTCTTTTCATTTGAAATAGCCATTTTGATCCCCACTTGCAAAGTCTCTATCTGGACTGTAACCCTCATAAAATTGTTACTTTTTACAGGTATGAACAAAAAATGAACAATCTGGTTTGTGACATAAAGAATTGCATCATAAAAATTTACATGAATGAAGGGACTGTGTTCTTTGGTAATTACAACCCCCTAGGACTTTACATCACGACTAGGGTATTTTTTTAAAAGGCTTACGAATTACTTAACTTTTTTTCACAGTGGTTTTTGTGTTTACGTTTAATTGCCTTTTTAGTATGGAACTTTGTTCTTTTGGCATTTCATGCAAGCCATTTGGGGCTGTAGAGGTTTTCTAAAGCTAAGGAACAACTATTAAAAAATGAATGCGAAAATAAGTAACTCACAAACAGTCACAAAAATATAAATTCTTATTAAAAAAGCATGGAAAAGTAACTGCCACAAAGAACAGTGGATGGAAATATTTGCCTCTGCACACCCCCGGTTGCCTCGCCCCGGTAATTAATCTGGGTAAGCACACACTGGGTGGTAAAGGTTGAGCGCCGCACGCCCTTCCCGCCTCATCTCCAGAAAAGCTGGCAGCCCCCCACTCAAAATATGGACACGTTTCCCACAGTGTTTGTCCCCTCTCTGTTCACCTTGTACCATAGACCCTATGGCGGTCATACAGCTTATCAACCCCCCCAAATACTGTCTTGTGCATGGGGCATTAGACCCTTGAAATTGATCTATTATAGTTTTCACATGTGCTAAGTAAGTCACTGGTGCTTCATATGCTCTATGGGAACCCGCGTTCTATATGGGATTAATGCACCAGAAAAGTGCGATTCAATTAAATCGTAATCGTATTTATAATCATTTTTTGAGAATCTGTTTACAAGCTTTGGCTCCAGAAAGGAGTTGGTTACATAGTGGTGTGACGCTGGTTCTTTATCGCTTTGGCTTGCACTGCAGTTATATTTGAAGACAATTTTAGTATATGTGTCTAACCACTGTGCTATTTCAACTGTATATAGTAGTGTCAGGTTAGACATGAACTCGTCATACATAGCTGTTGGGCCAATATGACTTACACTTTATGAATTGCACGAAATGAGAATGAATCATAAATGAGATGCTGAGTTTCAGCTAGATGCAATAGTAATTTCAGTAGTTTTAATAGTACAGAAAATTCTACGACTTGTGGATTTGCTAGATTGTGTATGTGAGAAACATCGTGATATAAAATTGATGCAACCTCTAAGTGATATTTTAAACATCTCCAGGCCAGTGGCCAATGTCCTCCAATGAAGGCAGATTACGTGAGCGGGGACCAACCTGTCAAAAGATACAAACGTTATGAACCAAGCCAAACAGACAAATATTGGATTGCTTCATTCCAAGGAGGCGCATACCCTGATAAGAGAATGGCGCAGACGCCCAAATTTCTTTATCTGCACACCCATGGCAACAATAAGTCATTCCGATTTTTACTTAAAAAGGAGTCACTTTTAAGGATAAGGGTGAAGCTTACTTCATACACAGCTATCATTAGGTTCTATAGGAACTGTTGGTCTATATGGAGAGTGAGCGGCAGATAGAATGTATACCCTAATTTGAATTTGGAGAGCAACACGGTCTATGTCAAAGTGACTTTGCACTGTCCTATGTTCATTTTGACGCAATGAAAAACTAGAGAAAAAACTGTGTACATCACCCCCTATAAATATATGTAATTACAGGTACGAATCCCACAACAAATTTTTCAAGAACACTTCCTGCAATATTATCGTTGTTCCTCCAGTAACTACACTATAGTAATGGTAAATAATGTGACATAATACTCCTAGTTTTCATTCAAAAACTCTATTCAAATGAAAGTAAAACGTCCGAACGGTAATAATGCTTTACTATCTTTGTTTTCCAGAGTTGAACACAAAACCAGGCGAAGTATATAGACCATCAGAAACAATTAGGACTAATGAGTGCAATGCTGCTGGGGAGCCTGGTCTCTGACCGTAACAACGCCTGACAGCTCTAATGAACTGAACAATTGGTCCACTTTTTGGCACTGTCAGTCATAGGACATTGATCTATTGTTTACGCTGTTTATACTTTCTGCGGCTACCCCACCAGGATTCCAAAGTGCTTTTAGGGGAAAATTACCGTATGTGAACTAAAGTTGCAGGTCCTCACAGTATTGGCCACTTATCTGATTGCATGAAAGCTTATTAATGATTGATCGTACACAAATATTGCTCTGTATTCCTGGGAGAATCACAAGTTATATTCATTATTTTATTGAATTAACTCATTTTTTTTTCGTCTTCTTGTTTAACGATGCTGTCCCATAAAAGTCGATTTATATTCCTTACCCCGTTAGCAGCATAATTTACAGTTCAATGGGTTTAGAACTGCTGGGAAAACCCCAGCGTTCAGGATGATGTAAGAATAATTCATCGTTTCATATTGGGATCTTGTCAAAAATTGCACCAGTCACATATGCACAATTTCTTACCACAGTTTACCAACATGTGTATAGTTTCCATCTATTCTCTAAACAGATTACTTGGAAGAAATTGATAATATTTTGCAGAGTTCAAAAGGTTACCGCCCAATATACTCGTACTATTAACTGGTGTTTCCCACAACCTTTATCTGTAGACACATAAAAAGTATATATACTTTTGCACATGTATAATTGCATTAGCAGAATTCTATAAAATTCTTAGCATCAACCTTTGCAGGAACTTTCAAATTGTGGGCCCCCGTCAACCATTATTTACTTATTGTGTTTGGGTCTTTATGCCTGCCACCATGCTTGTTCTGTGTTCCTACAATGAGAAGATAACCTTGCAAATACAGGAAACTTCAATGCCTGGATTTCGTTTCGCCAGACACCAGATCAAAAAAAGTTTCACATAATGATATATCTATTGGCGCCTAATCAACATAAAAGACTTTCACAGCTAAGATTGTAAGAGGCAAATCTTATAATGAATATTTTATTTTTTTATATTTGTGCAAATAAAAAAAAAAAAAGTAACATCATTTTGTACATTTTTTTCTTTTTCTGGGGGGTAATCCCATTTGACCCTAAACGGTTTTTTGCAATTGTGGAAAATGGACTGGGTGTTACTACTTCCTGTCCATTACACTATTTTATAGCTTCTTGTACTTTCCGATGCGTTCAGTGGTCACTTTTGAAAATACAGAACCTGGGTTCACAAGTTTTCCATTGTTTTTAGTCACAGTAACACAGGCACACTGGTCCCTCATCCTTTTTGTTCTTACGTTTTGAAATGCATGCCCTAGATCAGAAGATATTCAGAAGCTCATTGTCTGTATATGAGTCCTGATAAGGAAATACTACACTTGATGGCCTGAGCATGAAAATACATCTCAAACTGTGAATTCATGCATATCCATAGAATAACTGGAGAGAGGCCATCCACCCCTCCATTCTTTGCAGCCTAGAGCTTGGGGTCAAAGTAACCCCTAATCCTGAAATACTGTAGATATGGATCCCAGATTGGCATTTGTGCAAATCATCAATGTCATAAACAGTAAATAATCTTTTGAGGTTACCAAAACAGGTATTGATAGGTGGGTTTTTGTAATTCACAAATGATGTACTTGTTTCAGGCTTGTTACAGTACAAACTTACCTGAAAGTACCGATCAGCTGCTCACGTTGTCATCTCATAGTTATGACACTCTTAGTCTTCAGAACGTTATTTAGGCTATTAGTGTCCTGCTTTGGGCATAGACATTTGTATCTGGATGCTTCCATAAACAGCCAAAGGGGTCACTTTTCTACTAAGATCCGAAGCAGTTAAGGCAAGTGTATTCTGATAAAAGAAGGTGGCGCACCACTCTATTAAGAACACCATATTGAAGTTGTCCTTAATACTCACATCTTGAAACGGTGAACGTCACATTTGTACACCCAAATCCTACCTAACTATATCAGATGCCATATTTCCTATGGGAGGAGCATTCATATTGACTTCTAAGAGAGAAAACTGGCATTTTTTTTCATCCCACACCTGCTGCCCCTGTTATAAAACAATTTGGGTGCCCGTGGAATCCAGACACTTTTCCGCGTATACCCCGTTTTTTGGCCCCATGTTTGGGAACAATAGGCTGCAAAAAACTCTAAAGACACTCTTCGCACCTTTTTTGGTCGTTCACCATTCATTAACCCCTTGGTGCAAAAATCTAATTATCCATGAAAACTTAGCACGATAAGTCTCACATATGCATCTCCCAACAAACTTCTTTATTATCATTTTATTTATTTACAAGAAATACCATACCAGAACATAGTCTAAAAGTAACAATAACTGATTGCACTGGTCATGTAATCTAGTACCCTTAAAACATATTATAAAAAAGATAAAACCATCTAAAATAACCACTAACCATGCTAAAAACAGTTCTCAAATGATATTTACAGAGAAATGCCTAATGAATGGGCAAAATAGAAGCTGACCGACAAAAAAATCACTGCAATCCCCTTGGGGCCAAATCTATTATTTAGGTCATAAGGATTCTAGAAAATGTGTATTTAAGTCTTCATAAAATATTGACTTTAAAATAAAAAAAACTCACATCCAAACAGCTCTCTATTACAGTTTTTTTAAGAAGGACAAATGCAGCGGCAAACCCGTGTTTTCTGCAGACTCAACAAACAATGACAGATTCTGAATTCCTGAATTCTGAATCTCTCGCTTTTTGGTGCACAGATTATGGCGATAATTTGCACTGGGAGGGTAGATTTTGGCGCAAGGGGAATTAATTAACAAAATGTTCTGAAACTACAGTGGAGCTGGGAGTATCAGACCCCTTTGCATGTTTCCTCTCTGTTCCATTGATGCCTTTTAGTAAGATACTTTTTTTTTGCTATTAAAAGAACTCTCTGGACCCCATCTTGAGAAGAAAAACCCCAGAAAAATAGATTTTTGCTAATTTATTAAATAAAAAACTCCATTACACGGGTCCATAAGTATTCATTTCTGTGCACTCATAGTTAACTCACCTGCTGTCCATTTCCCTCTTATTCCCATGAATATGGTTTCTACTACTCCTTCATTCTTTAGCTGTGTTTTAAATTTAGGCTAATTGAACTACTTAGGAAAGGCAACCCCTGTCTTTCTAAGAACCTCACAAGCTCACGGTGCATGTCATCACATGAGAATCACGAGTCCTCGTGAACTGCCCAAGGAGCTCAGAGACAAATGTGGCCAGGCCACCGAATCTGGCCAAGGATACAAAAGAGTTTCTGGCGCACGCTCAGTGCCTAAGCCAGTGGGTTTCCCATACTCCTTAAATGAAGAACTTTTGGATGCCCACAACTTCTACTCGACCTGGCCATCCATACAAATAAGCAACCGTGGAGAAGAGCCGAACAAGAGAGATAAAGAGACCCCAAGATCACTTGTGGCTGAGCTCCAGAGATGCAGTTAGGGAGATTGTATAAAGTCTCACCAGTCAGCTAATCATTGCAGCCCTGCCCTCCACCCATTTCAGGGCTTAGGTAAGGTGCCGACAGACCCCTTCTCAGTCAAAACATCTGAGAGCCCAAATCTAATCTTATTGCAATAAAACACATGAAAAACCCATACTATAAAAATTGATACTCTGGTCTGATGAGAACAAAGGTTGAACTGTTTGTGTGTTATTCTAAGCGGGATGTGTGGAAAAACAATCACTGCTCATTGCCCGCCAAATCGCCCTCACTGCCCAATCACTCAATGCCATGGAGATGTTTTTGAGTGATCTGCACTACAGACTTCCTGGTTGCAATTACAGGAAACAGAATGAATGCGCCAAGTACAGTTATAAATCCTGGATGAAAACTTCTTCTTCAATGCTGGTGGACCTTTCAACAAGACAATTACCCTAATCACACAGCTTAAAATAAACAAGCATGGCTTCAAGAACAACTCTGTGTCCAATCCTCACGGCCCAGCCAACCCGACCTAAACCAAGTTGAGCATCGCTGGAGGGACTTGAAAATGGCTTCCTACAACAGCTTTCACATCCAACGTGAGTGAACTGGAAGGATCTGCAGGACCAATTACAGAGGGAATCCCCAAATCCGGTGCAAAAAACTTCATCAATCATTTCCAAAAGACTCCTTGCCTGTACTACTCCAAAGCTTCTTCCTACTCTTACTGATCAAAGGGTATAAATACTTATGAACCATTGATTTTTCAGTGTTTCCTCTTGTTTAAATAACTTAGAAAAAAGAAAAAAAATCTATATTTCTTCTCTTTTTTCTGTCAGATTAGGTGCAGAGTGTAGATTAATAAATGCCCACAAAAGTAACTTTTTTTATCTTACCAGTGGCGCAATGAAACAGATGAAAACTCCACATTCAGTGAAGGTGAATAGGCCAGATTTTTATTTTTACAGCTGTAAGCCTCTTGCACACTAGCGTTGCGTTTGACAACGTGCGGGTGCAATGCGTGAAAAACTGACCGGTTTTTGGCTGCGTTTTGTTCCATTTTCCTTGAGTAATTTGCGGTTTTGCGTTTTTCTCCCCGCGTGGTTGTTAAGCGTTGTGTTTTTTTTGCGTTTTCCCGGCGCATTTTTGCCGCGCGTTTCATGGGGACTCGAGCATTTTTCAAGGGACCATGATTTGGGATTAAAATGTGTTATTTAATTGAAAATCATGTCTTTGATAATTTGCAAACAGCTCTGCTTCGATCTATTCTTCACTGTTCCGCCCGTCTATTATCTCCGACAATTTACATATGTGAAGAACATGAAGAATAGATAAACAGATTGACACAGTGAACACCGGTGACCACATGATCATTAAGATAAAGCACAGTGCAGAACACGTGCAGAATCTGATACAGATGTTCGGCACAATCGCGTACTTGTTCGGGAGATTAACGCCAAAAGGTATCGTTGCGAAAAATAGCATGTGTAAGAACAATATATATTTGTGCAGAGACATTGCAGATGTATGGAAACATCTGCATGTGTTCTTTACCACTATATTGTTCTTCACATGCATTTTTGTTCGCACCGCTCCGCTCGTATCTCCCGACAAGTAAGCAATGTCGAACATCTTTAATCTATTCTGCCTTGTTCTGCACTGTTTTTTACTCTTAAATGATCCTTTCACGGTGTCACTGTGTCCATGTTGTTATTCTAATCCCCCTTCTACACTGCTGGCGTTGTTCACGCGCGAGTTCTGCGCGTGCATTTGACGCGCATAACCTCGCATTTGCACTCTGTCCCATTGTATTCATGGTCTTTCTCCATTTTGCGTGGTTTGAACCCCAGTTGCGTGCGTCGTTTGCACGCGCGTCAAATGCAAGCATGCTCTATTTTTTGCAATCACGCTCGTTTTTTCACGCCCCATTCAGTCTATGGAGATTCAATATCAAGAACTGCATTTTTTTGCACTCGCAATCATTGCAATGTCAGATGCGAGTCAGCAATGCGTTTTAAAACGTAGGGTGCTAGGTGACCATAATATAACATTATTTCCCCTTCTCTCGAACGATCATTTAATTATAAAACACAGAAGAACAGTGAAGAATAGAATACAAACAGTAACCCGTTAACACAGTGACCACATGATCATTTAGATAAAAACACAGTGGCACAAACACGTGCAGAATAGATTACAGATGTTCTGCACATCGTCTTACTTGTCGGAATACGCGCGAGCGTTGCTAACCAAATAGCATTTACGAACATATATATGTGTAAAGAACACATTGCAGATGTTTCCATAATCTGCAATGTCTTCTGCACACATGATATTTTTTTCTTCACATGCCTATTTGTTCGCACCGCTCTCGCTCGTATCTCCCACAAGTAAGCCGATGTGCGAACATCTGTAATCTATTCGCACTGTTGTTCTGCCTGTTTTTTTATCTAATATGCCGTTGGGCGCTGTGTTCACTGTGTCCACTGTGGTTTATTCTATTCTTCACTGTTCTTCACATCTGTAATTGTCGGAGATAATATACGCTCTGAACAGAAGTCTGGCGCTTGGGTAGTCTGTAATGTTTTATGTTGATTAACTTGTGTGTGGTGGGAGTCTTTGGATGTACTATTCTTCTTAGAGGGTGTGGTGAATTGTGTAGTCGGGGTTTATTTCTATTTTTATTGATTTTACTAGGTGCCATGCAGGGAGACGAAAGGTTGTTCGAAGGGAGAGGAGTGGACGAAGTAGGAAAATTGGGATGGGGTATGGCGTGGGTGAGGGGGACCGCCCACCAACCCACTCCCACCCACCAACACCACACACTCCCCCCCCCCTCCCCCCCCCTCCTCAGCCCCCCTCCCCCCCCCCCCCCCCCCCCTCTCCTCCCCACTACAGTCGCCTGCGCGAACCGGTACAAGCTGTAACCTGAGAACGATGCACAGCAAGAGAAATGACAACTCCACGTTCCACTCACCGCGCCAACCTCCGCCCCCCTCCCCCCCCGCCACAACCTCCCAACCACGCCCTCCCCACACCCCTGCAAGGGAGGGGGAAGCGCGCGAGAGCAGAGTTGGCGGAGAGAAGAGGGCGTTATAGGGGAGAAGCGGGGGGGGGCGGAGCGGACAGAAAAAGAATAGATCGCATAGGTTGCAAATTATCAGAAGACATATTGTTTCAATTAAATACACATTTTAAATCCAATCATGTCCCTTTGCAACTGTCGAGTCTCCCCATTGAACGGCGCTCAAAAATGCCGAAAACGCAAAACAACGCTAACAACACCTCTTGAAAAACGACAAAACGCAAATTACTCCTGAAAAATGTAACAACAACGCAGCCAAAACGTCCAGTTTTTCCCCATTGCACCCGCACGTGAAACAACGCTAGTGTGCAGAGGCCTAAGTGTCGGCATAATTGTGTCAAAAAACTGGGAAACTATCAGAGCACAGGAAAAATTCAGGATTGCAAAGTTACCTATAATGAACTGTACTTTTGTTTTGATCCAATACAACACCACCTATATGTCTAATAATAGTCATCATGTACTTTTTAAATTTCAGAGAACTTTAAACCGCTTGATGGAATGAAAGTGGAGACGTTGATCTAAGCGCCTCACATGACTTATGGCAAAACATATGCATATGTTTTGAATCTTAATTCTTGCATGTTTGTCCTGCAAAGGGAGCAACCACAAGATATAGTCAATTTATTACATTGTGCCTAGGCTGTAAAAAGTCATCAGGCGTAGTAAACCTAGTGAGCTTTTATCAACGTTTCTATCAGTCAGCAATTTTTATGCTCAACGCATCAAGTAAACACATACGACTGTTGGACAACTTCTGTGTCACAGTTAAGTGTAAAGCTTGAAACTCCTTGATCGTTGCTGCATTGAAGGTTTATTAGTTTATCTCTGTATACCAAAATCAAGTTTTACGCACTTTATGCAGTTTTAATTATGCCACTATGTTTTCACACACACATAAAATGAAAAGCTAATGTTTGTCACAATGATAGCTGCATTCAAATGCATAAGCACCAAATACTAATCTTGGAATAAATGAGGGTATGGATTATGGAGGGACCGCACTTTCCGACCTGGCTCAGCCTCATTCACAGATGTCATGATGAAATGGTAAGGACAACTGTGCCACCTGCAAGCACCCATCTCAAAGCGCTCTGCGAAAGCTCAGTATAATAAGTATATCACTAAAGTCATTTTCCGAAAAAAGGGGGAATTCAGCAAAAAAATACGATTCCTGCACAGGCCCCCCCCGGGAGGAGACGGGGAGTTAGTACTAATCAAACTACCATCAATGAGTCTGATGGTAGATGTCCTTTGATTAAAGACAAAAACAGCTTACTTTTAGCTCAATATTTTCCAACTTTAATTCTATAATGTTGAACCGTGAATATTTTTTTTGGTATGAAGTCATCAAAAAAAATCTGTGTTTGTCCTAGCATGGAGCTTCCATCACTACCCTATCCATAGAAATTACATACAATAAAGGAATCAGTGAAAATGATACTGCACTCCTTTTCATATATTTCACAGATATGAAGCCTGGTTTATAAAGGTGGCTCTCTTGTTGACTGAATGACTGGGCATGAATAAATTATCACAGATCATTGTTGAAACGTGCAAACAAGCCAAGAATTATGGGCATGTACTATAGACTAGGATTTCCCCTTTGACAAAATATATTGGGAATGAATTAATGCTGAACATACCAAATACCCTCCCCGAACAGCTATTGATTGACCTGAACCATACGGACAATGCTTTGAGCGTTGCATGTGCTCTTAAAACCATTGTTTTGGGCCAACCCTCCTCTGACATAATAGGGCGACATTTACTTACCTGCACGATCCCCGTTCCGAATGTCCGCCGATGCCATCTGATTCAGAGAAGAGTGTGCCCCGATTTCCTGTCTTGTGTCGCTTTCTCGATCAATCAACCGGAGTTCACCATCTTCCTCCCGGTGCAGGTAATGCTTGATCTTTGTGCGACACAATTTTGAAGTTAAATCCCTCTTAGACCGAATCAGTCTGATCGTCTGTGGCGGCCCAAAATCTTGTCCCCTTGACAAGCGTGAAAACATCGTGTCAGTCTGATGAAAGTGCCGTCCGCGACCTTAGTAAATAATCCCCTATGTGTTTTCAGTTGATTTGTACTTTATTGCAGTATAATTACAGTGTCTGAAGTATATTCAGAATTACTGCGATCTCTTACACTTTGCTCCAGATAACTTAAAGGGACACCTACCCCACAAATCTAACCGTAAGGTAGATCGGGTGGTAGGTGCCCTTGAAATTATCTGAGTCAACTGTATAAGATACGCGAGAATTCTGATATACTTCAATACACTGTACTATACTGCACTAAATAACATCAAACTGCAAATCATACATAGGGGCTTATCACTAGAGCCCCGCGGCTGCCTTTCGCGGGTTCCCGACTTTTTGGATCGGCTAGGGATGTGTCTATGGTGATCGGGTTTTTGGGCCGCCGATACGCTCCCGACGGATATACGGACTAACGGGATTTAACATTTACAGTTGTGTTGCATCCAATGCACTTACATACCCCGGGAGAGATGTGACTCGTGGGACTTATCGAGAAAGCGACACAAGCAGGAAATCGGGCCACGCATCTTCTTGGCTCAGATGTGCATTCCTGGCGTCGCGATTCCAGGAAAAAAAAAAACGGGAGGATCGTGCAGTAAGTAATGTGCCCTATTATGTAGATAGGTTGGCCAAAACACTTGGTTTAAAGCACAGTGCACCATCAGCATTGGTCTGTATGGTCATGTCAATCAATAGCTGTTCGTTGAATGGTTAATGTTGTAGTTCACATTCAACTTCATGTCACCATATATCTTTGTCAAAGGGAAATCCTAGTCTATATCACCTGACCATTACTTCTTGCTTGTTTTCACAGTCAACATGGATCCTGTGATCCATTTATTCAAGACCCATCATTCATCAACAGATGACCACTTGTCATAAAAAACAGGCTCATATATTGAAATATATGAAAAGTAAGTGCATGTACTCATTTTTCACGATTCTTTGATTTCTGTAAATTTCTATGGATATAAAGAGGAGCGCCTATGATAGGACCACACCACATTGATGTTTTTGTGAATTCATACACTATTCACTTTTCACATTAAGAATAAGATTTGAAATTTGATCTACAGTAGTGTTTTATGCTCTTAATAATAATAAAATGACATCTCCATAGCTTCATTGCTGGTATTTGATTCGTACTAACCTCCCCGTCTCCTCCGCCTGTGCAGGAATCTTATTTTTCTCTTTGGCGGACTTGCCCCCTTTTTTCGAAAATGACTCTTATGGGATATCCGTATGAACCTGAGCTTCTCTGCAAGCGCTTCTCGGAGGGGGGGCCTGCAGGTGCACAGTTGTCCTTCCATTTCACTCAAGACATCTGTTAATGAGCTGATCAGGTGGAAAGTGCTGTCCTCCATATCCATACCCTCATATTATTCCATAGAGTATATTATGGTCTTATTCATTGGAATTGGCAGCATCATGTGCACATAGCTTTTCCATTTTTGTGTGTGACATAGTGGTAAAGCTGCCTAAAATTTCATAAAACATTGAATTTGTATACAAGAGTAATACGAGATGAACCTTCAATGCAGCAAAGATTTAGAATGATTTCAAGCTACCTTAACTGTGACCACAAGCAGTTGTCCAAAATGTCTATGTTTTACTTCTTGTGATCATAAATGGCTGACTGATAAAAAACGTTGTATAAAAGTCGTCATAGTGACTACGCCTGCTGACTTTTACCGCATAGGCCACAATGTAAAATCCATTGCCCAATATCTTCGTTGTTTGCTACCTTGTCAGACAAACATGCACAGAATTAAATTCATAACATATCATAGGGTTTGCCAAGTCATTGTGAGCGCTTAATATCAAACGTCTCCACTTCATTCCATCAAGCGGTTTAACATGTTCGCTGAATTTAAAAGTCTATTATGACTTATTATTTTATACAATTGGTGAGTGTTGTTACTTGCATATAACAAATTACATTTTCATTATTCGGTAACTTTGCAATCCTGAACATTTTTCCTTGCCTTCTAGTTCCAGTTTTTTTTGAACACAATTATGCCAATTGCAAAACAGCAATAGGGATAGGTATTGCGGTTAAAAGGCGGAGGGCTCTGTTAGTCAGCTCAGTTTCAAGAGAGATTGGGCCTCGGCATCTTCACACGAGGTTGTCTTTCTCACACACTGCGGGTGCAATGCGTGAAAACAACTTTGAAAAAACGTTTTGGCTGCGTTTTTGTTCCCTTTTTTCCTTGGAGTAATTTGGCTTTTTGCGTTTTTCCACGCGCGGTGTTGTTTAGGCGTTGTTTTTGCGTTTCGCGCACACAACCCATTAAGCCGGACCTAAATTGTTTTGACTCGCGTTTCAATGGGAGACTCTAGCAGTTTTTCAAAGGGACCATGATTGGGATAAAATGTGTTATTTAATTGAAAAATAATGTCTCTGATAATTTGCAAACTCTGCGATCTATTTTTTTTTCTATCTATAATTTATTCTTCATTTCATCTTCTTCTGTCACTGTTCCGTTCCGTCCCGCGCGTAATATTATCTCCCGACAATTTAGGCAGATGGTGAAGAACAGGAAGATAGAATAAACCGTGACACGTAGAACACAGTGCCCATCATGATCATTATAAGAGTAAAAACACAGTGCAGAACACAGTGAAGAATCGATTACAGATGTTCGGCACATCTGCTTACTTGTCGGAGAGATACGCGCGGAGCGGTTCGAACAACATAGCATGTGAAGAACAATATATATGTGTTTCAGAAGACATTGCAGATGTATGGAAACATCTGCAAATGTGTTCTTACACACATATAATTGTTCCTTCAATGCTATTTTGTTCGCACCCTCCCGCGCGTATCTCCCGACAATTCGCGAATGTGCCCGAACATCGTAGCTATTCTGCACTGTGTGCTGCACTGTGTTTTTATCTTAAATTGATCCCTGTGGTCCTGTGGTTCACTGTGTTCACTGTTTTTATTCTATTCTCAGCTGTTGTTCTTCCACTGTGTTTTTATTAATTAATGATCGTTCGCGGCAGGGGAATAATGTTTTTCTGGTCACCTAGCAACCCTTACGTTTAGAACGCATTGCCACTCGCAATTCACTGCCATGATTGCGAGTACGCATGCGTTCTTGAGGCATCTCCATAACTTGAAGGGGCTTGAAAAACGGCGCGATGACGCGCAAAATCAGCATGCTTCGATTTTGACGCGCGTGCACAAACGCAAGCACGCGCGTTCGAAAACCACGCAAATGGAGAAAGACCCAGAATCAATGGACATAGTTTCAATGCGAGTTCTGCGGCTTCAAATGCACTCTCCGACTCTCGCGCGTGAAAAACGCCAGTGTAGAAGGGCCTTTAGAATAAAACAGTGGAACACATTGAAACAGGACCAAGATCATTTAGATGAAAACACAGTGAGAACCCAGTGCAGAATGATTACATATGTGCGGCACATCTGCTTACTTGTCGGGAGATCCCTCGGTAGCGGTGCGAACAAAATAGCATGTGAAGACCAATATAATATGTGTGTAAAGACACATTGCCGAGGTTTTCCATCACATCTGTCATGGTCTTTCTGCCACATATATATTTGCTTCACATGCTATTTTTGTTCGCACGCTCCGCTCGTATCTTCCCGACAGTAAGCATATGTGCCCGACATCTGTAATCTATTCTGCACTGTTCTGCACTGTTGCTTTTATCTTAAATGATTCCTGTGGTCACTGTGTTCACGTGTGTTCACTTTTTTATTCTATTCTTCACTGTTCTTCACATCTGCGAAATTGTCGGAGATATAACGCGCGGAAACCGTGAAGAATAGATCGCAGATTTTTGCAAATTTATCAAAGACATTTATTTTTATTAAATACACATTTTAATCCCACATCTGGTCCCTTTGAAAAATGCCTCTGATCTCCCATTGAAACGCGCGTCCAAAATGCGCCGAAAACGCAAAAACAACGCTAACAACACGCGCGGGAAAAACTCAAAAACGCAAATTAACTCCAAGGAAAAATTGAAAAAAACCAGCCAAAACGTCAGTGTTGTTTCACGCATTGCCCCTGCACGTGAAACTCACGCTATGTGCAAGGGCCTTACCTCTTAAAATCTGGCCTATTGTCACCTTCATGAATGTGGAGTTTTTCACTCTTTATTTCAATTGCAGCCACCTGGTCAGTCAAAATTTCCCTTTTTTGGTCAGTAATCTACACTCTGCACCTAATCCTTACAGAACAGAGAAGAACTATAGATTTTTTTCTAATTTATTAAACAAGAACAAACTGATATCAATGGTCCTATTATTTATACCCTTTGATCAGTAATGAGTAGAAGGCCAAGCTTTTGAGCTAGTACAGCCAGAGTCTTCTTGGAATGACTATGAAGTTTTTTGCACCTGGATTTGGGATCCTCTGTCATTGTCCTTGCAAATCCTTTCCAGTTCCCTCACTTTGGATTGTTGCACCTGTAGTGAAGCCAGTTTTCAAGTCCTCCAGAGAGCTTTCAATTTGGTTAGTCAGGCTTTTTGCTGGGCCAGTGAAGGAATGGACACGATTTGTTCTAAGCCACTGCTGTTATTTAGGCTGTGTCTTAGTCATTGTCTTGTTGAAAGGTCCGACATCGACCTGGAAGAAGTTTTCATCCAGGATATACTTTGACTTGCCGCATTCATCTTTCCTGTAATGCAACCAACTCCTGTCCGTGGCAGCTCAAACCATCTCCATGGCATGAGTGGATTGGGCCGCGGGTGTGTTTGGCGGGCATGCAAGCATGCTTGTTTTTTCCACACATACCGCTTAGAATTAACACCAAACATTTCAATCCTTTGTCTCATCCTACCCGATATCTATTTTTCATAGTCTTGGAGTTCTTTTCATGTGTTTTTATTGCAAAAGATTTTGGCTTTCATATGTTTTGCACTGAGAAGAGTGTTGTTTCTGTCGGCACACTCTACCATAAAGCCCTGACTGGTGGGGCTGCAATGAGAGTTGACTTTGTGGAACTTGCTCCCATCTCCCACTGCAATCTCTGGATCTCACCACAGTGATCTTGGGGTTCTTCTTTATCTCTCTGTTCAGGCCTCTTCTCCCACAGTTGCTACTTTGTCTGGAGGAACCAGTCGAGTAAGAAGTTGTGGGGCATCCAAGTTTCTTCCATTAAAGCGATTATGGAAAGCCAACTGTGCCTTAGGCCACCTTGAGTGCTGGCAGAAATTCGTTTGTATCCTTGGCCAATCTGTGCCTGCCACAATTCTGTCTCTGAGCTCCGTGGGCAGTTCCTTAAGACCCGGGGCTTCTCATGTGCTGACTGCAAGTCCGTTAGCTGTGAGGTCTTAGTAAAGCTCAGGTGTGTGTCCTGTTCCGAATTAAGTTCAATTGCTAAATGTAACGCGAAAAATGAAGATTAGAACCATCCCTGGTGCATCAGAGGGAGAATTCTGGACAGCATGTGAGTTAAATATGGTGCACATCAAATGAATACTTATGAGCGTTTTGAGTTTTCTTATTTATCAATTAGCAAAATTCTATTTTTTCTGGGGGTTTTCTTATCAAGATGGGTTACAGAGAGTTCTTTAATAAGCAAAAAAATGTATCTACTAAAAGGCATAAATGGCAACCAAGAGTGAAACATGCAAAGGGGTCTGAATACTTCCATCTCCACTTTAGTCAGACCATTTTTGTAATTATCCCGCGCCAAAATCTAACATCCCAGGCAAGATTATCGCATAATTGTGCACCAAAAGCAGGAGTTCAGAATTCAGGAATTCAGATCTGTCCCATTGTTTTGATGTCTTCAGAAACGCGGTTGCGCTGCATTTTCCTTGCTTAAACTTTAGATAGCGTTTGGAGTGAGTTTTTTTTATTGTAGTCCATATTTTATGAAGACGTTAATAACACTTTTCTAGAACTCCTTTAGACCTAATACTGATTTGGCCCCCAAGGGGATTGCATGATTTTTTGTCTTCAGCTTCTATTTTCACATTTCATTACCAAGTTTTCTCACACTATCATTTGAGAACTTTTTTTTGCATGGTTAGTTTTTTTTAAGAATGGTTTTATCTTTTTATTAATATGTTTTAAGGGACTGAATTAAATGACCATGCAAATCTTTATTGTTATTAGACTATGTTTATTTTGATTTCGTTTCAATACTACATTATCATAAGACGGTTGCCTTGGGAGCATCAATTCCTGAGACTTTGATCGTGCTGAACGTTTTCACTGGAATATTATTTTTTTTTTTTTGCAGAAATAGCAAAGAAAAAAAAAAAAAAGAAAAAAAAAAATGGAAAAAAGAAAAAATAAAACAAGGGTTTTTAAGAATTGGTGCACGCCAAATAGTGAATTTTCTTTAAGCTTTTTGCACTCGAATTGTCCCCAACATTGTTCCAAAAACGATGTTATCCGCAATAGTGTCGATTCCCAACTGTCACCCAAATTGTTGTAACAGGTGCAGCAGGGTTGGAGCAAAAAATGCCAGTTTTGCTATCTAAAGTCCATAGTGAAATGCCCCGCCCATAGGGAACTATCATCTGATATAGGTTAGTAGGATTTGGTTTACAATGCCTTCCACCTTTCAAGCTGTCGTATTTTAAGGCAAACTCTCCAATAGGGTGTTCTTAATAGAGTGGATGCTGCCACCTTCTTTATCAGAATAAATTGCCTTACTTCTTGGACTTAGTAGAAACGTGACCCCATTTTGGCTTTTTTGAAGGCTATCAGATAAAAAATTTCTACTGCCCAAAGCAGACACTATAGCACAATAATTCCTGAAGACTACAGCTTTCAACAACTCTGAGATGACAAGTGAGCAGCTTATCGGTACTTTCAGTATGTTTTGTACTGTAATACCAAGCATAACAAAGACCATCCCATGTAATTACAAACACACCTATCATACCTGTTTTTTGTAACCTCAAAAGATTATTTCCTTTATGGACATTTTTGTGATGCTTTGCCAAAATGCCAATGGATCCATATCTACGTTATTTCAGGATTAGGGGTACTTTGACCCCATCATCTAGCTCAAAGATGGGAGGGGTGTGCCTCTCTCCATTTACTTCTATGGATATGCCCTTAATGTCCCATTGAGATGTCATTTCTCCTCTACGGCCATCAAGTGCTAGTATCCCTGATCTACACTCAGCTGAATACAGACAATGGCTTTCCTGAATATCTTCTATCTAGGAATGCCCTTTCAAAACGCATGAACCAAAAGATGTTGACAGGTGCGTTTTACTGTGACTAAAAACAAGGAAAACTTGCTGACCAGTTTTTATTTATAAAGTGCCACACGAACCATGGCAAGTCCGCAATCACTCATAACTCTTGTAAAGGGACATGTGAGTATCTCACCCAGTCCATTTTCCACAATTGAAAACAATGTTTAGGGTCAAATGGATTCCCCCCAGAAAAATATGTACAAAATGATGTTTACTTTTTTGTTTTGTTTGTCAAATATAAAACATTACCAATATTCATGTACTACGATGGCCTCTTACAATCTTAGCTGTGAATCTTTTATGTCTGATGCCCGCCAAAGATTATAATCAGTAATGTTGAAACTTTTTTTTATCTGGTGTTGGCGCAATCCAGCCTTGATTTCCTTATTGTGCCAGGTTTTAGCTTCTCATTTAGGAAGCACAGAACCAGCAGGGATAGTGCATGCATAAACCAAACACAATAAGGAATCATGGCTGACGGGGCCACAATTTAGAAAGTTCCTTCGAAGGTTGATGCTACGATTTATGATTCTGCGAAGCAATTATTTACATTTGCCAAAGTATATATACTTTTAAATTGTCTCCAGTAATGTGAGGAAACACCATTTAATAGTTACAGAGATATTGTGCGGACCTTTTGAACTCTGCCACCATATTATCACTTTATTAAAAGTAATCTTATCGACTAGATGGAAACTTACATGTTTGGTAAATTGTGGTAAGACTGTGCATAGTTGACTGGTGGCCCATTTGTTGTCACAATCTCACCATATGCACGATGCTTCATTCTTCCATCATCCTGAACGCTGGGGTTTTCCAGCAGTCTACACCCATTGAAGTACGTTATGCTTTAACCTGTGGATAAGGAATAAAATCACTTTTAATGGGACAGATCTTAAACAAGAAACTAAGTAAAAAATACTGATTTGTCAATAAAATCATTGAATATCAATTGGATTCTCCCAGGAATAAAGAGCATATTTTTGTGTAGATCAATTCATTAATATTCAGCAATAAGATAGTGGCAATACTGTGAACCTTCAACTTGTTTTCACATACTGTAATTTCCCCTAACGTCACTTTGAATCCATTGGTTGTTTAGCAGCAGAAAGTATAACCCTAAACAATAGATCCATGTCCTATGCTTGACAGCTGCCCAAAGTGGCCCCAATTTGTTCAGTTCATTCGCGCGTCAGGCGTTGTTACGTTCAGATACCAGGCTCCCAGCACTGTGCACTCATTAGTACTAATTGTTGTTCTGATGTTCCTATATATTCGCGCTTGTTTTTTGCTGTCAGCTCTGTAAAAACAAAGGATTAAGTAAAGGCATTAAGTTCTGATTCACTTCATAGGATAGAGTTTTGAATGAAAACTAGGATAATTCACATTATTTACCATTTACTATATGTAGTTACTGAGGGAACAACGATACAATTGCAGGAAGTTTCTTTGGAAAATTGTTGTACTTAGTAGCCGGTACATACCATATTTCATATGGGTGATGTATCAGCAGTTTTTTTTTTCTCTATGTTTTTCATTGCGCCAAATGAACATAGGACAGTGCACTCACTTTAAAACATAGACCGTAGCTTGCTCAAATTCAAATTAGGGTATTATTTCTATCTGCACTCACGTTCCATATCAGTACCACATTTACTATAGAGCCTAATAGCTGTGTATGAAGTTAAAAAAAACGCTTCCCCTTTATCCTCTCAAAGTGACTCCTTTAAGTAAAAATCGGAATGATATGGTGCCATGGAGTGTGCAGATAAAAGAAGTATGGCTTCTCGCCATTCTCTTAATCATTTTATGCGCCCCTTGGATTGTCAGCAATCAATCTTTGGTCTTTTTGTCTGGTTTCATCCTTTTCGTATCTTTTGACAGGTTTGGCCCCCGTCACGTGAATCTGCCCCTCAATTGGAGACTGCCCCTGCTGGAGATTTTTAAAACTATCCCCTAATGTTGCAATACTTTTATATCACATGTTTTCTCACATACACAATCCCCTTTTAGCAAATCCACAAGTGTTAATATTTTTTCTGTACTATTAAAAATACTGAATTACTAGTGCATGCTAGCAAACTGCATGCGATTCTCATTTCATGATTCATTCTCATTTCGTGCCATTCATAAGTGTAAGTCATATTGGCCTCAACATCTATGTATGCCCGAGTTTTCAATGTCTAACCTAAACTACTATATTACAGTGTAAATACACAGTGGTTAGACCATAAATAAAATTGTCTTTCTCATATAACTGCAAGTGCAAGCCAAGCTATAAAGAAACCAGCGCGCTACACTATGTAACCACTCCCTTTCTGTAGCGCAACGCTGTAAACAGATTCTCAAAAAAATATATAAATTACGATTTACGATTTTAATTGAATCGCACACTTTTCTGGTGATATAATCCCATATAGACCTGGGTTCCCAAGGAGCATATGAAACACATTGACTTACTTCGCAACATGTGAACCTATAATATATCAATTTCAAGTGAGTCTAATGCCCCATGCACACGACAGTATTGGGGGTGTTGATACAGCTGTATGAGCGCCCCATAGAGGGTCTAGGTAACAAGGTGACAGAGAGGTGAGCACACACTTGGGACCTGTCCTATATTTTTGTCGTTGTGGCTGCCCATCTTTTTCTGGTATATTAATGTGGTGCGATGTCCTCGACCCCGTTTACCACCCATGTTTGCTACCCGATTAATTCCCGGGCGATCTGGTGTGTGCATGAGCCAACTAATTTCCATCACTGTTTCTTTGTGGCAGTTTTCCTTTTTCATGTTTTTTAATACCATTTTTGATTTTTGTGGCTGTTTGTGGTCACTTTTTTAGCATTCATTTTTTAATGAGTTGTTCTTTAGCTTTAGAAAACTCTACAGGCAAAATGGCTTTGATGAAATGGCAAAGAAAAAAGTTTCCATACAAGGCAATTCAAAGTAACACAAATAACACTGAAAAAAATAATTATAAGCCTTTTAACATAAATACCCTAGCTCGTGATTGTAAGTCCTATGCGGTTGTAATACCAAACGAACGACCGTCCCTCCATTCATGGTCAAATTTTTTATGATGCAATTCTTTATGTCCCAAACATTACTTTCTCTCCTTTTTGATTCATACTGTCCCAAAAAGTACCAATATTGAGGGTCTACATCAGTCTTAGACTTTTTGCAAGGGATCCAAATCTGCTATCAAATGAAAAGAAAAAAACGCCCCTTGGCCAGATAAGGCTTGTGTGTTTTCATCATACTTGTTTGACTGCATTAAATATATTGTAACATTGTACTGTTTATTAAACGTGATAGATAGATACTATATGATACTCCAAACATCGGTATTTGATTAGATTGTGGATCCCCATTGGGAAGGGAGGCGAGTTTGACAAGCTCGTCGCAGCGCGCGTAATCTGTTGCGATATATACTATTATTCAATAAATAATTATTATCGAAATGAACGGACAGAGGCCAGCCACTGTCCACACTGCTGTCTAGCCACCCAGGACTGCATCTTCGTGCACCTGCATGTGTCAGACCGCAAAGTGTGGTAGTGAGTCAGCACTACTCCACTGGACCAGGGCTCGCTCTCCCTCGCCTTTTAAGTCTTCTCCAAAAACCAGGCGAGATGATGGCTTTGACGATCCCCTGTGCACTGCTTGTACTGCTGCTGCTGCTTGTAGCTCGCATTTCTGCATATACATACCGGGTTGCAGGCGCACTTGTGTACCTTTCTGTGCCCCGGAGCCGGCCTGCATGTTGACTCACCTCTCACAGCTCCATAACGGTCTCCACGCTCCTCGTGGTCCAGCGCGTGTTCTCCTCGTGCTGGCTCTGTAAGATTTAAAGGGCCAGCGCGCAGATATGGGATTCAAAAATTGATACGGAAAGAACATGTCATAACATTATGCGTTATCAATAAGCAGAGTGTTAAGTAAGGTTTAATGGTGGACTGCATTCTCTAATATGCCCCTTCTACTGTTATTCCTTGTACATGTATGCAATCTGTCAGACAGTTTGTAGTGGACCCACGACCACGTCGGACGATGACGAGTCAGGAATGGAATCAAGGTCACAATGGTAATCAGGCAATCGCAAAATGGCATGAACAGCTTTCTCTTAGGCATTGACAGCACAAGATCTGGCAGGGGTTCGCGGAAGGGGCAAGGAATTATCTGGGACGCCAGCCAGTGCCAATTAGTGTAAGATTTAAAGGGCCAGCGCGCAGATAATTGGCACTGGCTGGCCGCCTGCCAAGATAAGTTCCTGCCCCTTCCTGCGACCCCTGCCAGATCTTTGTGCTTCAATGCCTAAGAGAAAGCTTTGTTCCATGCCATTTGCGATTATCCTGATTTACCATTGTGACCTTGATTCCATTCCTGACTCGTCATCGTCCGCGGTGATCCAGTGGGTCCACTACCCCTGGTTCCTGACAGATTCATACATTACCAAGAGAATAACAGAGAAGGGGCATTATGAGAAGTGCAGTCCACTTAAACCTTACTTAAACATATGCATTATTTGGGATTCAAAAATTGATACGGAAAGAACATGTCATAACATTATGCGTATCAATAAATGAGAAGTGCAGTCCACTTAAACCTTACTTAAACATATGCATTATTGTATAACGCATATGTTATGCATGTTACTTTCAGTATCAATTTTGCATCCCTAAGAGAAGCGGGATTCACATCCTCAGTTTTAACACAATGGGGGGCAATTATTCATTTTCTTATCCTTGCTGCGCATGTGTCACATATTTGCTGTATGTGTCACAATTTTGCTCCTTTTCCGACCCTCACACCAGTATTTTTTTTGGCTGCTACTTGTGAATCCCGATTTTCTGCTCTTTTAGTTTCTCAGACAGTTTTCTTGTGTCTCACACTTAGACCCCAAAAAAGCAAGTATACCTAGTTCTAGTTCCGATTCCGAATGTGGGGTCATTTCAGACGCTTTTTGTTTGTGCACCAATTTATTAATCCCTTGCACCACAATCTAACATCCCTGTCTTACCAAACAAGTTTGTTGCAAAAAAAACTGACGTGTGATACAATAATATAAATGCAAACCCCAGTGGGGTCCCTGAGAATAATGTAGCCATGCCCAAGACCTCACCTCTTCTTATACAGAGGAACTCAAGGTGGGACTTTAGTGCAAAGCACAGGAGGCAGGAATTTCACTCTTTTCAATCATGGGTGAGACCCGCCACTTTACATATAAGAATGTTAAAACAGTAAGCTATTATTCTTATTTAATCAGAAACCAGTACTCAATACATCAACAACTTTATTAAGTCGTTAAACTTTTTTCCCTTACTAAGTCTCTCTTAACTGTTGCCTCAATAGTAACATAAATTTAGTTATTTGAGCCGTGGAGCTCAATACCCTTAGATCCCACATCACCACCAGAAGTTCGTTACGACGAGGAACTTTCGGCTAATTGCTTGACTCATCCTGCTTCTCGCATATGGATACTGATATCAACGGTTACCAACAAAACTTCATCTTTGGATAACCTGCATATATGAGATGACCAAATCTTATTCCTCATTAAAGAGTTAAAGCACCGGTCAATACATTTAGAATCAATAAATGAACAAGTAAAAATGTCATTCCACTTTTTAATTAGCACGTAGCATTTTGGTTCTTACAGGATATTGTGCGCGGCCCTTTGGTCTCTATTACACATATGTAGATATATATATATTTATATACACCAACTCACAACGCCACTTTATAGGTGCACCGGATTTGCTTGCCTTCAAACTGCCTCATCTTCTTGGGGCAGATATTCAACCAGGTGCTGGAAGCCTTCCTCATAGATTTTGTCCATATTGACATGAATGGAGCTCACACATGTGCCCAATTTGTCCGGCTGCCATCCTGATGGCCGATCTCCCCCGTGTCCCCACCCAGCTCCCAAAGAAGCGCATATTGGATTGGATCTGGTGACTGTGGAGGCCATTTGAGTCCATTGAACTCATTTGTCATGTTTCAAGACACCAGTCTGAGATTATTCCCACTTATGACATGCGGCATTATCCTGCTGAAAGTAGCCATCCATCATGTTGGTGTACATTGTAGCATAAAGGATGGACGATGTCAGCACAATCTGCTGGTAGCTGTGGCGTGCAACAATGCTCATTGGTACCAAATGTGGCCCAAAGATCCAAAGAAAATATTCCACCCCCACCCATGACACCGGACCCCCAAGACGCACCAGCCTGAACCTTTGATACAAGGCAGGATTGATCCATTCTGTTCATGTTTTTGTTGGACAGCCAAATTCTTACCCATATCCATCCGAATGCAGCAGCGAAATCGAACTCATCGAACCACCCGGCAAACGTTTCTTTTCCATCTTCTACTTTCAATTCGATGAGCTTGTGCAATTGTAGGCCTCATTTCCGGTTCTTAGCTGAAAGGTATAACGAGCAGTGAGAGCATGTACCTGATACAGTGGTCCGGTGATGTATATATCTAATCTATATAATAATTATATATACAGGTACGGTGGACCCCTACTAAGGACACCTGACTTCAGACAAGCCCCTATTTACAGATGGACCCCTCTGCCCCCTGTGACCTTCGGGGTGAAGCCTCTCTGCTTTACTTTATTCTGAGGCTGCAATGATCAGCTGTAAGGTGTCTGAATGAGGGCTTTAATGATCATCTTTGTCCAATGTACAACGCAAAAAAGATATTTGAAACTCATAGTCTACTTGACACTCACCGTGGCCACTTTATTAGGTACACCTGCCAACTGCGCGTTACACTTAAGTTCTAAAGCAAGACAATCACATGGCGGCAACTCAGTGCCTTAGGCATTTAGACATGTCAGACAATCTCCTGCATTTCAAACCTAGCATCAGTATGGGGAAGAAAGGTTATTGAGTGCCCTTTGAACGTGCAGGTTGTTGGGTCCAAAGGGCTGGTCTGAGTTATGTTAGAAACTGCTCATAACTGGGTATTTTTCACACACAGCCATCTCTACGGTTACAGAGAAGGGGTCCGAAAAAAGAAAAAACATCCAGTGAGCGCGTTCTCTGGTGGGCGGAAGTTGCCTTGTTGATCCATAGGTCGAGTAGAATGGGGCAAGAACTGGTTCGAGCTGATTTGGAGAAAGGCAACAGTGACTCAAAAATCGCCCACCCCACCGTTAGCACACCAAGGTACCACAGTACGTCTAACTTGAGGCAGATGGCTACAGCATGAGAGGACACGAGCCGGGTGGCAACTCCTTTCACTAGAACAGACCCTATGTGCTCCGAATTTTGCAAAGCTCATCGAAATTGACATTAGAAGATTGGAAAACCTTGGCCTGGTCGATGAGTCCGATTTCTCTGCGACCATCGGATGTTAAAGGTCAGAATTTGGCGCCCCCCCACACTGAAAGCATTGATCCTCTGCCTTTTTATCAACGTTCAGCTGGTGGTGGTGGTTCATGGTGTTGGGAATATTTTCTTCTTGCACGTCTTTAGGCCCATTGTACCATTGAGCATCGTTGCAAACGCCACAGCCTGACCTGAAGTATCCATCCCTTTATACCACAATGTTAACCCAACATGCTGATGGCTACTTCACAGCATGATATGCGCCATGTCATAAAGGCTGGAATCATCTCAGGACTGTTTTTCTTGAACATGACATGATTCACTGTACTCAGATGGTCCTCCACCGTCACCAGATCTCCAACCAATAGAGCATCTTTTGGGATGTGGTGGAACGGGAGATTCGCATCATGGATGGGCAGCCGACAAATCTGCGGCAACTGATGTGAAGGCCATCAGTCTTGTTGGAATCTATGCCACGAAGAATTGAGGCAGTTCTTAAGGGCAAAAAGGGGGTCCAACAAAAACCCGTTACTAGCATGGGGGACCAATAAATGGCCGGGGAGTTGCAAACCAATTCAACGTAAAGGGACCCTACCACACGATTCGTAACTTAAAGGTAGATGCGGTGGTAGGTGTGGTGGAATTGGTGGATGTAGCTGAACCCTTTTTTGGGCTAAAATCCTCACGTCCCCGCTATCTTGAAAAACTTTAAATCCGGGATAGTTTGTTAAATTTTTTTAAGCGGCTCACTGGGGCGTGGAGTTAGCCGGACATGAGGCTACAAAATGCTTCTACTCACACCACCGTTAGCTTCTTTCCTTCCTCCGCCTAACCATTTTTCTTCTCCCTTGGTCCCTATGTCCCTCGGGCCTCTTCGTGCATCACTCCCTTCTTTCTGTGCCTTCGCAGTAGCCTCCCGGACGCCCCGGAGTTGCGGCCTTCAGCCAAGGCCTGCGTTCTGCTCATGCCCAGTACGCGGGGATCCGGACGAGGCGCGCAGCTAACCAAACATTCAGTGTTAGGGCATAGTAAGATGCTACGGTGAGTGGATAAAGCCCACTGTTTACCTCATTCCGCTACTCCCCGCCCCATAGCACTTCGAAATTTAACATATTTCCATCATTAAAGTTTTCTAAACTATATCCGGATTTGAGATTGCCCAAAAACTGGGCTTTCCCTTCCCTCCTCACGTCCATTCATCCAGCATACCACCCCGCTCTACCTTTATCGTAGAAATCGTGGTTCAGTAGTTCCCTTTAGAAACAACCTGCTCTCCCACTGATCGCCAGAACCTTGTCAAAGGCAAGAGCTGAGGTATGGTAAGGTTGAAGATTGGTATTCATAAGCATCTTGATATTGGAATAGATACGTATATCCCCCACACAGAGGTCCCCATGTTAAGGACTCCTCTGAAGTCTCCACTAGCCCTATTGGGACCGAACACAGTTACAGATAGATGGGTGTTATACATAAGGGGTAGATTTTATCAAAGCCGGTAGTGTGCATGGGAATGGACTCAGGAGTGGGGTGAATGGCACCGGAGGGTGAAGTCCTTCACTACAGCCATCCATCTCCAAACAGAAGGAGCTCAGGGGAACAACCAGTCCTGGTCTGGGTGGATAAGGATCCCATGAATTTGTACCCTTTCCATATGGAACTCAATGGGAAGTGAGAAAGTTGTGCGCCCAATAGTATACAAGGGTTACATACATATAGGTCCTAAGTTGTCTTATATTGAATTTTTGTATTATCAAACATGATAATTTATATTTGTGGTCGATCCTGACATTTTTTGCCCCATGACAAGTTTTGGAGTTTAATTTTTTTTTCTTGTAATTGGATCAAAGGATATCAATAAAAATTTATTACAGACAACCCTTACATCTGATCATTGCAGTCTAATCTAATAGTACATCCAGAGAGCTTCACACCAAGTCAAAGGGGGCAGAGGGGTCCATCTTTAAAGCTATGGTCATCTGTAAGCGGGTGTCTTGAGTAGTGGACTGCTGTCTGTTGAATTTTGGGAGCCACCGTCATCCATCTTTTTTGCTTTCCCATAGGAAAGTTCGGCCAGCTGTCAAATCCTCATCGATTAGGGAATTATCCCTATTTCTGTGGCTTGGTTTATCACATGTACACCATAGCCATTTCAGGACCGTTAACTCCCCTCCACGGTCCTAAAATTCTGGTTACAGCATACGAATGACCATCCAAAATTCCCGAATTTAGAAAATAATTCTCGTCAGGAGCCCATTCCAATATATATATTCATGGCAGCTTTAATTAATTCCACCCCTCCTTTTGACAATAGACTGTTGCAACAGATTTATAGACATAAAATTCCGCACTTTCTGCAGAATGTTTTAATAATTAAGATCCAAATGACAAGTGTTTCTTCAAGTCCAATTTCACATGGCATTGAACAGGTCCAACTAACTTTTGGTGCTCAAAAGCTGCTGGCATGTTAATAAACGAGATCTTCCATTTAATGTTGAATCCTGTTTATTCAGACAGCGTGTTGTCATCACAGCACTCAGCCATTAATATCCCTTCCTTATGGCTACATCTGATCAAATTATTTTTATTAAAAGCAAATCGGTGGATGCCCACATGTGGCAGCTTTGTGGTGCTATGGTATAAAGAATGCAAAACACAGCACATCATCCATCTAATGCTTTCTTAAACATCCCTTACCTCATCTGATAAGATGTCTGAAAAGTAGATAATATATATATGTTCATATCTAAAATCTCACGTTTACACACAGGATGATGCTAGACCACCGCAGAACGTGCTGTCACAATTCCCCAATCAGGTTCTGGAAACGGAGGGAGAGGAGGGAGGACACTTGGTTTTTTAAAGTTGGTCAGAAACGCCAGCATACGATTTCTTCCTCGGTTATCCTAGTATTGCTCAGTATTGTTATGGGGGGACCGGTTTTACTGCCTATTAACCCTATGTGTGCAGTTATTCCTATAGAAAATAATGACTTGCTAGTCACGTAAGGAAGGAAAATACTGCCGACCTGAAATGGAGTGCTGGTTCAGCTGGACCCATACTGTGCAGATATCTGCATGTAAGGAGCAGTAGATAAGGATGGAATGGTAATAGAATATACAAATCCTAATAGAAAATGTGATGACATTCGGTCTCACACCATCAAGCAGCTGGGTGAGTCTAATTGTCGGAAGCTGTTCTGCCTTGCCACTACCTTATAGAAAGTGGATTTGGTCCCAGAGACAAGGAGCCCTTTGTGTGCAGGAGGCAGCATCAACTGCAGGATGCTACAACCACAGTCACAGTACAAGCAGTGCAAGGGGCTCGTCCCTCGCCATCCTCTCGCATGGTTTTTGGAGAAAGCATAAAGCGATGGTGAGCAGAGGCCCTGGTCACGTGGCGTAGTGCTGCTCACACACACTCTTCCTTGCTTGACACATGACATGTTCAAGGATTCAGTCACTGTTTCTTCTAGAAAGCAGTTGACAGTTGCTGCCCCTGCTTCCCTTCATTTGTATAATAGTCTTATTTAATAATATTTATATAATCGCACACAGTTAACGCGCGCTGCACAGAGCTTGCACCTCCAGGCTCCCCTGTCCCAATGGGGCGCACAACTATCAACCTACTCAGTATGTTTTTGTGAGTATATATCTATGTTATCTATCTATCACTTTGCATTAACAGTACAATGTAATATCTTTTAATGCAGTCACACAAGTATTGAAACCACAAGCCTTTTTCTGGCCAGGCGTTTTTTTTTCTTTTCATTTGAAATAGCCATTTTGATCCCCACTTGCAAAGTCTCTATCTGGACTGTAACCCTCATAAAATTGTTACTTTTTACAGGTATGAACAAAAAATGAACAATCTGGTTTGTGACATAAAGAATTGCATCATAAAAATTTACATGAATGAAGGGACTGTGTTCTTTGGTAATTACAACCCCCTAGGACTTTACATCACGACTAGGGTATTTTTTTAAAAGGCTTACGAATTACTTAACTTTTTTTCACAGTGGTTTTTGTGTTTACGTTTAATTGCCTTTTTAGTATGGAACTTTGTTCTTTTGGCATTTCATGCAAGCCATTTGGGGCTGTAGAGGTTTTCTAAAGCTAAGGAACAACTATTAAAAAATGAATGCGAAAATAAGTAACTCACAAACAGTCACAAAAATATAAATTCTTATTAAAAAAGCATGGAAAAGTAACTGCCACAAAGAACAGTGGATGGAAATATTTGCCTCTGCACACCCCCGGTTGCCTCGCCCCGGTAATTAATCTGGGTAAGCACACACTGGGTGGTAAAGGTTGAGCGCCGCACGCCCTTCCCGCCTCATCTCCAGAAAAGCTGGCAGCCCCCCACTCAAAATATGGACACGTTTCCCACAGTGTTTGTCCCCTCTCTGTTCACCTTGTACCATAGACCCTATGGCGGTCATACAGCTTATCAACCCCCCCAAATACTGTCTTGTGCATGGGGCATTAGACCCTTGAAATTGATCTATTATAGTTTTCACATGTGCTAAGTAAGTCACTGGTGCTTCATATGCTCTATGGGAACCCGCGTTCTATATGGGATTAATGCACCAGAAAAGTGCGATTCAATTAAATCGTAATCGTATTTATAATCATTTTTTGAGAATCTGTTTACAAGCTTTGGCTCCAGAAAGGAGTTGGTTACATAGTGGTGTGACGCTGGTTCTTTATCGCTTTGGCTTGCACTGCAGTTATATTTGAAGACAATTTTAGTATATGTGTCTAACCACTGTGCTATTTCAACTGTATATAGTAGTGTCAGGTTAGACATGAACTCGTCATACATAGCTGTTGGGCCAATATGACTTACACTTTATGAATTGCACGAAATGAGAATGAATCATAAATGAGATGCTGAGTTTCAGCTAGATGCAATAGTAATTTCAGTAGTTTTAATAGTACAGAAAATTCTACGACTTGTGGATTTGCTAGATTGTGTATGTGAGAAACATCGTGATATAAAATTGATGCAACCTCTAAGTGATATTTTAAACATCTCCAGGCCAGTGGCCAATGTCCTCCAATGAAGGCAGATTACGTGAGCGGGGACCAACCTGTCAAAAGATACAAACGTTATGAACCAAGCCAAACAGACAAATATTGGATTGCTTCATTCCAAGGAGGCGCATACCCTGATAAGAGAATGGCGCAGACGCCCAAATTTCTTTATCTGCACACCCATGGCAACAATAAGTCATTCCGATTTTTACTTAAAAAGGAGTCACTTTTAAGGATAAGGGTGAAGCTTACTTCATACACAGCTATCATTAGGTTCTATAGGAACTGTTGGTCTATATGGAGAGTGAGCGGCAGATAGAATGTATACCCTAATTTGAATTTGGAGAGCAACACGGTCTATGTCAAAGTGACTTTGCACTGTCCTATGTTCATTTTGACGCAATGAAAAACTAGAGAAAAAACTGTGTACATCACCCCCTATAAATATATGTAATTACAGGTACGAATCCCACAACAAATTTTTCAAGAACACTTCCTGCAATATTATCGTTGTTCCTCCAGTAACTACACTATAGTAATGGTAAATAATGTGACATAATACTCCTAGTTTTCATTCAAAAACTCTATTCAAATGAAAGTAAAACGTCCGAACGGTAATAATGCTTTACTATCTTTGTTTTCCAGAGTTGAACACAAAACCAGGCGAAGTATATAGACCATCAGAAACAATTAGGACTAATGAGTGCAATGCTGCTGGGGAGCCTGGTCTCTGACCGTAACAACGCCTGACAGCTCTAATGAACTGAACAATTGGTCCACTTTTTGGCACTGTCAGTCATAGGACATTGATCTATTGTTTACGCTGTTTATACTTTCTGCGGCTACCCCACCAGGATTCCAAAGTGCTTTTAGGGGAAAATTACCGTATGTGAACTAAAGTTGCAGGTCCTCACAGTATTGGCCACTTATCTGATTGCATGAAAGCTTATTAATGATTGATCGTACACAAATATTGCTCTGTATTCCTGGGAGAATCACAAGTTATATTCATTATTTTATTGAATTAACTCATTTTTTTTTCGTCTTCTTGTTTAACGATGCTGTCCCATAAAAGTCGATTTATATTCCTTACCCCGTTAGCAGCATAATTTACAGTTCAATGGGTTTAGAACTGCTGGGAAAACCCCAGCGTTCAGGATGATGTAAGAATAATTCATCGTTTCATATTGGGATCTTGTCAAAAATTGCACCAGTCACATATGCACAATTTCTTACCACAGTTTACCAACATGTGTATAGTTTCCATCTATTCTCTAAACAGATTACTTGGAAGAAATTGATAATATTTTGCAGAGTTCAAAAGGTTACCGCCCAATATACTCGTACTATTAACTGGTGTTTCCCACAACCTTTATCTGTAGACACATAAAAAGTATATATACTTTTGCACATGTATAATTGCATTAGCAGAATTCTATAAAATTCTTAGCATCAACCTTTGCAGGAACTTTCAAATTGTGGGCCCCCGTCAACCATTATTTACTTATTGTGTTTGGGTCTTTATGCCTGCCACCATGCTTGTTCTGTGTTCCTACAATGAGAAGATAACCTTGCAAATACAGGAAACTTCAATGCCTGGATTTCGTTTCGCCAGACACCAGATCAAAAAAAGTTTCACATAATGATATATCTATTGGCGCCTAATCAACATAAAAGACTTTCACAGCTAAGATTGTAAGAGGCAAATCTTATAATGAATATTTTATTTTTTTATATTTGTGCAAATAAAAAAAAAAAAAGTAACATCATTTTGTACATTTTTTTCTTTTTCTGGGGGGTAATCCCATTTGACCCTAAACGGTTTTTTGCAATTGTGGAAAATGGACTGGGTGTTACTACTTCCTGTCCATTACACTATTTTATAGCTTCTTGTACTTTCCGATGCGTTCAGTGGTCACTTTTGAAAATACAGAACCTGGGTTCACAAGTTTTCCATTGTTTTTAGTCACAGTAACACAGGCACACTGGTCCCTCATCCTTTTTGTTCTTACGTTTTGAAATGCATGCCCTAGATCAGAAGATATTCAGAAGCTCATTGTCTGTATATGAGTCCTGATAAGGAAATACTACACTTGATGGCCTGAGCATGAAAATACATCTCAAACTGTGAATTCATGCATATCCATAGAATAACTGGAGAGAGGCCATCCACCCCTCCATTCTTTGCAGCCTAGAGCTTGGGGTCAAAGTAACCCCTAATCCTGAAATACTGTAGATATGGATCCCAGATTGGCATTTGTGCAAATCATCAATGTCATAAACAGTAAATAATCTTTTGAGGTTACCAAAACAGGTATTGATAGGTGGGTTTTTGTAATTCACAAATGATGTACTTGTTTCAGGCTTGTTACAGTACAAACTTACCTGAAAGTACCGATCAGCTGCTCACGTTGTCATCTCATAGTTATGACACTCTTAGTCTTCAGAACGTTATTTAGGCTATTAGTGTCCTGCTTTGGGCATAGACATTTGTATCTGGATGCTTCCATAAACAGCCAAAGGGGTCACTTTTCTACTAAGATCCGAAGCAGTTAAGGCAAGTGTATTCTGATAAAAGAAGGTGGCGCACCACTCTATTAAGAACACCATATTGAAGTTGTCCTTAATACTCACATCTTGAAACGGTGAACGTCACATTTGTACACCCAAATCCTACCTAACTATATCAGATGCCATATTTCCTATGGGAGGAGCATTCATATTGACTTCTAAGAGAGAAAACTGGCATTTTTTTTCATCCCACACCTGCTGCCCCTGTTATAAAACAATTTGGGTGCCCGTGGAATCCAGACACTTTTCCGCGTATACCCCGTTTTTTGGCCCCATGTTTGGGAACAATAGGCTGCAAAAAACTCTAAAGACACTCTTCGCACCTTTTTTGGTCGTTCACCATTCATTAACCCCTTGGTGCAAAAATCTAATTATCCATGAAAACTTAGCACGATAAGTCTCACATATGCATCTCCCAACAAACTTCTTTATTATCATTTTATTTATTTACAAGAAATACCATACCAGAACATAGTCTAAAAGTAACAATAACTGATTGCACTGGTCATGTAATCTAGTACCCTTAAAACATATTATAAAAAAGATAAAACCATCTAAAATAACCACTAACCATGCTAAAAACAGTTCTCAAATGATATTTACAGAGAAATGCCTAATGAATGGGCAAAATAGAAGCTGACCGACAAAAAAATCACTGCAATCCCCTTGGGGCCAAATCTATTATTTAGGTCATAAGGATTCTAGAAAATGTGTATTTAAGTCTTCATAAAATATTGACTTTAAAATAAAAAAAACTCACATCCAAACAGCTCTCTATTACAGTTTTTTTAAGAAGGACAAATGCAGCGGCAAACCCGTGTTTTCTGCAGACTCAACAAACAATGACAGATTCTGAATTCCTGAATTCTGAATCTCTCGCTTTTTGGTGCACAGATTATGGCGATAATTTGCACTGGGAGGGTAGATTTTGGCGCAAGGGGAATTAATTAACAAAATGTTCTGAAACTACAGTGGAGCTGGGAGTATCAGACCCCTTTGCATGTTTCCTCTCTGTTCCATTGATGCCTTTTAGTAAGATACTTTTTTTTTGCTATTAAAAGAACTCTCTGGACCCCATCTTGAGAAGAAAAACCCCAGAAAAATAGATTTTTGCTAATTTATTAAATAAAAAACTCCATTACACGGGTCCATAAGTATTCATTTCTGTGCACTCATAGTTAACTCACCTGCTGTCCATTTCCCTCTTATTCCCATGAATATGGTTTCTACTACTCCTTCATTCTTTAGCTGTGTTTTAAATTTAGGCTAATTGAACTACTTAGGAAAGGCAACCCCTGTCTTTCTAAGAACCTCACAAGCTCACGGTGCATGTCATCACATGAGAATCACGAGTCCTCGTGAACTGCCCAAGGAGCTCAGAGACAAATGTGGCCAGGCCACCGAATCTGGCCAAGGATACAAAAGAGTTTCTGGCGCACGCTCAGTGCCTAAGCCAGTGGGTTTCCCATACTCCTTAAATGAAGAACTTTTGGATGCCCACAACTTCTACTCGACCTGGCCATCCATACAAATAAGCAACCGTGGAGAAGAGCCGAACAAGAGAGATAAAGAGACCCCAAGATCACTTGTGGCTGAGCTCCAGAGATGCAGTTAGGGAGATTGTATAAAGTCTCACCAGTCAGCTAATCATTGCAGCCCTGCCCTCCACCCATTTCAGGGCTTAGGTAAGGTGCCGACAGACCCCTTCTCAGTCAAAACATCTGAGAGCCCAAATCTAATCTTATTGCAATAAAACACATGAAAAACCCATACTATAAAAATTGATACTCTGGTCTGATGAGAACAAAGGTTGAACTGTTTGTGTGTTATTCTAAGCGGGATGTGTGGAAAAACAATCACTGCTCATTGCCCGCCAAATCGCCCTCACTGCCCAATCACTCAATGCCATGGAGATGTTTTTGAGTGATCTGCACTACAGACTTCCTGGTTGCAATTACAGGAAACAGAATGAATGCGCCAAGTACAGTTATAAATCCTGGATGAAAACTTCTTCTTCAATGCTGGTGGACCTTTCAACAAGACAATTACCCTAATCACACAGCTTAAAATAAACAAGCATGGCTTCAAGAACAACTCTGTGTCCAATCCTCACGGCCCAGCCAACCCGACCTAAACCAAGTTGAGCATCGCTGGAGGGACTTGAAAATGGCTTCCTACAACAGCTTTCACATCCAACGTGAGTGAACTGGAAGGATCTGCAGGACCAATTACAGAGGGAATCCCCAAATCCGGTGCAAAAAACTTCATCAATCATTTCCAAAAGACTCCTTGCCTGTACTACTCCAAAGCTTCTTCCTACTCTTACTGATCAAAGGGTATAAATACTTATGAACCATTGATTTTTCAGTGTTTCCTCTTGTTTAAATAACTTAGAAAAAAGAAAAAAAATCTATATTTCTTCTCTTTTTTCTGTCAGATTAGGTGCAGAGTGTAGATTAATAAATGCCCACAAAAGTAACTTTTTTTATCTTACCAGTGGCGCAATGAAACAGATGAAAACTCCACATTCAGTGAAGGTGAATAGGCCAGATTTTTATTTTTACAGCTGTAAGCCTCTTGCACACTAGCGTTGCGTTTGACAACGTGCGGGTGCAATGCGTGAAAAACTGACCGGTTTTTGGCTGCGTTTTGTTCCATTTTCCTTGAGTAATTTGCGGTTTTGCGTTTTTCTCCCCGCGTGGTTGTTAAGCGTTGTGTTTTTTTTGCGTTTTCCCGGCGCATTTTTGCCGCGCGTTTCATGGGGACTCGAGCATTTTTCAAGGGACCATGATTTGGGATTAAAATGTGTTATTTAATTGAAAATCATGTCTTTGATAATTTGCAAACAGCTCTGCTTCGATCTATTCTTCACTGTTCCGCCCGTCTATTATCTCCGACAATTTACATATGTGAAGAACATGAAGAATAGATAAACAGATTGACACAGTGAACACCGGTGACCACATGATCATTAAGATAAAGCACAGTGCAGAACACGTGCAGAATCTGATACAGATGTTCGGCACAATCGCGTACTTGTTCGGGAGATTAACGCCAAAAGGTATCGTTGCGAAAAATAGCATGTGTAAGAACAATATATATTTGTGCAGAGACATTGCAGATGTATGGAAACATCTGCATGTGTTCTTTACCACTATATTGTTCTTCACATGCATTTTTGTTCGCACCGCTCCGCTCGTATCTCCCGACAAGTAAGCAATGTCGAACATCTTTAATCTATTCTGCCTTGTTCTGCACTGTTTTTTACTCTTAAATGATCCTTTCACGGTGTCACTGTGTCCATGTTGTTATTCTAATCCCCCTTCTACACTGCTGGCGTTGTTCACGCGCGAGTTCTGCGCGTGCATTTGACGCGCATAACCTCGCATTTGCACTCTGTCCCATTGTATTCATGGTCTTTCTCCATTTTGCGTGGTTTGAACCCCAGTTGCGTGCGTCGTTTGCACGCGCGTCAAATGCAAGCATGCTCTATTTTTTGCAATCACGCTCGTTTTTTCACGCCCCATTCAGTCTATGGAGATTCAATATCAAGAACTGCATTTTTTTGCACTCGCAATCATTGCAATGTCAGATGCGAGTCAGCAATGCGTTTTAAAACGTAGGGTGCTAGGTGACCATAATATAACATTATTTCCCCTTCTCTCGAACGATCATTTAATTATAAAACACAGAAGAACAGTGAAGAATAGAATACAAACAGTAACCCGTTAACACAGTGACCACATGATCATTTAGATAAAAACACAGTGGCACAAACACGTGCAGAATAGATTACAGATGTTCTGCACATCGTCTTACTTGTCGGAATACGCGCGAGCGTTGCTAACCAAATAGCATTTACGAACATATATATGTGTAAAGAACACATTGCAGATGTTTCCATAATCTGCAATGTCTTCTGCACACATGATATTTTTTTCTTCACATGCCTATTTGTTCGCACCGCTCTCGCTCGTATCTCCCACAAGTAAGCCGATGTGCGAACATCTGTAATCTATTCGCACTGTTGTTCTGCCTGTTTTTTTATCTAATATGCCGTTGGGCGCTGTGTTCACTGTGTCCACTGTGGTTTATTCTATTCTTCACTGTTCTTCACATCTGTAATTGTCGGAGATAATATACGCTCTGAACAGAAGTCTGGCGCTTGGGTAGTCTGTAATGTTTTATGTTGATTAACTTGTGTGTGGTGGGAGTCTTTGGATGTACTATTCTTCTTAGAGGGTGTGGTGAATTGTGTAGTCGGGGTTTATTTCTATTTTTATTGATTTTACTAGGTGCCATGCAGGGAGACGAAAGGTTGTTCGAAGGGAGAGGAGTGGACGAAGTAGGAAAATTGGGATGGGGTATGGCGTGGGTGAGGGGGACCGCCCACCAACCCACTCCCACCCACCAACACCACACACTCCCCCCCCCCTCCCCCCCCCTCCTCAGCCCCCCTCCCCCCCCCCCCCCCCCCCCTCTCCTCCCCACTACAGTCGCCTGCGCGAACCGGTACAAGCTGTAACCTGAGAACGATGCACAGCAAGAGAAATGACAACTCCACGTTCCACTCACCGCGCCAACCTCCGCCCCCCTCCCCCCCCGCCACAACCTCCCAACCACGCCCTCCCCACACCCCTGCAAGGGAGGGGGAAGCGCGCGAGAGCAGAGTTGGCGGAGAGAAGAGGGCGTTATAGGGGAGAAGCGGGGGGGGGCGGAGCGGACAGAAAAAGAATAGATCGCATAGGTTGCAAATTATCAGAAGACATATTGTTTCAATTAAATACACATTTTAAATCCAATCATGTCCCTTTGCAACTGTCGAGTCTCCCCATTGAACGGCGCTCAAAAATGCCGAAAACGCAAAACAACGCTAACAACACCTCTTGAAAAACGACAAAACGCAAATTACTCCTGAAAAATGTAACAACAACGCAGCCAAAACGTCCAGTTTTTCCCCATTGCACCCGCACGTGAAACAACGCTAGTGTGCAGAGGCCTAAGTGTCGGCATAATTGTGTCAAAAAACTGGGAAACTATCAGAGCACAGGAAAAATTCAGGATTGCAAAGTTACCTATAATGAACTGTACTTTTGTTTTGATCCAATACAACACCACCTATATGTCTAATAATAGTCATCATGTACTTTTTAAATTTCAGAGAACTTTAAACCGCTTGATGGAATGAAAGTGGAGACGTTGATCTAAGCGCCTCACATGACTTATGGCAAAACATATGCATATGTTTTGAATCTTAATTCTTGCATGTTTGTCCTGCAAAGGGAGCAACCACAAGATATAGTCAATTTATTACATTGTGCCTAGGCTGTAAAAAGTCATCAGGCGTAGTAAACCTAGTGAGCTTTTATCAACGTTTCTATCAGTCAGCAATTTTTATGCTCAACGCATCAAGTAAACACATACGACTGTTGGACAACTTCTGTGTCACAGTTAAGTGTAAAGCTTGAAACTCCTTGATCGTTGCTGCATTGAAGGTTTATTAGTTTATCTCTGTATACCAAAATCAAGTTTTACGCACTTTATGCAGTTTTAATTATGCCACTATGTTTTCACACACACATAAAATGAAAAGCTAATGTTTGTCACAATGATAGCTGCATTCAAATGCATAAGCACCAAATACTAATCTTGGAATAAATGAGGGTATGGATTATGGAGGGACCGCACTTTCCGACCTGGCTCAGCCTCATTCACAGATGTCATGATGAAATGGTAAGGACAACTGTGCCACCTGCAAGCACCCATCTCAAAGCGCTCTGCGAAAGCTCAGTATAATAAGTATATCACTAAAGTCATTTTCCGAAAAAAGGGGGAATTCAGCAAAAAAATACGATTCCTGCACAGGCCCCCCCCGGGAGGAGACGGGGAGTTAGTACTAATCAAACTACCATCAATGAGTCTGATGGTAGATGTCCTTTGATTAAAGACAAAAACAGCTTACTTTTAGCTCAATATTTTCCAACTTTAATTCTATAATGTTGAACCGTGAATATTTTTTTTGGTATGAAGTCATCAAAAAAAATCTGTGTTTGTCCTAGCATGGAGCTTCCATCACTACCCTATCCATAGAAATTACATACAATAAAGGAATCAGTGAAAATGATACTGCACTCCTTTTCATATATTTCACAGATATGAAGCCTGGTTTATAAAGGTGGCTCTCTTGTTGACTGAATGACTGGGCATGAATAAATTATCACAGATCATTGTTGAAACGTGCAAACAAGCCAAGAATTATGGGCATGTACTATAGACTAGGATTTCCCCTTTGACAAAATATATTGGGAATGAATTAATGCTGAACATACCAAATACCCTCCCCGAACAGCTATTGATTGACCTGAACCATACGGACAATGCTTTGAGCGTTGCATGTGCTCTTAAAACCATTGTTTTGGGCCAACCCTCCTCTGACATAATAGGGCGACATTTACTTACCTGCACGATCCCCGTTCCGAATGTCCGCCGATGCCATCTGATTCAGAGAAGAGTGTGCCCCGATTTCCTGTCTTGTGTCGCTTTCTCGATCAATCAACCGGAGTTCACCATCTTCCTCCCGGTGCAGGTAATGCTTGATCTTTGTGCGACACAATTTTGAAGTTAAATCCCTCTTAGACCGAATCAGTCTGATCGTCTGTGGCGGCCCAAAATCTTGTCCCCTTGACAAGCGTGAAAACATCGTGTCAGTCTGATGAAAGTGCCGTCCGCGACCTTAGTAAATAATCCCCTATGTGTTTTCAGTTGATTTGTACTTTATTGCAGTATAATTACAGTGTCTGAAGTATATTCAGAATTACTGCGATCTCTTACACTTTGCTCCAGATAACTTAAAGGGACACCTACCCCACAAATCTAACCGTAAGGTAGATCGGGTGGTAGGTGCCCTTGAAATTATCTGAGTCAACTGTATAAGATACGCGAGAATTCTGATATACTTCAATACACTGTACTATACTGCACTAAATAACATCAAACTGCAAATCATACATAGGGGCTTATCACTAGAGCCCCGCGGCTGCCTTTCGCGGGTTCCCGACTTTTTGGATCGGCTAGGGATGTGTCTATGGTGATCGGGTTTTTGGGCCGCCGATACGCTCCCGACGGATATACGGACTAACGGGATTTAACATTTACAGTTGTGTTGCATCCAATGCACTTACATACCCCGGGAGAGATGTGACTCGTGGGACTTATCGAGAAAGCGACACAAGCAGGAAATCGGGCCACGCATCTTCTTGGCTCAGATGTGCATTCCTGGCGTCGCGATTCCAGGAAAAAAAAAAACGGGAGGATCGTGCAGTAAGTAATGTGCCCTATTATGTAGATAGGTTGGCCAAAACACTTGGTTTAAAGCACAGTGCACCATCAGCATTGGTCTGTATGGTCATGTCAATCAATAGCTGTTCGTTGAATGGTTAATGTTGTAGTTCACATTCAACTTCATGTCACCATATATCTTTGTCAAAGGGAAATCCTAGTCTATATCACCTGACCATTACTTCTTGCTTGTTTTCACAGTCAACATGGATCCTGTGATCCATTTATTCAAGACCCATCATTCATCAACAGATGACCACTTGTCATAAAAAACAGGCTCATATATTGAAATATATGAAAAGTAAGTGCATGTACTCATTTTTCACGATTCTTTGATTTCTGTAAATTTCTATGGATATAAAGAGGAGCGCCTATGATAGGACCACACCACATTGATGTTTTTGTGAATTCATACACTATTCACTTTTCACATTAAGAATAAGATTTGAAATTTGATCTACAGTAGTGTTTTATGCTCTTAATAATAATAAAATGACATCTCCATAGCTTCATTGCTGGTATTTGATTCGTACTAACCTCCCCGTCTCCTCCGCCTGTGCAGGAATCTTATTTTTCTCTTTGGCGGACTTGCCCCCTTTTTTCGAAAATGACTCTTATGGGATATCCGTATGAACCTGAGCTTCTCTGCAAGCGCTTCTCGGAGGGGGGGCCTGCAGGTGCACAGTTGTCCTTCCATTTCACTCAAGACATCTGTTAATGAGCTGATCAGGTGGAAAGTGCTGTCCTCCATATCCATACCCTCATATTATTCCATAGAGTATATTATGGTCTTATTCATTGGAATTGGCAGCATCATGTGCACATAGCTTTTCCATTTTTGTGTGTGACATAGTGGTAAAGCTGCCTAAAATTTCATAAAACATTGAATTTGTATACAAGAGTAATACGAGATGAACCTTCAATGCAGCAAAGATTTAGAATGATTTCAAGCTACCTTAACTGTGACCACAAGCAGTTGTCCAAAATGTCTATGTTTTACTTCTTGTGATCATAAATGGCTGACTGATAAAAAACGTTGTATAAAAGTCGTCATAGTGACTACGCCTGCTGACTTTTACCGCATAGGCCACAATGTAAAATCCATTGCCCAATATCTTCGTTGTTTGCTACCTTGTCAGACAAACATGCACAGAATTAAATTCATAACATATCATAGGGTTTGCCAAGTCATTGTGAGCGCTTAATATCAAACGTCTCCACTTCATTCCATCAAGCGGTTTAACATGTTCGCTGAATTTAAAAGTCTATTATGACTTATTATTTTATACAATTGGTGAGTGTTGTTACTTGCATATAACAAATTACATTTTCATTATTCGGTAACTTTGCAATCCTGAACATTTTTCCTTGCCTTCTAGTTCCAGTTTTTTTTGAACACAATTATGCCAATTGCAAAACAGCAATAGGGATAGGTATTGCGGTTAAAAGGCGGAGGGCTCTGTTAGTCAGCTCAGTTTCAAGAGAGATTGGGCCTCGGCATCTTCACACGAGGTTGTCTTTCTCACACACTGCGGGTGCAATGCGTGAAAACAACTTTGAAAAAACGTTTTGGCTGCGTTTTTGTTCCCTTTTTTCCTTGGAGTAATTTGGCTTTTTGCGTTTTTCCACGCGCGGTGTTGTTTAGGCGTTGTTTTTGCGTTTCGCGCACACAACCCATTAAGCCGGACCTAAATTGTTTTGACTCGCGTTTCAATGGGAGACTCTAGCAGTTTTTCAAAGGGACCATGATTGGGATAAAATGTGTTATTTAATTGAAAAATAATGTCTCTGATAATTTGCAAACTCTGCGATCTATTTTTTTTTCTATCTATAATTTATTCTTCATTTCATCTTCTTCTGTCACTGTTCCGTTCCGTCCCGCGCGTAATATTATCTCCCGACAATTTAGGCAGATGGTGAAGAACAGGAAGATAGAATAAACCGTGACACGTAGAACACAGTGCCCATCATGATCATTATAAGAGTAAAAACACAGTGCAGAACACAGTGAAGAATCGATTACAGATGTTCGGCACATCTGCTTACTTGTCGGAGAGATACGCGCGGAGCGGTTCGAACAACATAGCATGTGAAGAACAATATATATGTGTTTCAGAAGACATTGCAGATGTATGGAAACATCTGCAAATGTGTTCTTACACACATATAATTGTTCCTTCAATGCTATTTTGTTCGCACCCTCCCGCGCGTATCTCCCGACAATTCGCGAATGTGCCCGAACATCGTAGCTATTCTGCACTGTGTGCTGCACTGTGTTTTTATCTTAAATTGATCCCTGTGGTCCTGTGGTTCACTGTGTTCACTGTTTTTATTCTATTCTCAGCTGTTGTTCTTCCACTGTGTTTTTATTAATTAATGATCGTTCGCGGCAGGGGAATAATGTTTTTCTGGTCACCTAGCAACCCTTACGTTTAGAACGCATTGCCACTCGCAATTCACTGCCATGATTGCGAGTACGCATGCGTTCTTGAGGCATCTCCATAACTTGAAGGGGCTTGAAAAACGGCGCGATGACGCGCAAAATCAGCATGCTTCGATTTTGACGCGCGTGCACAAACGCAAGCACGCGCGTTCGAAAACCACGCAAATGGAGAAAGACCCAGAATCAATGGACATAGTTTCAATGCGAGTTCTGCGGCTTCAAATGCACTCTCCGACTCTCGCGCGTGAAAAACGCCAGTGTAGAAGGGCCTTTAGAATAAAACAGTGGAACACATTGAAACAGGACCAAGATCATTTAGATGAAAACACAGTGAGAACCCAGTGCAGAATGATTACATATGTGCGGCACATCTGCTTACTTGTCGGGAGATCCCTCGGTAGCGGTGCGAACAAAATAGCATGTGAAGACCAATATAATATGTGTGTAAAGACACATTGCCGAGGTTTTCCATCACATCTGTCATGGTCTTTCTGCCACATATATATTTGCTTCACATGCTATTTTTGTTCGCACGCTCCGCTCGTATCTTCCCGACAGTAAGCATATGTGCCCGACATCTGTAATCTATTCTGCACTGTTCTGCACTGTTGCTTTTATCTTAAATGATTCCTGTGGTCACTGTGTTCACGTGTGTTCACTTTTTTATTCTATTCTTCACTGTTCTTCACATCTGCGAAATTGTCGGAGATATAACGCGCGGAAACCGTGAAGAATAGATCGCAGATTTTTGCAAATTTATCAAAGACATTTATTTTTATTAAATACACATTTTAATCCCACATCTGGTCCCTTTGAAAAATGCCTCTGATCTCCCATTGAAACGCGCGTCCAAAATGCGCCGAAAACGCAAAAACAACGCTAACAACACGCGCGGGAAAAACTCAAAAACGCAAATTAACTCCAAGGAAAAATTGAAAAAAACCAGCCAAAACGTCAGTGTTGTTTCACGCATTGCCCCTGCACGTGAAACTCACGCTATGTGCAAGGGCCTTACCTCTTAAAATCTGGCCTATTGTCACCTTCATGAATGTGGAGTTTTTCACTCTTTATTTCAATTGCAGCCACCTGGTCAGTCAAAATTTCCCTTTTTTGGTCAGTAATCTACACTCTGCACCTAATCCTTACAGAACAGAGAAGAACTATAGATTTTTTTCTAATTTATTAAACAAGAACAAACTGATATCAATGGTCCTATTATTTATACCCTTTGATCAGTAATGAGTAGAAGGCCAAGCTTTTGAGCTAGTACAGCCAGAGTCTTCTTGGAATGACTATGAAGTTTTTTGCACCTGGATTTGGGATCCTCTGTCATTGTCCTTGCAAATCCTTTCCAGTTCCCTCACTTTGGATTGTTGCACCTGTAGTGAAGCCAGTTTTCAAGTCCTCCAGAGAGCTTTCAATTTGGTTAGTCAGGCTTTTTGCTGGGCCAGTGAAGGAATGGACACGATTTGTTCTAAGCCACTGCTGTTATTTAGGCTGTGTCTTAGTCATTGTCTTGTTGAAAGGTCCGACATCGACCTGGAAGAAGTTTTCATCCAGGATATACTTTGACTTGCCGCATTCATCTTTCCTGTAATGCAACCAACTCCTGTCCGTGGCAGCTCAAACCATCTCCATGGCATGAGTGGATTGGGCCGCGGGTGTGTTTGGCGGGCATGCAAGCATGCTTGTTTTTTCCACACATACCGCTTAGAATTAACACCAAACATTTCAATCCTTTGTCTCATCCTACCCGATATCTATTTTTCATAGTCTTGGAGTTCTTTTCATGTGTTTTTATTGCAAAAGATTTTGGCTTTCATATGTTTTGCACTGAGAAGAGTGTTGTTTCTGTCGGCACACTCTACCATAAAGCCCTGACTGGTGGGGCTGCAATGAGAGTTGACTTTGTGGAACTTGCTCCCATCTCCCACTGCAATCTCTGGATCTCACCACAGTGATCTTGGGGTTCTTCTTTATCTCTCTGTTCAGGCCTCTTCTCCCACAGTTGCTACTTTGTCTGGAGGAACCAGTCGAGTAAGAAGTTGTGGGGCATCCAAGTTTCTTCCATTAAAGCGATTATGGAAAGCCAACTGTGCCTTAGGCCACCTTGAGTGCTGGCAGAAATTCGTTTGTATCCTTGGCCAATCTGTGCCTGCCACAATTCTGTCTCTGAGCTCCGTGGGCAGTTCCTTAAGACCCGGGGCTTCTCATGTGCTGACTGCAAGTCCGTTAGCTGTGAGGTCTTAGTAAAGCTCAGGTGTGTGTCCTGTTCCGAATTAAGTTCAATTGCTAAATGTAACGCGAAAAATGAAGATTAGAACCATCCCTGGTGCATCAGAGGGAGAATTCTGGACAGCATGTGAGTTAAATATGGTGCACATCAAATGAATACTTATGAGCGTTTTGAGTTTTCTTATTTATCAATTAGCAAAATTCTATTTTTTCTGGGGGTTTTCTTATCAAGATGGGTTACAGAGAGTTCTTTAATAAGCAAAAAAATGTATCTACTAAAAGGCATAAATGGCAACCAAGAGTGAAACATGCAAAGGGGTCTGAATACTTCCATCTCCACTTTAGTCAGACCATTTTTGTAATTATCCCGCGCCAAAATCTAACATCCCAGGCAAGATTATCGCATAATTGTGCACCAAAAGCAGGAGTTCAGAATTCAGGAATTCAGATCTGTCCCATTGTTTTGATGTCTTCAGAAACGCGGTTGCGCTGCATTTTCCTTGCTTAAACTTTAGATAGCGTTTGGAGTGAGTTTTTTTTATTGTAGTCCATATTTTATGAAGACGTTAATAACACTTTTCTAGAACTCCTTTAGACCTAATACTGATTTGGCCCCCAAGGGGATTGCATGATTTTTTGTCTTCAGCTTCTATTTTCACATTTCATTACCAAGTTTTCTCACACTATCATTTGAGAACTTTTTTTTGCATGGTTAGTTTTTTTTAAGAATGGTTTTATCTTTTTATTAATATGTTTTAAGGGACTGAATTAAATGACCATGCAAATCTTTATTGTTATTAGACTATGTTTATTTTGATTTCGTTTCAATACTACATTATCATAAGACGGTTGCCTTGGGAGCATCAATTCCTGAGACTTTGATCGTGCTGAACGTTTTCACTGGAATATTATTTTTTTTTTTTTGCAGAAATAGCAAAGAAAAAAAAAAAAAAGAAAAAAAAAAATGGAAAAAAGAAAAAATAAAACAAGGGTTTTTAAGAATTGGTGCACGCCAAATAGTGAATTTTCTTTAAGCTTTTTGCACTCGAATTGTCCCCAACATTGTTCCAAAAACGATGTTATCCGCAATAGTGTCGATTCCCAACTGTCACCCAAATTGTTGTAACAGGTGCAGCAGGGTTGGAGCAAAAAATGCCAGTTTTGCTATCTAAAGTCCATAGTGAAATGCCCCGCCCATAGGGAACTATCATCTGATATAGGTTAGTAGGATTTGGTTTACAATGCCTTCCACCTTTCAAGCTGTCGTATTTTAAGGCAAACTCTCCAATAGGGTGTTCTTAATAGAGTGGATGCTGCCACCTTCTTTATCAGAATAAATTGCCTTACTTCTTGGACTTAGTAGAAACGTGACCCCATTTTGGCTTTTTTGAAGGCTATCAGATAAAAAATTTCTACTGCCCAAAGCAGACACTATAGCACAATAATTCCTGAAGACTACAGCTTTCAACAACTCTGAGATGACAAGTGAGCAGCTTATCGGTACTTTCAGTATGTTTTGTACTGTAATACCAAGCATAACAAAGACCATCCCATGTAATTACAAACACACCTATCATACCTGTTTTTTGTAACCTCAAAAGATTATTTCCTTTATGGACATTTTTGTGATGCTTTGCCAAAATGCCAATGGATCCATATCTACGTTATTTCAGGATTAGGGGTACTTTGACCCCATCATCTAGCTCAAAGATGGGAGGGGTGTGCCTCTCTCCATTTACTTCTATGGATATGCCCTTAATGTCCCATTGAGATGTCATTTCTCCTCTACGGCCATCAAGTGCTAGTATCCCTGATCTACACTCAGCTGAATACAGACAATGGCTTTCCTGAATATCTTCTATCTAGGAATGCCCTTTCAAAACGCATGAACCAAAAGATGTTGACAGGTGCGTTTTACTGTGACTAAAAACAAGGAAAACTTGCTGACCAGTTTTTATTTATAAAGTGCCACACGAACCATGGCAAGTCCGCAATCACTCATAACTCTTGTAAAGGGACATGTGAGTATCTCACCCAGTCCATTTTCCACAATTGAAAACAATGTTTAGGGTCAAATGGATTCCCCCCAGAAAAATATGTACAAAATGATGTTTACTTTTTTGTTTTGTTTGTCAAATATAAAACATTACCAATATTCATGTACTACGATGGCCTCTTACAATCTTAGCTGTGAATCTTTTATGTCTGATGCCCGCCAAAGATTATAATCAGTAATGTTGAAACTTTTTTTTATCTGGTGTTGGCGCAATCCAGCCTTGATTTCCTTATTGTGCCAGGTTTTAGCTTCTCATTTAGGAAGCACAGAACCAGCAGGGATAGTGCATGCATAAACCAAACACAATAAGGAATCATGGCTGACGGGGCCACAATTTAGAAAGTTCCTTCGAAGGTTGATGCTACGATTTATGATTCTGCGAAGCAATTATTTACATTTGCCAAAGTATATATACTTTTAAATTGTCTCCAGTAATGTGAGGAAACACCATTTAATAGTTACAGAGATATTGTGCGGACCTTTTGAACTCTGCCACCATATTATCACTTTATTAAAAGTAATCTTATCGACTAGATGGAAACTTACATGTTTGGTAAATTGTGGTAAGACTGTGCATAGTTGACTGGTGGCCCATTTGTTGTCACAATCTCACCATATGCACGATGCTTCATTCTTCCATCATCCTGAACGCTGGGGTTTTCCAGCAGTCTACACCCATTGAAGTACGTTATGCTTTAACCTGTGGATAAGGAATAAAATCACTTTTAATGGGACAGATCTTAAACAAGAAACTAAGTAAAAAATACTGATTTGTCAATAAAATCATTGAATATCAATTGGATTCTCCCAGGAATAAAGAGCATATTTTTGTGTAGATCAATTCATTAATATTCAGCAATAAGATAGTGGCAATACTGTGAACCTTCAACTTGTTTTCACATACTGTAATTTCCCCTAACGTCACTTTGAATCCATTGGTTGTTTAGCAGCAGAAAGTATAACCCTAAACAATAGATCCATGTCCTATGCTTGACAGCTGCCCAAAGTGGCCCCAATTTGTTCAGTTCATTCGCGCGTCAGGCGTTGTTACGTTCAGATACCAGGCTCCCAGCACTGTGCACTCATTAGTACTAATTGTTGTTCTGATGTTCCTATATATTCGCGCTTGTTTTTTGCTGTCAGCTCTGTAAAAACAAAGGATTAAGTAAAGGCATTAAGTTCTGATTCACTTCATAGGATAGAGTTTTGAATGAAAACTAGGATAATTCACATTATTTACCATTTACTATATGTAGTTACTGAGGGAACAACGATACAATTGCAGGAAGTTTCTTTGGAAAATTGTTGTACTTAGTAGCCGGTACATACCATATTTCATATGGGTGATGTATCAGCAGTTTTTTTTTTCTCTATGTTTTTCATTGCGCCAAATGAACATAGGACAGTGCACTCACTTTAAAACATAGACCGTAGCTTGCTCAAATTCAAATTAGGGTATTATTTCTATCTGCACTCACGTTCCATATCAGTACCACATTTACTATAGAGCCTAATAGCTGTGTATGAAGTTAAAAAAAACGCTTCCCCTTTATCCTCTCAAAGTGACTCCTTTAAGTAAAAATCGGAATGATATGGTGCCATGGAGTGTGCAGATAAAAGAAGTATGGCTTCTCGCCATTCTCTTAATCATTTTATGCGCCCCTTGGATTGTCAGCAATCAATCTTTGGTCTTTTTGTCTGGTTTCATCCTTTTCGTATCTTTTGACAGGTTTGGCCCCCGTCACGTGAATCTGCCCCTCAATTGGAGACTGCCCCTGCTGGAGATTTTTAAAACTATCCCCTAATGTTGCAATACTTTTATATCACATGTTTTCTCACATACACAATCCCCTTTTAGCAAATCCACAAGTGTTAATATTTTTTCTGTACTATTAAAAATACTGAATTACTAGTGCATGCTAGCAAACTGCATGCGATTCTCATTTCATGATTCATTCTCATTTCGTGCCATTCATAAGTGTAAGTCATATTGGCCTCAACATCTATGTATGCCCGAGTTTTCAATGTCTAACCTAAACTACTATATTACAGTGTAAATACACAGTGGTTAGACCATAAATAAAATTGTCTTTCTCATATAACTGCAAGTGCAAGCCAAGCTATAAAGAAACCAGCGCGCTACACTATGTAACCACTCCCTTTCTGTAGCGCAACGCTGTAAACAGATTCTCAAAAAAATATATAAATTACGATTTACGATTTTAATTGAATCGCACACTTTTCTGGTGATATAATCCCATATAGACCTGGGTTCCCAAGGAGCATATGAAACACATTGACTTACTTCGCAACATGTGAACCTATAATATATCAATTTCAAGTGAGTCTAATGCCCCATGCACACGACAGTATTGGGGGTGTTGATACAGCTGTATGAGCGCCCCATAGAGGGTCTAGGTAACAAGGTGACAGAGAGGTGAGCACACACTTGGGACCTGTCCTATATTTTTGTCGTTGTGGCTGCCCATCTTTTTCTGGTATATTAATGTGGTGCGATGTCCTCGACCCCGTTTACCACCCATGTTTGCTACCCGATTAATTCCCGGGCGATCTGGTGTGTGCATGAGCCAACTAATTTCCATCACTGTTTCTTTGTGGCAGTTTTCCTTTTTCATGTTTTTTAATACCATTTTTGATTTTTGTGGCTGTTTGTGGTCACTTTTTTAGCATTCATTTTTTAATGAGTTGTTCTTTAGCTTTAGAAAACTCTACAGGCAAAATGGCTTTGATGAAATGGCAAAGAAAAAAGTTTCCATACAAGGCAATTCAAAGTAACACAAATAACACTGAAAAAAATAATTATAAGCCTTTTAACATAAATACCCTAGCTCGTGATTGTAAGTCCTATGCGGTTGTAATACCAAACGAACGACCGTCCCTCCATTCATGGTCAAATTTTTTATGATGCAATTCTTTATGTCCCAAACATTACTTTCTCTCCTTTTTGATTCATACTGTCCCAAAAAGTACCAATATTGAGGGTCTACATCAGTCTTAGACTTTTTGCAAGGGATCCAAATCTGCTATCAAATGAAAAGAAAAAAACGCCCCTTGGCCAGATAAGGCTTGTGTGTTTTCATCATACTTGTTTGACTGCATTAAATATATTGTAACATTGTACTGTTTATTAAACGTGATAGATAGATACTATATGATACTCCAAACATCGGTATTTGATTAGATTGTGGATCCCCATTGGGAAGGGAGGCGAGTTTGACAAGCTCGTCGCAGCGCGCGTAATCTGTTGCGATATATACTATTATTCAATAAATAATTATTATCGAAATGAACGGACAGAGGCCAGCCACTGTCCACACTGCTGTCTAGCCACCCAGGACTGCATCTTCGTGCACCTGCATGTGTCAGACCGCAAAGTGTGGTAGTGAGTCAGCACTACTCCACTGGACCAGGGCTCGCTCTCCCTCGCCTTTTAAGTCTTCTCCAAAAACCAGGCGAGATGATGGCTTTGACGATCCCCTGTGCACTGCTTGTACTGCTGCTGCTGCTTGTAGCTCGCATTTCTGTCCCGTAAAGGAAAATCGCGCCCAAAGTAAGAAATGGCACTTTTTTTGTCATTTAAAAAAATTAAAAAATTCTATAAAAAGTGATCACAAGGTCGTACAGTCCTAAAATTGATAACATTGTAAACGTCATCAAAATCCGCAAAAAACGACACCACTCACAGCTCAGTACACCAAAGTATAAAAAAGTTATTAGCGCCAGAAGATGGCAAAATCCCCAAAAAATTTTTTGTACAGGAGGTTTTAATTTTTTTAAATGTATGAAAACATTATAAAACCTATACAAATTTGGTATCCCCGTAATCGTACCGACCCAAAGAATAAAGTAGACATGTAATCTGGGGCGCACAGTGAAATCCGTAACATCCAAGCCCACAAGAAGACGGCACAAATGCGTTTTTTTACCAATTTCACTGCATTTGGAATTTTTTTCCCGCTTCCTAGTACACGGCATGGAATATTCAATACCATCTCTATGAAGTGCAATTTGTTACGCAGAAAATAAGCCGTCACACAGCTCTGTACATGGAAAAATAAAAAAGTTATGGATTTTTGATCATGGGGAGTAAAAAATGAAAATGAAAAAACAAAAAAGGGCCAGGTCCTGAAAGGGTTAATAAATGCCCCCCAGTGGTCTGAGAATAATGTAGCCATCCCAAGACCTCACTCTCTGCTTATACAGAGGACTCAATGAGGGACTTTAGTGCAAAGCACAGGAGGCAGGAATTTCCACTCTTTTCAATCATGTAGATGACCAGCCACTTACATATAACAATGTAACCAGTAAAGATATTTTCTTATTTAAACCATTACATCAATAACATCAACAACTTTATTAAGTTAAACTTTTTTTCCCTTAATAATCTCTCTTACTTTGCCTCAATAGTAACATAAATGTTAGTTATTTGCAGCAGTGGAGCTACAATACCTGAGATCCCAACATCAGCCACCAGAAGTTCTTTACTGGACGATGAACTTTCGGCTAATTGCTTGAACTCATCCTGCTTTTCTCCATATGGATACTGAGTATCAAACTTTACCAACACAAACTTCATCTTTGGAATAACCTGCAGTATAAGAGATGACCAAATATTCCTCATTAAAGATTATAACAAACGTCAATACATTTAGAAATCAATAAATGAACAGTAAAAATGTCATTCCGTCAATACATTTAGAAATCAATAAATGAACAGTAAAAATGTCATTCCACTTTTTAATTAGCACGTATCATTTTGTTCTTACAGATATTGTGCCGGCCCTTGTGTCTCTATTACACATATGTATATATATATATATTTATATACACTCACCGGCCACTTTATTAGGTACACCATGCTTGCCTTCAGAACTGCCTCAATTCTTCGTGGCATAGATTCAACAAGGTGCTTGACTTACAGACGACCCCTAGTTAAAGACGGACCCCTCATCCCACTGACATCTGGTGAAGCTCTCTGGATGATTTACTTTAGTCCCTGGCTGCAATGATCAGCTGTAAGGTGTCTGTAATGAGGCTTTAATGATAATCCTTGGTCCAATTACAGCAAAAAAATATTTGAAACTACAATAGTCTACTTACACTCACCGGCCACTTTATTAGGTACACCTGTCCAACTGTTAGGTACACCTGTCCAACTGCTCGTTAACACTTAATTTCTAATCAGACAATCACATGGCGGCAACTCAGTGCATTTAGGCATGTAGACATGGTCCACGTCCCGGCTATCTTTTAGAAAACTTTAATCCTGGGATATGTAAATTTTTTTAAGCGGCTACTGGGGCGTGGAGTAGCCGGACATGAGGCTACAAGATGCGTCTACTCCACACCACCGGTAGCTTCTTTCCTCCGCCTACCATTTAATCTTCTTCCCTTGTCCGAGTCCCTCGGCATCTGCAGCGTTCTGTGCATGCGCAGTAGCTCCGGACCCGGAGCTGCGGCCGTGCAGCCAAAGGCCTGCGTTCTGCGCATGCCCAGGACGCGGGGATCCGGACGAGGGCGCGCAGCTACCAAAGATTCAGTGGTAGGCAGAGTAAAGAGGCTACTGGGGAGTGGAGTAGCCACACTGTGTAGCCTCATGTCCGGCTACTCCACGCCCCAGTAGCCACTTCGAAAATTTACATATTCCAGCATTAAAGTTTTCTAAAAGATAGCCAGGATGTGAGGATTAGCCCAAAAAAGGGCTATCCTCACGTCAAATTCATCCACCTACCACCCGATCTACCTTTATAGGTAGAATCGTGGTAGTAGTTTCCCTTTAAGAACAAACCTGCTCTACCAACTGATCGCCAGAAACTGTCAAAGCTGAAGGTATGGAAGGTTGAAGGAGTTAGGTAATTCATAAGCATCTTTTAGATATTGGAAAGAGAGAAGTATATCCCCCACACAGATGTCCCCATGTAAAGGACTCCTCTGAATCTCCACCTAGCCCTATTGGGAACCTAACAAAGTTCACAGAGAGATGGGTTATGACATAAGGGGGAATATTTATCAAAGCCGGTAGTGTGACAATGGGAATGGACTCAGGAGTGGTGAATGGCACAGGAGTGGTGAAGTCTTCACTACACCTCCATCTCCAAACAGAAGGAGCTCAGGGGAAACAAACAGGTCTGAGTCTGGGTGGATAAGGAGCGCCATGGAATATGTCCTTTCCATATGGAACATCAATGGGAAGTGAGAAAGTTGGGCTGCCCAATAGTATACAAGGGTTACATACAAGATAGGGTCCATAAGTTGGTTCTTAAGTTGAATTTGTATGTAAGTCGAAACTGTATATTTTATAATTGTAGATCCTGACATTTTTTTTGCCCCAGTGACAATTGGAGTTAATTTTTTTTCTGTAATTGGATCAAGGATTATCAATAAAAATTAATTACAGACACCTTACATCTGATCATTGCAGTCTAAGTCTATAGTAACATCCAGAGAGCTTCACCAGAGGTCAAAGGGGGCAGAGGGGTCCATCTTTAACTATGGGTCATCTGTAAGTCGGGTGTCCTTTAGTAGGGGAATGCCTCTAGTTTGAATTTTGGGAGCCACCTCAGCCATCTTGCCTTCCCAGAAGAAAGTTCCCATGCTGTCAGATCCTCATCGATTAGGGAATTATCCCCTATTCTGTGGATTGGTTATCACATGTACACAAGAGCCATTTCAGGACCTTTGAAGCTCCTCCAAAGGTCCTAAAATTCTGGTTAAGAGCAGACAGAAAGGACACATCCAAAATTCCAGAAGTTTAGAAAATGAATTCTCGTCAGGGGCCACAATAGTCATATATAATATTCATGGCAGCTTTAATCCACCACTGCCTTTGAAATTGCACTGCTTGCAACAGATTTATAACATAAAATTCAGCAATTTACTGCCAGAATGTTTTATCCAAATGACAGTGTTTCTTCAAGTCCAATTCACATGCATTGAACAGTCACTGAAATTTGTGCTACAAAGCTGCTGCATGTTAATATAAACCAGATCTTCCATTTAATGTTGAATCCTTTTATTCAGACAGCGTGTTGTCATCACAGCAGCTCATCCATTAATCCCTTCCTTAGGGCAGACATCTGATCCAAAATTATTTTATTAAAAGCAAATAGTTGGAATGCCACATGTGGCAGCTTTGTGAGTGCTATGGTATAAAGGAATGGCAGAAACTACAGCACATCATCCATCTAAATGCTTTCTTAAACATCCCTTACATCATCTATAAGGATGCTGAAAAGTATAATAATATTATATGTTCATAGCTAGAAATCTCCACGTTACACACAGAGGATGCTAGACCACCGCAGAACGTGCTGTCACACAATTCCCCAATCAGGTTACTGGAACAGGACACTTGGTTTTAAAGGATTGGTCAGAACGCCAGGCAGCGATTTCTCGGTTATCATCTATTTGCTGCAGTAATTGTATGGGGGGACCTGTTTACTGCCTATTAACCCTATGTGTGCAGTTATATCCTAAATAGAAAATAATGACTTGCTAGTTCAAGTAAGAAGGAAAATACTGCAGACATGAAATGAGTGATGGTTCAGCCGGACCCATACTGTGCAGATGTCTGTAATGTATGGAGCATGGTAGATAAGCATGGTAATGGTATAAATATACATAATCTCTTAATAGAAAATGTGGATGACATCAGGTCTCACACCAGCAAGCATCTGGTGAGTCTATGGTATGGAAGCTGTGCCTGCAGTGCCACTACCTTATAGAAGGTGATTTGGTCCAGAGACAAGGAGCCCTTTGTGTGCAGGGAGCAGCAGCACTGCAGGATGCTACAAGCCAGCAGCAGCAGTACAAGCAGTGCACAGGGGCTCGTCACTCGCCATCCTCTCGCCATGGTTTTTGGAGAAAGATAAAAGGCGAGGGATGAGCAGAGCCCTGGTCACGTGGCGTAGTGCTGCTCACTACACACTTCCGGTCTGACACATGACAGGTGCAAGAGATGCAGTCACTGGTGTCTGCTAGAAAGCAGTGTGACAGTGGCTGCCTCTGTCCTTCATTTCTATAATAATTCTTTATTTAATAATATTTATATATCGCACACAGATTACGCAGCGCTGCACAGAGCTTGTCAAATCGCTCCCTGTCCCCAATGGGGCTCACAATCTAATCAACCTACCAGTATGTTTTGGAGTATCTATCTATGTATCTATCTATCACGTTTAATTAAACAGTACAATGTTAAATATCTTTAATGCAGTCACACAAGTATGTGAAACACACAAGCCTTTTCTGGCCAGGGGCGTTTTTTTTCTTTTCATTTGATAGCAGATTTTGGATCCACTTGCAAAAGTCTATATACTGACTGTAGACCCTCAATATTGTTACTTTTTGACAGGTATGAATCAAAAAGGAGAGAAAGTAATGGTTTGGACATAAAGAATTGCATCATAAAAATTTGACCATGAATGGAGGGACGGTGTTCTTTGGTAATTACAACCCGCCTAGGACTTTACATCACGAGCTAGGGTATTTATGTAAAAGGCTTACTAATTACTTTTTTTCAGTGTTTTTGTGTTTACTTTTAATTGCCTTTTTATGGAACTTTTTCTTTTGGCATTTCATCAAGCCATTTTGCTGTAGAGTTTTCTAAAGCTAAAGAACAACTATTAAAAAATGAATGCTAAAAATAAGTGACCACAAACAGCACAAAAATAAAAATGCTTATTAAAAAAGCATGAAAAAGGAACTGCCACAAAGAACAGTGATGGAAATTATTTGGCCTCATGCACACCACCAGTTGCTCGCCCGGGAATTAATCTGGGTAAGCACACACCTGGGTGGTAAAGGGGTGAGCGCCCTTCACCCCTCTCATCTCCAGAAAAAGCTGGGCAGCCACCACGACAAAATATAGGACAGGTCCCACAGTGTTTGCTCACCTCACTGTCACCTTGTACCATAGACCTCTATGGGGCGGTCATACAGCTGTATCAACACCCCCCAATACTGTCGTGTGCATGGGGCATTAGACTCACTTGAAATTGATATATTATAGGTTCACATGTTGCGGAAGTAAGTCAATGGTGCTTCATATGCTCCTTGGGAACCCAGTTCTATATGGGATTAATTCACCAGAAAAGTTGTGATTCATATTAAAATCGTAAATCGTATTTATATCATTTTTTGAGAATCTGTTTACAGCTTTGAGCTCCAGAAAGGGAGTGGTTACATAGTTGTAGGCGCTGGTTCTTTATAGCTTTGGCTTGCACTTGCAGTTATATGTGAAAGACAATTTTATGATATGTGTCTAACCACTGTGCTATTTACACTGTAATATAGTAGTTTCAGGTTAGACATTGAAACTCGGCATACATAGCTGTTGGGCCAATATGACTTACACTTTATGAATTGCACTTTCATGAAATGAGAATGCATGCAGTTTGCTAGATGCAATAGTAATTCAGTAGTTTTAATAGTACAGAAAATCTTAACACTTGTGGATTTTGCTAGATTGTGTATGTGAGAAACATAGTGATATAAAATTGATTGCAACATCTAGGGGATAGTTTTAAAACATCTCCAGCCAGTGGCATGTCTCCAATGAAGGCAGATCACGTGACGGGGGACCAAACCTGTCAAAAGATACGAAAAGTATGAACCAAGCCAAAAGACAAAAGATTGATTGCTGCATCCAAGGGGCGCATACCATTGATTAAGAGAATGGCGCAGAAGCCATACTTCTTTATCTGCACACTCCATGTCACAATATCATTCCGATTTTTACTTAAAAGGAGTCACTTTTAGAGGATAAAGGGGAAGCGTTACTTCAGACACAGCTATCTTAGGCTCTATAGTAACTGTGGTACTATATGGAAAGTGAGCTGCAGATAGAAATTTAATACCCTAATTTGAATTTTGAGCAAGCACGGTCTATGTCAAAGTGACTTTGCACTGTCCTATATTCATTTGGCGCAATGAAAAACATAGAGAAAAAAACTGTGATACATCACCCCCTATGAATATATGGTATGTACAGGTACTAAGTCACACAAATTTTCCAAGAACATTTCCTGCAATATTATCGTTCTTCCTCCAGTAACTACACTATAGTAATGGTAAATAATTGTGACATATACTCCTAGTTTTCATTCAAAAACTCTATTCATATGAAGTGAATCCGAACTTAATGCTTTACTTAATCCTTTGTTTTTACAGAGCTGACAGCAAAACAAAGGCGAATATATAGACCATCAGAAACAATTAGTACTAATGAGTGCAATCTGCTGGGAGCCTGGTATCTGACCGTAACAACGCCTGACAGCTCGAATGAACTGAACAAATTGGGTCCACTTTTGGGCAGCTGTCAAGCATAGGACATGGATCTATTGTTTACTGGTTATACTTTCTGCTGCTAAACCACCATGGATTCAAAGTGCTTTAGGGGAAAATTACAGTATGTGAACAAAGTTGCAGGTCTCACAGTATTGGCCACTTATCTTATTGCTGAACTATTAAATGATTGATCGTACACAAAATATTGCTCTTTATTCCTGGGAGAATCACAATTATATTCAATTATTTTATTGAAATTAATCAGTTATTTTTTACTTCTTTCTTGTTTAAGATGCTGTCCCATAAAAGTGATTTATTCCTTATCCACAGGTTAAAGCATAATTTACAGTTCAATGGGTGTAGACTGCTGGAAAACCCCAGCGTTCAGGATGATGGAAGAATGAAGCATCGTTGCATATGTGTGAGCTTGTGCAACAAATGGGCACCAGTCACATATGCACAGTCTTACCACAAGTTTACCAAACATTGTATAGTTTCCATCTATTCTATACAGATTACTTTTAATAAATGTGATAATATGTTGGCAGAGTTCAAAAGGTTACCGCACAATATACTCTGTACCTATTAAATGGTGTTTCCCATCAACATTATCTGTAGACACATCAAAGTATATATACTTTTGCAAATGTAAATAATTGCATTAGCAGAATTCTATAAATCTTAGCATCAACCTTTAGCAGGAACTTTCTAAATTGTGGCCCCCGTCAGCCATGATTTCCTTATTGTGTTTGGGTTATTTATGCATGCACTATCCCTGCTTGTTCTGTGTTCCTACATGAGAAGATAACCTGGCCACAATAAGGAAATCAAGGCTGGATTTCTGCCAGACACCAGATCAAAAAAAGTTTCAACATTAATGATTATATCTATTGGCGGCCTATCAACATAAAAGACTTTCACAGCTAAGATTGTAAGAGGCAAATCTTAGTACATGAATATTTGTAATTTTTTTATATTTGCAAAAAAAAAAAAAAAAGTAACATCATTTTGTACATATTTTTCTGGGGGGAATCCCATTTGACCCTAAACATTGTTTTGCAATTGTGGAAAATGGACTGGGTGATATACTTTCACATGTCCATGTACAAGAGTTATGAGCTGCTTGGGACTTTCCATGCGTTCAGTGTGTCACTTTATAAATACAAACCTGGTTCAGCAAGTTTTCATTGTTTTTAGTCACAGTAACACAGCACCTGTCTCACATCTTTTGTTCATGCGTTTTGAAAGGGCATTCCTAGATCAGAAGATATTCAGAAGCTCATTGTCTGTATTAGTGAGTCAGATAAGGAAATACTAGCACTTGATGGCCTGTAGCATGAGAAAATACATCTCAACTGGGACATTCATGGCATATCCATAGAAGTAACTGGAGAGAGGCCACCACCCCTCCATTCTTTGCAGCCTAGAGATTGGGGTCAAAGTACCCCTAATCCTGAAATACTGTAGATATGGATCCCAGAATTTGGCATTTGTGGCAAATCATCAATGTCATAAAAGGAAATAATCTTTTGAGGTTACAAAAACAGGTATTGATAGGTGTGTTTTGTAATTACATGGGATGGTCTTTGTTCATGCTTGTTATACAGTACAAACATTACCTGAAAGTACCGATCAGCTGCTCACTTGTCATCTCATAGTTATGACAAGCTGTAGTCTTCAGGAATTATTTTAGCTATTAGTGTCTGCTTTGGGCAGTAGACATTTTTTATCTGGATAGCCTTCAATAAAAAGCCTAAATGGGTTCACTTTTCTACTAAGATCCGAAGCAGTAAGGCAATTGTATTCTGATAAAGAAGGTGGCAGCATCCACTCTATTAAGAACACCATATTGAGAGTTGTGCCTTAAATACGCACAGCTTGAAAAGGTGAACGTCCATTTGTACACCAAATCCTACCTAACTATATCAAGATGATATTTCCCTATGGGAGGGAGCATTCATTATTGACTTCTAGATAGAAAACTGGCATTTTTTTCTCACCCTGCTGCACCTGTTATACAACAATTTGGGTGCCCTTTGGGAATCCGACACTTTTCGCGGATACCTCGTTTTTTGGCACCATGTTTGGGGAACAATTAGAGCTGCAAAAAAGCTCTAAAGACACTTCGAACCCTTTTTGGTCGTGCACCAATTCATTAACCCCTTGTGCAAAAATCTAATATTCCAGTGAAAACGTTAGCACGATCAGGTCTCAGAATATGATGCTCCCAAGCAAACTTCTTTATTATAATTATTTATTTGAAAAGAAATACCATAACATAACATAGTCTAAAAGTAACAATGACTGATTTGCATGGTCATTTAATTCAGTACCCTTAAAACATATTAATAAAAAGATAAAACCATCTAAAAATACAACTAACCATGCAAAAAAAAAGTTCTCAAATGACTATTGTGACAGAAAATGGCTAATGAAATGTGAAAATAGAAGCTGAAAGACAAAAAAATCACTGCAATCCCCTTGGGGCCAAATCAGTATTTAGGTATAAAGGAGTTCTAGAAAATGTGTTATTTAAAGTCTTCATAAAATATGGACTTAAAATAAAATAAAAAAACTCACTCCAAACAGCTCTCTATTACAGTTTTAAGAAGGAAACCCGTGTTTTCTGCAGACATCAAAACAATGACAGATCTGAATTCCTGAATTCTGAATCTCTGCTTTTGGTGCACAGATTATGCGATAATTTGCACTGGTGTGAGCTATGTGGGAGTCGGGAAAACGGATGCCAATCAACTGTACATCGATGGGCTGGTCACACTACGGAGGAGTTGGTGCCACTAGTAGGGTCGTAGCGGTGTCGTGGGTGGCAAGCCCCCTACGACATTGTGTCCTCGCGGGGCCGCGCTAGGGTCCCAGATTTGTTTGGACACAATATGCCGCACACGTAGGCGCTCTGCACATGGCGCTTGGCGTTATTCACAGCGTGGTGCATGCGTGAAAACTGACGTTTTGGGCTGCGGTTTTTGTTCCATTTGATTCCTTGGGTAATTGCGTTTCTTTTTGCGTTGCTTTTTGCACGCGCGTGTTTAGTACGTTGTTTTTGCGTTCTTCGGCGGGCGCTTTTTGAGGCGCTAATTGAGAAAAAAAAACCGTTTTCAAGGAGACGTCAGCACTTTTTCAAAGGGACCATGATTTGGGATGTAAAATGTGTTATTTAATTGAAAAATCACTGTCTTCGCGATAATTGTGGTCAAACATCTGCGATTCTATGCTTCACTGTTCCGCTGCGTATATTATCTCCGACAATTTGCAGTGTGAAGAACACTGAAAATAGATAAAACCAGTGAAACAGCTGAACACAGTGACCCACATGTCAATTTAAGATAAAACACAGTGCAGAACACAGTGAGAATAGAATTACAGATGTTCGGCCACATCTGCTTTACTTGTCGGAGATCACTCGCGGGAGCGGTGCGAACAAAAATAGCATGTGACAGAACAATATATATTGTGCAAAGACATTGCAGATGTTATGGCAACACATCTGCATGTTCTTTACACACATATATATTTTCTTCACAATGCTATTTTTGTTCGCACCGCTCCAGCCCCCACGCGTATCTCCCGACACGTAAGCAGCATGTGCCGAACATCTTAATCTAATTCTGCACTTGTTCTCTGCACTGTGTTTTTATCTTAAATGATCGTGTCACTGTGTTACACTGTGTTAACTGTTTTTACTTCTATTCTTCACTGTATCTTCACTGTGTTTTATAATTAATGTAAATTTAATCCCGTTTTCGCGAGCAGGGAAATAATGTTATTCTGGTTCACCTAGCAACCTTAACGTTTAAAACGCATTGCACTCGCATTGCACTTGCATGATTTGCGATGTGCAATGCGTTTTGATGCATCTCCAAAGCTGTGAATGGGGCGTGAAAAACGCTCGTGACTCTCGCAAAATAGAGCATGCTGCGATTTTGGACGCGTGCAAACGAACGAAGTCACGCGCGTTCAAAACACGCAAATGGAGAAAGAACCCATTGAATAACAATGTACAGAGTGCAAATGCGAGTTCTGCGCGCAAATGCGCGCAGAACTCGCCGTGACAAAACGCCAGTGTAGAAGGGGCCTTAGAATAAAACAGTGACACAGTGAACCACAGTGACCACAGATCTTTAGATAAAAACACAGTGCAGCACACGTGCAGAATAGATTACAGATGTTCGGCCCAATCTGCTTACTTGTGTGGAGATTACGCGCGTGAGGGTGCGAACAAAATAGCATGTGAAGAACATATATATGTGTGAAAAACAGAAAACAACATTGCAGATGTTCCATTCCAACTCTAGCAATGTCTTCTGCACCATATAATTGTTCTTCACATCTATTTTGTTCGCCCGCTACCGTCGCGTATCTCCCGAAAAGTAGCAGATGTGCCGAACACTTTAATCTATTCTGCACTGTGTTCGGCCACTGTCGGCTTTTTCTTAAATGATCCTGGGTCACTGTGTTCACTGTGTTCACTGTTTTTTATTCTATCTCTTCACTGTTACTTCAACATCTGCTAAATTGTCGGAGATAATATACCCGCGCGAACAGTGAGAATAGATCGCAGATGTTTGCAAATTATCAGAAGACCTTATTTTTCAATTATAACACATTTTTATCCCAATCATGGTCCCCTTTGCAAAATGCTCGGTCTCCCATTGTCAACCGCGTCAAAAATGCGCCGAAAACGCAAAAACAAAGCTAACAACACGCCGTGAAAAACGCAAAAACGCAAATTACTCCAAGGAACAATGTGAACAAAACGCAGCCAAAACGTCAGTTTTTCACGCATTGCCACACCGCACGTAAACCAACGCTAGTGTGCGCAAGAGGCCTTAACAGCTGTAACTGGCCTATTCACCTTCATGAATGGAGTTTTCACCTTAATTTCATGCAGCCACCTGGTAGATCAAAAAAGTTTTCTTTTTTGGTCATTAATCTACACTCTGCACCTATCCGACGAAAAAGAGAGAAAATATAGATTTTTTTCTAATTATTAAACAAGAAAAACTGAAATATCACAGGTCATAAGTATTTATACCCTTTGATCAGTAATGAGTAGAAGCAGCTTTGAGCTAGTACAAGCCAGGAGTCTTCTTGGAAATGATGATGAAGTTTTTGCACCTGATTTGGGGATCCTCTGTCATTGGTCCTTGCAGATCCTTTCCAGTTCCCTCACGTTGATGTTGCCGCATGAGGAAGCCATTTTCAAGTCCCTCCAGAGATGCTCAATTTGGTTTTAGGTCGGCTTTGGCTGGGCCGTGAGGAATGGACACAGAGTTGTTCTGAAGCACTGCTTTGTTTATTTTAGCTGTGTGCTTAGGGTCAATTGTCTGTTGAAAGGTCCACAGCACTCTGAAGAAGTTTCTCCAGGATATAACTGTACTTGGCCGCATTCATCTTTCCTGTATTGCAACCAGACGTCCTGTCCGTGCAGCTCAAAACCATCTCCATGGCATGAGTGATTGGGCAGGCGGGCGATTTGGCGGTCAATGAAGCAGTGCTTGTTTTTTCTCACACATACCGCTTAGAATTAACACCAAACAGTTCAACCTTGTTCTCAATCAGACCAGAGTATCATATTTTTCATAGTCTGGGAGTTCCTTTTCATGTGTTTTATTGCAAAAGATTTGGGCTTCTATGTTTTGCACTGAGAAGAGGTTTCTGTCGGCACACTCTACCATAAAGCCCTGACTGGTGGAGGGTGCAATGATAGTTGACTTTGTGGAACTTTCTCCATCTCCCTACTGCTCTCTGGAGCCAGCCACAGTGACTTGGGGTTCTTCTTATCTCTCTTGTTCAGGCTCTTCTCCCACAGTTGCTTAATTTGTCGGGATGGCCAGGTCGAGTAGAAGTTGTGGCATCCAAAAGTTCTTCCATTTAAGGATTATGGAAACCACTGTGCCTTAGGCACCACCTTGAGTGCTGAGAAATTCTTTTTGTAATCCTTGGCCAGATCTGTGCCTTGCCACAATTCTGTCTCTGAGCTCCTTGGGCAGTTCCTTAGACCTCGTGATTCTCATGTGCTGACATGCACCGTGAGCTGTGAGGTCTTATAAAGACAGGTGTGTGCCTTTCCTAATTAAGTTCAATTAGCTAAATTAAACACAGCTAAAGAAATGAAGGAGTAGAACCATCTCATGGTGAATCAGAGGGAAATGGACAGCATGTGAGTTAAATATGAGTGCACAGCAAATGAATACTTATGACCGTGTAATTGAGTTTTTCTTATTTAATAAATTAGCAAAAATCTATTTTTCTGGGGGTTTTCTTATCAAGATGGGGTGCAGAGAGTTCTTTAATAAGCAAAAAAAAAATTTAATCTTACTAAAAGGCTGCAATGGAACCAAGAGTGAAACATGCAAAGGGGTCTGAATACTTCCCATCTGCACTTTAGTTCAGACCATTTTTGTTAATTAATCCCTTGCGCCAAAATCTAACATCCCACTGAATCTCTGCTTTTGGTGCACAGATTATGCGATAATTTGCACTGGGATGTTAGATTTTGGCGCAAGGGATTAATTAAATAGAAAACTCAACTTACATACCTTTCATAAGTATTCATTTGCTGTGCACTCATATTTAACTCACATGCTGTCCATTTCCCTCTGATTCACCATGAGGTGGTTCTACTCCTTCATTTCTTTAGCTGTGTTTAATTTAGCTAATTGAACTTAATTAGGAAAGGCACACACCTGTCTTTATAAGACCTCACAGCTCACAGTGCATGTCAGCACATGAGAATCACGAGGTCTAAGGAACTGCCCAAGGAGCTCAGAGACAGAATTGTGGCAAGGCACAGATCTGGCCAAGGTTACAAAAGAATTTCTGCAGCACTCAAGGTGCCTAAGGCACAGTGGTTTCCATAATCCTTAAATGGAAGAACTTTTGGATGCCCACAACTTCTACTCGACCTGGCCATCCAGACAAATTAAGCAACTGTGGGAGAAGAGCCTGAACAAGAGAGATAAAGAAGAACCCCAAGACCACTGTGGCTGAGCTCCAGAGATGCAGTAGGGAGATGGGAGAAAGTTCCACAAAGTCAACTATCACTGCAGCCCTCCACCAGTCAGGGCTTTATGGTAGAGTGTGCCGACAGAAACCTCTTCTCAGTGCAAAACATATGAAAGCCCAAATCTTTTGCAATAAAACACATGAAGGACTCCCAGACTATGAAAAATATGATACTCTGGTCTGATGAGACAAAGGTTGAACTGTTTGGTGTTAATTCTAAGCGGTATGTGTGGAGAAAACCAAGCACTGCTCATCACCCGCCAAATCGCCCGCCTGCCCAATCACTCATGCCATGGAGATGGTTTTGAGCTGCACGGACAGGACGTCTGGTTGCAATTACAGGAAAGATGAATGCGGCCAAGTACAGTTATATCCTGGATGAAAACTTCTTCCAGAGTGCTGTGGACCTTTCAACAAGACAATGACCCTAAGCACACAGCTAAAATAACAAAGCAGTGGCTTCAGAACAACTCTGTGTCCATTCCTCACTGGCCCAGCCAAAGCCCTGACCTAAACCAAATTGAGCATCTCTGGAGGGACTTGAAAATGGCTTCCTACAGCGTGCAACATCCAACGTGAGGGAACTGGAAAGGATCTGCAAGGACCAATGACAGAGGATCCCCAAATCCAGGTGCAAAAAACTTCATCATCATTTCCAAGAAGACTCCTGGCTGTACTAGCTCAAAAGCTGCTTCTACTCATTACTGATCAAAGGGTATAAATACTTATGACCATGTGATATTTCAGTTTTTCTTGTTTAATAAATTAGAAAAAAATCTATATTTCTTCTCTTTTTCTGTCAGGATTAGGTGCAGAGTGTAGATTAATGACCAAAAAAGTAACTTTTTTGATCTTACCAGGTGGCTGCAATGAAATAAAGAGTGAAAACTCCACATTCATGAAGGTGAAATAGGCCAGATTTTTACAGCTGTAAGTGTGCGGCATAATTGTGCCAAAAAACTGGGAAACTAGAAGCACAGGAAAAATGTCAGGATTGCAAAGTTACCTATAATGAAAATGTAATTTGTATATGCAAATACAACACTCACATATATGATATAAATAATAGTCATCATAGACTTTTTAAATTTCAGAGAACATGTAAACCGCTTGATGCAGTGAAAGTGGAGACGTTTGATCTTAAGCGCTCACAATGATTTGGCAAACCTATGCATATGTTATGAATCTTAATTCTGTGCATGTTTGTCTGCAAGGTAGCAACCACTAAGATATTGTGCAATTTATTACATTGTGCCTATGCTGTAAAAAGTCATCAGGCGTAGTCACTAGTGAGACTTTTATTCAACGTTTCTATCTGTCAGCAATCTATGATCAACAATAAGTAAACATAAGACATTTTGGACAACTGCTTGTGGTCACAGTTAAGTGTAGCTTGAAATCATTTATCTTTGCTGCATTGAAGGTTTATATAGTTTATCTCTGTATACAAATATCAATGTTTTATGCACTTTTATGCAGTTTTATGCCACTATGTTCACACACAAAAATGAAAAGCTAATGTTGTCACAATGATAGCTGCAATTCAATGAATAAGCACCATAATACTAATCTATGGAATAATATGAGGGTATGGATTATGGAGGGACAGCACTTTCCACCTGATCAGCCTCATTCACAGATGTCATTGAGTGAAATGGTAAGGACAACTGTGCCACCTGCAAGCACCCCTCTCGAGAAGCGCTCTGCAGAGAAGCTCAGGTTAATAAGGATATCACATAAGAGTCATTTTCCGAAAAAAGGGGGCAATGTCAGCCAAAGAAAAATAAGATTCCTGCACAGGCGGAGGAGACGGGGAGGTTAGTACTAATCAACTACCATCAATGAATCTGATGGTAGATGTCCTTTTATTAAAGAGCATAAAACACTTACTGTAGATCAATATTTCAACATTTAATTCTATAATGTGAAAAGTGAATAGTTTGTATGAATTCACAAAAAAAAATCAATGTGGTGTGTCCTATCATAGGAGCTTCCTCTTTATATCCATAGAAATATACAGACATCAAAGTAATCAGTGAAAAATGAGTACATGCACTACTTTTCATATATTTCACAGATATGAGCCTGTTTTTATGAAAGTGGCTCATCTGTTGACTGAATGACTGGGTCTATGAATAAATGTATCACAGGATCATTGTTGACTGTGAAAAACAAAGCCAAGAAGTAATGGTCATGTGAATATAGACTAGGATTTCCCCTTTGACAAAAGATATATGGTGAATGAAGAAATGTAATTTGTATATGCAAATACAACACTCACATATATGATATAAATAATAGTCATCATAGACTTTTTAAATTTCAGAGAACATGTAAACCGCTTGATGGAATGAAAGTGGAGACGTTTGATCTTAAGCGCTCACAATGACTTGGCAAACCTATGCATATGTTATGAATCTTAATTCTGTGCATGTTTGTCTGCAAGGTAGCAACCACTAAGATATTGTGCAATTTATTACATTGTGCCTATGCTGTAAAAAGTCATCAGGCGTAGTCACTAGTGAGACTTTTATTCAACGTTTCTATCAGTCAGCAATTTATGATCAACAATAAGTAAACATAAGACATTTTGGACAACTGCTTGTGGTCACAGTTAAGTGTAGCTTGAAATCATTTATCTTTGCTGCATTGAAGGTTTATATAGTTTATCTCTGTATACAAATATCAATGTTTTATGCAGTTTTATGCAGTTTTATACCACTATGTTCACACACAAAAATGAAAAGCTAATGTTGTCACAATGATAGCTGCAAGTCAATGAATAAGCACCGTAATACTAATCTATGGAATAATATGAGGGTATGGATTATGGAGGGACAGCACTTTCCACCTGATCAGCCTCATCCACAGATGTCATTGAGTGAAATGGTAAGGACAACTGTGCCACCTGCAAGCACCCCTCTCGAGAAGCGCTCTGCAGAGAAGCTCAGGTTAATATGGATATCACATAAGAGTGATTTTCCGAAAAAAGGGGGCAATGTCAGCCAAAGAAAAATAAGATTCCTGCACAGGCGGAGGAGACGGGGAGGTTAGTACTAATCAACTACCATCAATGAATCTGATGGTAGATGTCCTTTTATTAAAGAGCATAAAACACTTACTGTAGATCAATATTTCAACATTTAATTCTATAATGTGAAAAGTGAATAGTTTGTATGAATTCACAAAAAAAAATCAATGTGGTGTGTCCTATCATAGGAGCTTCCTCTTTATATCCATAGAAATATACAGACATCATAGTAATCAGTGAAAAATGAGTACATGCACTACTTTTCATATATTTCACAGATATGAGCCTGTTTTTATGAAAGTGGCTCATCTGTTGACTGAATGACTGGGTCTATGAATAAATGTATCACAGGATCATTGTTGACTGTGAAAAACAAAGCCAAGAAGTAATGGTCATGTGAATATAGACTAGGATTTCCCCTTTGACAAAAGATATATGGTGAATGAAGCTGAATGCTGAACATACAAATACCCATTCCACCAACAGCTATTGATTGACCTGACAATACAGACCAATGCTGAGCGTGCATGTGCTCTTAAAACCAGTGTTTTGGCCAACCCTAATCTACATAATAGGGCACATTTACTTACCGGTCCTGCACGATCCCCGTTCCGGAATGTCCGCCAGAATGCACATCTGATTCAAGAAGATGGTGCGCCCGATTTCCTGCTTGTGTCGCTTTCTCGATCAAGTCCGCCGGAGTTCACCATCTTCCTCCTGGTGTATGCAAGTGCATTGGATGCAACACAAATTTAAATGTTAAATCCCACGCTTAGTCCGAATCCGTCAGATTGTCTGGCGGCCCAAAACCCGATCACGTGCGACACAATCCCTGGCACGATCCCCAAAAAGTCGGGAAACCCAACGAAAATGCGGCCGCGGGACTCTTAGTAAATAAGCCCCAATGCGTCATTTTCAGTATCTCAAGCATGGGTCCGAAATCTGTGACTCCCCAACTATCTAATGTGGTACATAACTTTAATTTGTAAGCATCCACCATATGACTACTGTTTTTTTTAATTCACCTCATTATTTATGCAAAATATAAATGACTTGTTATTCAGTAGCCCTCAGGTGAAATATGTTTGTTTAGAAATGTGGGCTTTCCACGTCTAGTTATTATTACAGATAACAAATATGAGAAAAGTCCAAGATCAATAATCATATGCAAAACCATTTCCTTCTTCAGGTGCCAGAGCTTTATACAGTGTACAGTCTGCAGAACTGATATCATGCAACTTCCTCATACAAAAAATGTAAGCATCTTGTGCCCAGAAGAGAAATTGTATTCTACATAACATGTAGCTCTTTGAGCTTTCCTCCTCGGGTCACCTAGCAGCCTGAGGTGATCTGATCTCCTTTGCTGATATTATCACCTAGGCTTAAATCATATCTGTGCTTGTTCAGACTGCCTGCTGGGCATTTATACCAGCTGAACACAACCCCAGTTAGAACATACAATGAAGTTCTTATGACATGGAGATAATTATGTAAAACAACCAAACCAAAAACATTAGAAATACGACAATTACAAATTTAGTTAGCAGGAACTGCCATTTTTTGTTAGTTTAGAGTTAAAGAAAAATTACTTTGTAAAAAAACAAACCAGACATACTCACCCGTGATTTTCTTCATTCCGATCCTGGCGTGTCAAGCTTAAGAAGAACACCACCGGGATCGGAATGAAGAGAACCACAGGTGAGTATGTCACCTAGAAAAGAAACTTAGAATTAGCAGCACAGAGTGTGGGGATAGGGTGTCCGGCACTCGGGACTGCTAATTACACACGTCCCCGCACCTCCCTCTCACAGCATGGGAGACGTAAACTCCCACTCCAGACACCTCGTCTGATGTCACAGCATAGGAGAGGGAAGTGCGGGGACCTGCATTATTAACAATCTGAAGCGCCAAAAATCTCCCCCCCCCCCCCCCCGCTCTGTGCTTCTAATTATAAGTCTTTTTCTAGGTGATTCCAGGCGTGTCAAACAAGATGACAAAGAAGTGTCGTGTGGTCCGTATTTGAGAATCACTTGCTAAGTTTCCAGCCCCAGAGCAGCACATTTCAAGCCCACTCCAACTTCAAAGCCATGGTGGGGGCGAGGGCGGTCGGGGACACAGAAGCAGCCGGCTATAGAGGAGCTTTTGCCGCCATGCGTTCTGCTTAGCTTTTGTTTGGAGGCGTTTTGATAAGCTCCAGTAGTTCAAAACAAGGCTAAAAAGAAAACGTTTGTAGCGAGTGCTAGGAGCTGTCTCTGGGCGTTACACTCTGGAACATCTTAGACCTGCATTATGCTCTTAGCACATTCCTCCATAAATAGATATGGACAGAAGATCAGATTACTGTATAGGACACGCCTCACCACAAAAAAATTTAATGCTGAGATGTCAAGGTATGTGTGCATTCACTGGATAAATAACAGAGGCACAGGGAAAAAAAACAAAGAAAACAAGATACAGTATTGTTCTTTGAACAAAGAATTCAAGTATTTGTAACAGGGTCACTTCTGCACGGTGTTTCTTTAAGTGCAAAGGCACTTGGCATTACAGTTACAAAATAATGATAAATCTTGGAGTTTGCAGGACAAGTAGGAGACATTATTTATCTTGGCGCTAGGTGTGCTTTTATGAGCCGGATTTTGCACTGTGATTTATTTGGGTTGGATGGCCTTAATGTATTGGAAACATTTTATTAAAAGGTTTCATAGAAGTTGACCTGCTTTTGTTGAGTCTATTATATGCACAATTCATTCATGTTAAAAAAAAAGTGTCGGGTAGCTTCAGAAGTGTCGAGATAAAGATGTAGAGGATTAAAAGTTGACATCCAAATTGATGTGACAAATTGCGAAGTGTGGAAAAAGAAAGCAAAAATTGGGGCTACCGATAATATAGCAGGACTTAGCTCCCCGGCGGTGACATACAAGAATTAGAGGTCCTGTTAGGTTTAGTCTCTAAGTTGAATTTTATGGAAAGTGGAGAAACTGATAATATTTATCATTGTAATCCCAAGCCACAGAACTTTTTTGCGTTCTGTGACCAATGGATTTTAAAAGACAGGTTGAGGGTGTCCCATAACAGTTATTTTTTTTTTTTTATTAGTGCGTATCATTTCATTTTTTTTAACAGCTTCATTGTAGACACCATGATAATTTATTATAGTGATTATTTGTAGATCATAAGTTACTAAAGTACAATAAGAAATTACCAAATCCAGAGGCGTTATACGTTGAACAGGGGTAATTGTTAAGTAGGGGTTAGTTTAAGTAGGGACCACCTGTAATACAATATGGTGAGCACCGGCTCAGCCACAGAATAAAAACGCGAGGCCCAGCAAAAAAACAAAGCCAATACATAAATGGGTGGTAGGAGCTCTACGATATGAAACACTACAAAAATGAACAGTAGCAAGCCCAGGCTCATAATACTCCTCACAGACATGTGACAAGCAACCCCGCTCGCTCCCGCAACTTCCGATCATAGCCGGCTTCACACCGCCCCCGGACTCCCAGCCCCTGCTCTGCTCACTCGCTCCAAGCTCAGTAAAATCCTGGACTTAAATCGCCTCCGGTAATCCCGCCTCCGCTCGAAACCGCTCAAACCACGCATTCCCATTCCCCACCGCTCGCTCGACTCACCCCCCCCCGCTCCGCTCGCTCCATGTGATAGATGATATATGGATATACAGTTGATAGATGCATATACGACGTATAATGTGTCAATAACAGCGGAAGATGTGTAAAAATACAGTGGATATTGTTGGATATAAGGATATTAAAGTGTATATGTGGTATATATGTATATACTGGAAATATTTAATGCATCTACTGTGTATATAGTATATACTGTGGTATTTTATGCATCTTACTGGGATGTAGATATGTAATTAGACATGTCTCTACACTTCATCATAATGTCGTAAATGGAGTAATATAATGTATATGATGTGTATATATGCATCGAACTGTGTAATGTGTATATATGTATATTACTGTGAAGTATATGCATTACTGTGATATGGGATATCTGTAATAAACGGGGAATATATGCATCACTGTGTAATATGGGTACTATATGTATATACTGTGTAAGAGACTATATATGTATCTACTGTGTATATATGTATATTACGTGTATATGTGTATATAGTAATACTTGTGATATATGCACTACTCCTGTGTCTATGGCTATTATGAGATACCTGTGTAGTATGTATATACTGTTGTAATATATGCATCTACTCGTGTTATCATGTATATCCGTGTTATTAGTTGCACACTGTGTATATCGTCGTCCACTATATGTATTAATGGTATATGCCTCTACTGTGCATATATGTGAGATATGGTAGTATACGTGTACTATGGGATAGTATGTATATACTGTGTGTATATATGTATATATGTGTTAATGCATCCTCCTGCTGTACTATTTGCATTACTAATGTGTAGATTGTGTATATATGAGTATACTGCTGTTATCTATGCATCTATGTGTATATAGGTATTATATGACAGTTTGAGGTCATTTATGCATCTACTGTGTATATCGCTGGATCAATATATGATATACTGTGTATACACATACCATCCTAATGTGTGGATTATTGTGACTTATATTGAATCGCAATGTGTATATATGCATCTACTGTGTATATCTTTATTATAAACGTTGTGATATTTTAGGTCATTTACTACTGGGTATATTATGCATATATGTATATACTGTGTTATGATTCATTCTTACTGTTGTATATGTGTATTATCTGTGTGTATATATGCATCTATGTGTGATATATGTATATACCGTGGTTTATTTTATGATTCTTCTGTGTATATATGTATTATATGTATATACCTGTGATATTATCATTGTCAATCTACTGTTATATGTGTATTATTATGCGGAGGTTATTTCTATGCATCTACTGTGTTATTATAATTGGTGATATAGAGCATTGATTACTGGGTTTATACACGCAGAATATATTTATATAAGCATATATGTGTGTACATTTAATATATGGTGAAGGATTGTGGTTTTGTATATTACCGTGTATATGGAATGTATGTATATACTCTATATTATATTACAATTACATAATATATGTTTTGTGCTTGTCACCGGCTGTCTATGTGCAGTTTGTTTGTTTGTTTGTGCTTACGTGGGGATGAGGCAGTGTATGTAGCCTGTGTTAATGGGGATGGGTCAGCTGTATGTAGGCGGGGTACGGGGGATGAGGCTGGCTTGTATGTAGCTGGTTCGTGGGGGAGGCGCTGTATGTAGCTGTGTTACTGGGGCATGAGGGCTGTTGGAACAGCAGTATGTAGCTGTGGTACTGGGGTGATGAGGGCGGCTGTGTGTATGTTGGTGTTTAATGGGGGGGAGGCGGCTGTATGTATGCTGTGTACTTGGGGATGAGTACAGCGCGTATGTAAGCTTTGTTACTGGGGTGAGGCCGGGTGTATGCTAGCTGTGATGTTGAACTGGGAGCAAGGGAGGCTGTATGGAGCGTTGGTAATGGGGGGGTCGCGGTGAGGCAGGCTTTATGTAGCTGTTGTACTGGGGGAGGAAGGCGGCATGGTGATGTAGCGGGGGTGTGAAGTGGGGCGGAGGCGGGGGTACTGTATGTTAGGTTGTGTTACTGGGGCGAGGCGGCTGTAGTGCACGTGTTGTTACTGGGAGTCGATTCTGGTGGTGGTGTATGTAGCGTTGTTTACTGGGGGCGTTGTGAGGCGGATGTATGTAGATGTGTTACTGGGGGCGAGGCTAGGCGGTATGTGCTGTGTGTCTGGGGTGAGGGCGGCGCTGTATGTAGACTGAGTACTGGGTGGTGTACAGAACCGGCGGTCTGTATGTAGCTGGTTTACTCTGGTACGGAGTATGAGGCGGCTGGAGTGTGCTTGCTAGTGTATGATGTGGCCGTTTGCGCGGTTGATGGGAGGACGGACCGGAGGATGGATCGTGATCCTGTATGTGTTGGTACTGGGGATGAGGCGGATGTCCACTGTTCCCAGAGTGGCTATGGGGAGGACCGGCGGCTGTATCCTTTGTAGCTTGTGTTACTGGTGGCATGACGGAGGCTAGTAGGTTAGCTGTGGGTACTGCGAGGGTTGATGGGGCTGTGTGATAGCTCTGTGGTAATGGGGGTGGAGTGGGGCTGGCCTTGTATGTAGCAAGTGTACTGGGTGAGGCGGGCATTGTGTATGTAGCTGTGTTTATCTGCTGTGGGATAGGGAAAAAGGAAGCCAGATGAGGATGACGGGTGTTACGTACACTTCGTGGGGGACGTCCACCAGATTTGCGCCCCATGGGCCCCCCCAACTCTTTAATCCTGGCCCTTGAGAGTACAAAGTAATACACCAAGTTAGTTTCACTGTACACAGATACAGCCACAGTGTGATTGTCACGCGTATCAGAGAGTACACTACAGTGATGTCAACACATACAGGTGTGATATAACACACAAGTATGTGTTGTCAATATAAAGGATCGCTAATAAACAAAAAGTGATGCGCCACAGTTAGTACAGGGATAAGGCAAAAGTGTTTGTTGTCACAGTGCGATGGGACCATGTGGTACACGGTTAACATATAGTAGAGTTAATGAACTACACAGTGAGTCAAAAGGTATGGGAATAACAAACAAAGATGTTACAGAATAAGGATAATAAATAAATTAATATCCCATTGTATTAATAAAGCACACAGTGATATCACAGTACAAAGATGTAATATGGCTTAATCCTGGCTTAACATCGCCTCCGGCTCCCCGCCCCGCTCGCACCCCGCTCAACACCGCCTTCCCTTCCCCCCGCTCCGCTCGCTCACCCCCCCCCCCCGCTCCGCTCGCTCAGTGTATATGTGTATATATGTATATAAAGTGTATATATGCATATACAGCATATATGTGTATATACAGCGTATATGTGTAAATACAGTGTATATGTGTATATATGTATATACAGTGTATATGTGTATATATGTATATACTGTATATTTATGCATCTACTGTGTATATATGTATATACTGTGTATTTATGCATCTACTGTGTATATATGTATATACTGTATATACATTCATCTACTGTGTAAATGTGTATATATG
>CM033641.1:251963236-252196847 GCA_019512145.1 Engystomops pustulosus | reverse complement strand
GTCTGCATAGAGTTTGCAAAAAAACACATGAAGGACTCCCAGACTATGAGAAATACAAATCTCTGGTCTGATGAGGTGAAGATTTGCCTTTTTGGCGTTAATTCTAAGCGGTATGTGTGGAGAAAACCAGGTACTGCTCATCACCTGCCAAATACAATCCCAACAGTGACACATGGTGGTGGCAGCATCATGCTATGGGGGTGTTTTTTACCTGCAGGGACAGGACGACTGGCTGCAATTGAAAGAAAGACGAGTACAGGGGATATCACGGATGAAAACCTCTTCCAGAGTGCTCTGGACCTCAGACTCGGCCGAAGGTTTACCTCCCAAGAAGACAATAAACCTAAGTACACAGCTAAAATCACAAAGCAGTGCCTTCAGGACATATCTGTGACCATTCTTGATTGGCCCAGCGGAAGCCCAAACCTAAACCCAATTGAGCATCTCTGGAGAGACAAGGGCCCCATCTACATCGGCGCCCTGCAGGACATAGGCTGGCCTGTGTAACTGAACAGTAGACACTTCTGTGAGAAATGGTGTGTTCAGTCATGTTGTGATGATAATATATATTAGGAACACGCTCCATTATACTATAAGTGACTGTGGTATTTTTAGGGGCACAGTGTGGAGTTGTGCCGCATGGAGCTGAGAAAAACCATGGCCAGGAGAAATCATACAGAAGTCCAGTTCACCAGGTACTACCAACTAGATGTAGCTAATGTCTGTGTCACTGACTGACTCCTAGGGGGAGATTTATCATTAGTCCTATAGTCTAAAGTCACGCAATGGCGGAAAAAATGCAGCACAGAATGTGCAACACCACATTTATAAACTGAGAATTTTCAAAAGAACACAATTGCAAAACTACACCACATAGGAGGTGGTGTATGTGGGTCCATTGCTACTATAGGGGGGAGTTTTTGCTAAATTTTAAAGCTTTTGCTCAATTTTATGTTTGAGATATCTGAGAATTTCCAGTGCAAAAACATCACAAAAAGGCAGAAATTGAGCAGATGTTAAACATACGTGCGACTGGTGCAGTCTATTCGCACAGAGCCCACACAGCTGATCAGAAGGCACATCAGAAGGCATTTAACACTGCACATACACTGGACTATAAATCCGACTGTTGGAAACCTGCAAGTCTAACACATAGACAACTGCTCAAAATTCTGCCTAATGATAAATCTCCCCCCTAGTCTCCAAAAAGGTATCCAGGCCTCTCTTGAACATGTACATGGAGTCCGCCATAACAACCTCCTGCGGCAGAGAGTTCCATAGTCTCACTGCGCTTACAGTAAAGAACCTTTGTCTATGTTGATGGTAGAATCGCCTCTTCTCTAGGTGCAGAGGATGCCCCCTTGTCCTGGTCACAGGCCTAGGTATAAAAAGATCTTTGGAGAGATCCTTGTACTGCCCGTTCAGGTATTTGTACATTGTAATGAGGTCTCCCCTCAGTCGTCTTTTTTCTAATCCCAAATTTTGTAATCTGTCATTGTATTCTAATCCCCCCATTCCCCTAATAATCCTGGTTGCTCTCCTCTGCACCCGTTCCAACTCTACTATGACATAATTATACTTTTTGTTTCCACGGCCCAAGTGCATAACTTTACATTTATCTACATTAAACCTCATCAACCATTTCTCTGCCCACTCCTCAAGCTTCCACAAATCCCTCTGTAATGCTAAACTATCGGCCTCAGTATTTATTACTTTACACAGCTTAGTATCATCTGCGAATATTGAAACTTGACTGTGTAAACCCACTACAAGGTCATTAATAAAAATATTAAAAAGAAGTGGCCCCAATACTGACCCATGTGGCACTCCACTGGTAACATCAACCCAATCTGAGAATGTGCCATTAATGACCACCCTTTGTTTTCTATCGCTAAGCCAATTACTTACCCAGATACACAGATTTTCTCCTATTCCCAGCAGTCTCATTTTATATACCAACCTTTTATGCGGCACCGTGTCAAATGCCTTTGAAAAGTCCAGATATACAACATCCACAGCGTCCCCCAGGTCCAGTCTGGAACTTGCCTCCTTGTAGAAACCAATTAAATTAGTCTGACAGGACCAATCTCTCATAAACCCATGCTGACGCTGGGTTATAAGGTTATGCACAGTGAGATACTCCAGGATAGCATCTTAACAAACCCCTCAAATATTTTCCCCACCACAGAAGTTAGACTCACAGGTCTGTAGTTTTCCAGGATCACTTTTTGATCCTTTTTTGTATATTGGGACCACATTTGCTATGCACCAGTCCTGTGGAACATAACCAGTCCTCAGTGAATCTTCAAATATTAAAAATAACGGTCTGTCTATCACGGTACATAGTTCATGCAGAACCCGGGGGTGTATGCCATCTTGCCCCAGTGATTTATCTATCTTAGTGGTTGTGTGGCAGTACCGTACCTCTTCCTGGGTTAAACTGTTGACATTCCAAAGAGAATTTACATTATTCCTCATTGTGTCATACACCAGGGGATTGAAGGCGACATTCAGTAGATTGGCCCTTTCCTCATCTCCTTCCATCATGGTAGCATCATCGGGCGTTCAGGTGGGGAGGCATTTTCAAGTTTCACCTTAGGCAGCAGTTAAAATTTGCCATGGGAGAGGCTTGAAAGAACGTCCAGCAACGTTCACCATCCAACCTGAGGGAAATGGAGAGGATCTGCAGGGAAGAATAGCAGATGATCCACAAATACAGGTGTGAAAAACTTGTTGTATCTTGTTGTACTGTAATCAAAATTACTACATTGATATGTTACCAGAACCAATGTTACTACACAGCCTTATACTAGACCAGATTTATCAGTGTCCTATGCTCCATGATAATTGACATATTATAAGACTGTGTCTATGTATGGCTGTACTTGTGGGACACATGCTGTGGGATATTCTGTGGAATATACTGCCTTGTCTGATGTATCATTGTGGTTATCACTTGTATGCTATTTATTGTATTATATGCTTTTTTTCTGTAAAATGGATAGTTTTACAGTTAACACACAGATTATGGGGTACATTTACTTACCCGTCCTGCACGATCCCCGAAAGTACATTGCCCGCCCGGAATGCACGTCTGCCGCGATTCACTAAGATCGTGCGTCCGATATCCTGCATGTGTCGCTTCCCCACTTAGTTCCGCCAGGGTTCACCTTCTTCTTCCCGGTGTAAGTGCAATGTCTTGCGGTACAAATTTAAAGTTAAATCCCGCGCTCAGTATGAATCCATCAGATCGTCTGGCTCTGTTAAAGGGGTATTCCAGGAATAAGCATAATTCATATACAAATGGGTGCTCAAAATATAAGCTAATGTGTAATTAGTTGCTATTTAAACTTTGGCTCCCATTAACTGCTGTTTACATACACTATGATGGAGAATTAAAATGCTACTGGCTCTTTAATCAGTTCATTGATTTCCTCCGCACAGAGCAGACACAGGACAGAAGATGCCGCTGGTCACATGTCCACATCACATGTCATGTGATCACCACTATGTTTGGCTGTAGTGGGTTGGTTGCAGTTCATCCAGAATGGTCTGTTTTGTGGTCAGATGTCATCTCAGTGAGCAGTGATGGCAGTTACACATCATTACTATGGTAACAGAGCAGGACAGTATATTACATCATCACTGGGAGCAGCGCACAAGAGGGAGGGGGAGTTACTGAGAACTAAAGGATCATGGGACTTGTAGTTTCCAGCGGTGGCCATCTTGGTGATAACTCTGCATACTTTAGAGAGGCCATAAATTTTATAAATCATAAAATCAAACTATTTAAGCTTCATTTTGTGACATTGAATTTTGTTATATCCATTTATTTATATCATCATGGGTTTTTGTATCAGATGTTCATGTTCCCGTAATACCCCTTTAAGGCTTTCACTGTATGCTTCAAATGACATTTCCGCTTAATTCTTTGGATCAGTACGATCACGAGGATAGCAAATTTGCATAGATCTTACAATGTTTAAATGCAGTCAAAAAAATTAAAATCTCCTGTGCAAGGTCTAATTCAGACTGCTCTACGACAGGTCTGGGAGTGTCTGTGAGATTCCTGGCGTCTGTAGCCTCTGTAGGATTGTAGCCTCCCTTATGAAGCCATGCACTGATTGCGAGTGTTAGCTATGGGTGCTTTCCTGCATAATGCAGCAAAAACACCCCTATGTATGAAAAGAGCTCAGCCCGTGAGTCTCTCCATTTATCCCGAATGCTTTTTTGATGCGGATTTACATGTCTGATCTGACATCATTTCATGCAAAAATCCACTTCAAATCCACATTATGATGCAGATTTTCAAAAATGCAAGCCAGAAAAGGAAAGCCACAGAAGAAAAGTGACAAGATCATTAACTTATTTTCTGCATCACACAACAATTTCCACAAACAAAATAAAGTCACACTCACTTTAAAAGCATCTGCACAAGTTTTGCAGATTTTACATATTTTGGTTACAGAAAATGCAGTGTAATACAGTAGCATTAAAATGAATGTGATTTTAGGAAAAGTAATGTAGATGATGGGGCACATTTACTTACCCGGCCCTGTCGCGATCCCCGATCCGGTCGGTCCGACGAATATGTAGTCCGGCGCAATTCACCAAGCTTGTGCCCCTGAGATCCTGCATGTGTCACTTCCCCGCTGAGGTCCGCCGGAGTTCACCCTCTTCTTCTTGGTGTATGTGAGTGCTTGGCTTGCGACACAATTTGAGATGTTAAATACCAAGCGTTGTCCGAATCCGTTGGATCGTACGACGGCACGCCCCCAGATTTGTGTCGCGTGAATGCTGGCGCCGATGCGCCAAAAACCCCAGTTAAATGCGCCACAAAACGGAAAAATTTGGGAAACCCGGCGGAAATGCCTTCCACAGACCCTTAGTAAATGTGCCCCGATGTGTTTTTTCTTCAGCAGGGAATTTCTTGCTCAGTGCAGACAAATAAAATGATGATCATCTCACATTTCTTGAACGTCCTGGAAGATTTTTGTATGAGTTTTGGGAAAAAGGCTTTTTTTTTACAACTAAAATGTCCACCTGGTCAGCACATAACTCTACAAGGATGTCTTAGATCATGAATGCAAAGTCTGCAGCTCCACAGAGATAATGCAGCTGCAGAAAGGGGAAAGCTTGCTGCAAGAGACAGATGGACTTCCCACAGAGAAGGCAGAGATGGATTATTAATGTTCCTACCTTCTGACTGCTGTACACAACGCACTCACTCATATTGATTGGGAGATGCCGGGTAACTGCAGATACCAATCAGCTCTGCTGCGAGTCTTGGAAGGCTGTATTCACCCTGCAACTGGGACACATACGACAATCCCAGCTACAGGGGAAATCAGCAATTAAAAACATATTAATGTAATGCTGAAATGGAAACCACTGGACAAACGTTTTTTAAAACACTATATAAAATTATGTAAGGTAAATAAATAAAGCTAAACAAGTCCTCATGAAAAAAACAACTATATATAAAAAACTATGAGACAAATACGTTTTTAAACTATTTTTGTTGGTTAGTGCAGAAAAATTAGACAATGATTGTAACATGTAATGCTGTGCAAGATTGTAAAGCATAAAATGACAATGTACTAATGTGTGATATTCTGAATCTGCAATAAGAAAGTAAAAAAAAAAAACTATCTTTGTTGCACTTTTGTGTTATCAAAATATTGGAAAAAATATTTTAAAAAAGATACTTTTCATCATTTTATTTTTTACATTTTCTCAGGAATTAAAAAAAAAATAAAAAAATGTAAACTATATAAAAGTAATCCCTAATTTTTGCACAATACAATATAGAGCATTACACTATGCATTTTTGCTGTCTGAATTGTAAGTAAGAGATGAGCAAACCCGGCGTTCAAGTTCAGCTGCCTGACCCAGAAATATTGCCCGAGTGGCGGCTGAACCCTGACCCTGCAAATTGATGACCCTAGCAACTAGACATGGCTACCTCCCATTTATTCTATTGTTAGCTACAATAATGGAGACACCAAATTTATGTAGGTTTTATTATGTTTTAGTATATTTCATAGAAATGTAATCTATTCTACAAAAAAAAAAATGGCAAAAGAACGCTATTTTCCATTACTGTGTTCATGGTATGGGATAATAATTTTACATTAAATCATCCTGTTTGATGTTGAATTTAGCCATAACCTGCGTAAACCACAAAAACCTTGTAAGTTCATTAGGGGAAGTATAAACAACTATTAGTATAGATCAGGGGTCCCCAAACTTTTTACATAGGGGGGCGTTCACTGTCCCTCTCAGACCATTGGAGGGCCGGACTAAAGTTTAAAAATAAAAAAAAATATAAGAAATTCCTTGAAAATACATGTGAACGCTTCCGTAATACACTGGGCCCCCCTCAATTAATTATTTAATATACTGCACCCGTTTTTGAACTATTTTATTTATTGGCCCAATTCATGAATTAATTGGGTCAATTAATTATTAAATATGAGCCCTTCCCACATTAATTACTAGACTGCCCCTAGTAGTAATTATTTCCGATGCAGCCCCTCACAATAGGGTCATAATAGCATAGGAAATATTTAATTATAAGGGGCAGCATAGGAAATAATTATAATTCATTATTCCCTATGCTGCCCTTCATAATTAATTATTTCCTATGCTGCCCCTCATAATTATTCCCTATGGTGCCCCTCCATTATTATTTTCTATAATGGCCCCATGATTTATTACTTTATATATTGGGGCCGCCACAATCTTTCTACTGCTGTTTTAAAAAAAAACTAAAAAACCCTGTACTTACCTTTGGCTCCCGCGTCTTCTTTCTACTGGCTGCTCCCGGACAGGAAGGGGTGCGCATCCAGGTTCAAGGAGCAATGTGCACCGGGGTTGTCTTCCGGCCACATCGCTCCACCTGCAATAATAGTGCTCGAGCGTCCGTTTTCGGCCGCATCGGGCAATATACAGTGACGGGCAGGAGCTTCCTGTCTGGACGGACGGAGGCCCCTGCCCGACTGCCTCGGCCTAATCATAGGCTACGGCCTAATCATTAACTCTATTGGAGCTCCAGCACGGGGGCCCCCAAATAATAAATCCGGATCCAGGGGCTCGGCGCTGGTGCTCCAAGTGCTGGATGGGACGGGGGACGGATAGAAACGGTCCGTGGGCCGCATGTGGCCCGTGGACCGTAGTTTGGGGACCCCTGGTATAGATATACAGGATTGGAAACGCATCATCCTCTCCTTTGGTATATCTTTGAGATATGGGACAAGACTTCTCGTATACACTTTAAGATAGTCGAGCAACCCCATTTAGATAAATTAAACTTATGAATTTGTAAGGATATTAATGTGTTCACATGACTTGAAAGATGTCACTGCCAAATCTGGTATTGGTGCCGTCTGGAGGGATAACATGGAGTTGGGTAATTTAGTAAAGAATTGTAGTCAATGCTACAGTCACAAAATTAAAGTGGTATTCCCATCGATACACTCACAGTTAATATAATTCTTCAGCCGTATATACACATTTCTTTAGATTTTACCTACCTGTGTGAAGATAAAATTCCCATAAATGTTGCCCCTTAAAAATAAGGTAGCTGTCCTTGGATATGATAATCCCGCACTCATCCAGTGGTGGCCAAATATGCATTATTATGGCACCCGACCACCTTGACTGAGCATTCATTACCGCAGGATGACATGCCTGTGTGCAGTAACTCCCGCGCATTTAATATGCAAAAAATATTTGTTTCTTGGTGCAATCCCTTCAACAGTGGTGGTCGCATCCACTAACAACCATTTTGTTGTCCTTTTTTGGGGTTCTGTAGATATCAATAAATCTGTGTCAAATCCACATAGTTGGTGGAGTGATTTTTTTCTCAAAGTCCAGGCAGTTTTTGGGGTTCTATATTCCCCAAATTTCAATTATTTTTTGTAAAATTTTTTAATACCATCCTACAATAATGGAGACACCAAATTTATGTAGGTTTTATTATGTTTTAGTATATTTCATAGAAATTTAATCTATTCTACAAAAAAAAATGGCAAAAGAACGCTATTTTCCATTACTGTGTTCATGGTATGGGATAATAATTTTACATTAAATCATCCTGTTTGATGTTGAATTTAGCCATAACCTGTGTAAACCACAAAAAACTTGTAGGTTCATTAGGGGAAGTATAAACATCTATTAGTATAGATCAGGGGTCCCCAAACTTTTTACATAGGGGGGCGTTCACTGTTCCTCTCAGACTGTTGGAGTGCCGAACTAAAGTTTAAAAATAAAAAAATATAAGAAAATCCTTGAAAACACATGTGATCGCTTCTGTAATACACTGGGCCCCCCTCAATTAATTATTTAATATACTGCACCCCTTTTTGAACTATTTTATTAATTGGGTCAATTCATTATTAAATATGAGCCCTCCCCCCATTAATTACTAGACTGCCCCTCATAATTAATTATTTCCTATGCTGCCCCTCATAATTAATTATTTCCGATGCAGCCCCTCACAATAGGGGCATAATAGCATAGGAAATAATTAATTATGATGGGCAGCATAGGAAATAATTAATTATAATTCATTATTCACTATGCTGCCCTTCATAATTAATTATTTCCTATGGTGCCCCTCCATTATTATTTTCTATAATGGCCCCATGATTTATTACTTCATATATTGGGGCCGCCACAATCTTTCTACTGCTGTTTTAAAAAAACTAAAAAACCCTGTACTTACCTTCTCTTCTTTCTACTGGCTGCTGCCAGACAGGAAGGGGTGCGCATCAAGGTTCGAGGAGCAATGTGCACTGGGGTTGTCTTCCAGCCACATCGCTCCACCTGCAATAATAGTGCTCGAGCGGCCGTTTTCGGCCGCATCGGGCAATATACAGTGACGGGCAGGAACTTCCTGCCTGAACGGACGGAGGCCCCTGCCCGACTGCCTCGGCCTAATCGAAGGCTGCGGCCTAATCATTAACTCTATTGGAGCGCCAGCACGGGGGCCCCCAAATAATAAATCCGGATCCAGGGGCTCGGCCCCCAAATTTCAATTATTTTTTGTAAAATTTTTTAATACCATCCAACTGTAGAAATGTATCTATATGGCCGATTAATTAAGTTAAATGCAGTGAAGTCTTTGTAGTGTGACATTTTCTGAAAGGAATCACTAGATCATCTAGAACATATGCCCCATACACTATAATTATTATTTATTTATAGAGCACCATTAATTCCATGGTGCTGTTCGACCAATAAGGGGTTCGCATACATTACATTAAGACAAGAACAAATGCAAAAAACTAAATATGATACATTAATGGAACATTCAGTAATATGTTTGAAAAAAGTAAATATTTTCTTTCCAAAAAGAAAACAACACAAAAAAAGACAATTTTCATAACCTATGTGTTAATGTTTCTATGAATAAACCATTATATAATGTGTACAGTGATAAGGTTCTAGATATAAACCATTTCAAATGTTATGTTCTTCTGTGCAATGATATAATGTGGGAATTACAAATAACGTTCCAAGAGTGGAAAGAAAAGACTGGAGACAAATACTGCAGGGAAATACAATATTAAATACATAAATCTAGAGCCTGAGCACTGCAGACAGACACCTTGCTGTGAAGACGTCTGCTTAGCTAAGGCTTTAAAACGATTCAGTTGTCACAGAGAGAACCGTGCTGCAAACACCTGTGTACTGCTATGTATGAGAAGCCAGGAGCCGTCTATTGTGTCTGAAATCAATGTAGAATGATTATTCGTTATAGCAGACTACTAATTGATCATGTTTCAGAATGTATTTTATTTCTACATTCCACCTTGGCATACACATGGCTAAACCTATATTGTGGTGTACATTCATAGAGACTCCAGGTGCTGCTGTGTGTTGTCTCTAGAGATGGGCGAATCGATTCTAACGAAGTGCAATTCGTTTAGAATTTCAGGAAAACTTTGGTTCGGCACAAATCCGAGGTTTACGGTGATTCGTGGGAACGTTTTTTTCCCCCCTTTATTAGCAAAATGGCTGTGAGCACAATGTGTTACATGGGGCAGAGAACTCTGGGAAGAAGAAAGGAACACCCTCGATCACATGTGCAGACATGTAAGCCAATCAGCTACCAACAGGCTTATGTGATGTCACAGCCCTATAAAAACAGACGGCCATTTGCAATCCCATCATTTCACACTGCATGTGCTGTCTCTAGCGGTTTCTGCATTCCCCAAATTTCAATTATTTTTTGTTGCTAAAATAGATATCAAGAAATCTGTGTCAAATCCACATAGTGGATTTGGCACAGAGTGAATTTGACATAGTGCCAAATCCACTCTGTCATTGTGCCACACTGTGGCCTACCATGTTGCAGCAACCACTCATGCTGCTGCTACTGCTGCCGCCAACCTTCACACACTGTGATTGTGCCACTCTCTGACCTCATGCTGCTTCTGCCGCCACCTCCTCAATCTTTCTGCCACTCTGTGGCCTATGATGTTGCTGCCATCTCCATAATTTGTCATTGTGCCACTCTGTGGCCTACTCATGGTGCTGCCATCTGACCGCTGTCTCCCTGGAACACCCTGTGATTTCCATAATGCTGTTTTCACCCTCCACCACTCTGACATTGCCACAATGTTTGGATTTCCCCTTCATTTCACCTGTCAGAAGGAATGAAAAGCCTCAGGATTGATAGCCAAAAGCAGGAGTAGATACAGAACACAGAGGACATGCAAATATTCCATTTACTGGTCATCTCTGTTTTGGATCAACTCCTGTTTGTTTTTGGCTTAAGCAATACTGATGGATTATTGACCAATTGAAAGCGGACACTGACGGATGAAAAGAAGGGCAAAATGATCAGTGACGTTAATGCAAAATTACTGCAGAAACCCTCTCCACTCTTTTGGGGGGGGTTCTACATGTATCAGCATTTTAACAGAACAGGTTCTGTTGTAATCTATGGAATCATCTGATGTCCGTGTAAAAAGAGTGCACTCTTTGATGTTATAGTGGGATCTTGGCCCTCAGCTCGGTCCTTTCGAGCTGGCACAGATGTTATCTTGTCAGACTGCGTTCCTGCTTCACTTATTTGGTCAAGTTGGCCTCTGTAAGTGAAAATGTAGTATGCCTGTGATTATATCAACCCAGAGAATGTTATTTTGGGCGCACAAAACGTCACCAATAGAGGAAATCTGCATGGAGGAATGGGCCAACATACCAGCAACAGTGTGTGCCAACCTTGTGAAGACTTACAGAAAAAGTTTGACCTTTGTTATATATCCTTTCTTAGCAATGACAAAGTATTGAGATGAACTTTTGTAACGAACGTTTAATATGGTGGCTATATCCCTGTATGGATCAATACTAAACAAGTTGATTATGTTATGTTCATCTTCACCTCTGAACCTAACACAAGGCAATGTTTGGTTCACTACTGAAGAGAGAGCCTCCTACCACAAAACAGAATGTCAAGGCATCCCATGGGAAATGTATTACATGCGTTTATCAAGATATTGTTGAGGTAGATCCCCATCCTGTCCAAATAATGACTACTCAGAGTCTGTGCTCATGTCCTAGAGTAAGCTGTGTTGTGTGTGACAGTTCAAACCTGATGTAGACTGTTGCTGTTCTCTCCATCTCAAGTATTCTCTTGATTGTTGCCAATGATTACACTTGGGCAGGTTGAATTGTCATGTTCTGTCCACCATTCTTCAGCTGATTGTGGACTGCTAGTAACTTAGCGGATATCCAATACCACACAAGCCCTTAGACAACAAAGATTGGTTAATACAATGGGGGAGATTTATTATTCCTATTACGCCAATTTGAACTGCCAGCCTAAATAAAATCCCCAAATGTCTGAGTACTGGATTCTTATTCTACTTTCTACTGTCTCAACTAAGACCAAACATTCTCAACTGTGAAAAAAAAAAAGTCTAAAAAAGTTGAAGAAGACACCAGACATAGTGGTGGTAAATCCCTCCCAATGACCCCCTAAACAAATGTAACCGCTGAACTATTTGCCTCCTTTAAGATCTTTGTAATCGCAATGTTGGTTACGTCTTGCAAGTCTGTTTCAAGAATTTATTACAATACTTAGTATAGAAGCAGTAGAGACTTTGTGGCCATCCAAGAGTAACTAAGTAGGAGACAAGCCATGCAATAACCCATCATGCTTGGGTCCTTGGTAGATTTTGGTAAAAATGAAGCTACATGGAAAACACATGTTAACATAAGGCTTTAATAATCTATGATTGCTAGTGTGATGGACACATTTTACTTATTTTTTTTTCTTTATTAGATCCAGGGTTGTGATTTTGTCCCAGTCTTTATATAGCAATTTCTTAGAAATATGTTGTGTGTTCTATTAACACAATTATGGGAACATTTTTCCTTTCTGCTTAGTCAACTTACAGTTGCACAAACAAAAAGTGCATATACAGGCTGTGCCTCTTTGTGCAATGTATAAATAGATAAAAGTACTATTCATTGAACAAATGTCTCAGAGCGGGTAGATTGTGCCAGGCATGTGTCATCCCGATGCAATTTATAAATAACAATTCTGCTGTTTCTAGCACAATCCTTCACTTAGAGAAACTGAACATGCAGTACAGCAGTGGGAACAAGCGCAGGTATATTATGTATGAAAGTCTGACTCACATTGGCTTTCCTTTCCTTACATGTCCAAAATATTCAGTGTTTTACTTGTGTGGCATTTCAGGGGTTCTCTTATATTGCATCATTCTTTAGAAAATTTATTCTACCCTTTACTTGAAGCAGTCATCAATTTTTAAAGATGTTCTCTGCCAATTTATCTGATCAGTAGAATCATTTGGTGGCACTTTAAAGGTTCATCTGTAAAAGTAGCTATTCACTGTTATTTGAAAAATGCTTCTATATAGATATATTTTTTTTCTTTGATAAATTATAGGATGCTGCAATATGTCCGGAAAAACATATGCCAACGGTATATTGAAAATAACAGCAAATCCTCGCCTGACCAGAGCAGTTACTGAATTGATGGCAATGTAAGGCCCCTTTCACACAAACGTTAGGGAAACGATTATCCAGGCGCACAATTTGTCCCCCCCATAGACGCCAATGGTGCCCGGCCACAGTACCGTCGACAAAGCAAAAAAAAAAAAAAAAAACGCTTTATCTTTTTCCATATGTACGGCCAGGCTACACACGCGTCACCATAGAGAAGGGAGGGATGAGAAGGGAGGAATGAGCAGGGAGTGGCTCGCCCGAGCAAGCATATATTCGGGTGAACGAGGCTGAATACTGAGGGGGATAGGGAGAATCAGGGCACTGGGAAAATGAGACAAGTAGTGTCTACACACTGTTAGATAAAGAAAAGGTGCAGTTACTTTATGGGGAACTCTTGCTAAAATTGGGGGATAATCCTGGGATATTAAAGGGGTATTCCCATTTCGGTAAATTAATATTATCTGTATGAAGAAAAATTATACAATTTTCTAATATACTTTCTGTATTGATACCGTATGGTTTTTAGATCTCTGCTTGCTTTCCTCTATAGAAATCTTATGTTTACTTCCAGTGGATAGAAATCTGATCATGGTCACACAGGCGCATGACTCCTTATATCACACAGCTCTGACAACGGTCTGTGATATAATGAGCCGTGCACCTGTGTGGCCATGGTCAGATTTCTTACCACTGGAAATAACATAGAAGATTTCTATAGAAGGACAGCAAGCAGAGATCTATAAAACCGTAAAGAATTGATACAATAAGTATAATAGAAAACTTATAACTTTTCATTACGAAACCATGTCAATTATTTGCTGAAATGGGAACACCCCTTTAAGGGAAGTGTAGGGAGCTAATGGGAGTGTTACAATATTGCAGGGAACTGATAAATGTAAACAAACAAATAAAAACTGGAGGTACTGACTTATCCATAGCCACAGGATATTACATTTTTGTTCCTTCCATTTTCTTATAGAAGCCTAGGTATAAAGACTCAAACAGGCATTTTAACAATAGTACCTTGCCATTACTGCAATACCCCTGTAAGGCTCTTTAAGCCAGAATGTTATTAGTCAGATAAGCTTTCAAAGAGTAAGGGACAAGATTACTAAAGCAGCCAACCTCAGCGGGAATAGTCCACAATTTCATGTGTGCGGAGCTTCACACATCAGAGTTGGGCTGCTTAGTTTTCACATTCCATGTCCTTTTGTTTCGAAGAGAGAAAAGATTCCATGCCCCTACCACTACTATGACATGTGTACTCCCAGTAAAGCTGAGCATGCATGTGTATGGGGGAGTGGATGTAGGATATCAGTAGTGACAGCGATCTAACGTGTGTAGAATGTCTTACTACAATCATGGCATACAATGTCCTGTCCATGAAAAAATGGCAGATCAGTGCTTTTTCTATAACACAAGGGCTGCTTCACAGACTTATTTTCAGCATTTTAAAACGCATAGTCTGAGCTGTACAAGCAGATGGCTTAATAAGCCAGGCACATCATTTGCAAGCCTTCCTTTTTCCTTTGGTTGATCTGCAACAGCCTGAGTGTCATCCGTTTTTATGGACATACTGCTCAGAAACACATTCCACACACACCTGAAAAATGGACCACGGATCCGTCGTTAGTGTAAATAAGAACAAATAGCGTAATAAGAAATTTAATTAAGAAATAATTTATTCTACGCAAGAACAGCAAACGCAAACGGGAACATCAGAGGTATGAGGTGCTTTAGTAGTATAGATGCAGTCATTGTAAAACCTACAGAAAAAGGGACAATTAACCATACAAGTTATACATTGCGAAGGATAATCACCTGTATAGGTTACCACGGTTGTAAGAGAGAAGATAGTTTTTCATTTGGGTCAATTGAACTGTAATATTAAACATTAAGAAGATTCAGTAAAATGCTAGGGTCAATACAACAAAAGTGAACAAATGGCACTGCCAAAGGGATCATGCACGCAACCAAGTTCGGGACAGGAAACTTGTCTGTGCCCCGATTTCCCAACACAAGAACTATGCGAAGTGCCAGCCTCCCGACATCATAGAGACCATGTTACTCCAGCAGTCCAGTTGCAAGACACAGAAGAATAGGATTCGGGTCCTTGATTGTGTTCTGAGATAAATCCAACTTTGACATAGACAGAGAGATAGAGTTTGCTGGCCCAAACTTAGCCTTGTACATGTCCGCTACAAGAACAATATTTCCAAAAACCATTTTATACATCGACAACACGCAAAATGTGGGCAACCAGATTCAAGATAGACACAATATAGAAATGTTGGAGTGCTCTGAAAGTTAAAATAATTGCACACTCCTAAGTTTTTAACTTTTGTTTCCTTAAAGGCGTTTTACACTTTCAGCAAATAATTGAAATAGTTTGCATAAGGAAAAGTTATACTATTTTGTAATATACTTTCTGTATCAATTCCTTTTGGTTTTCTAGATCTCCGCTTGCTTTTCTTCTATAGAAAGCTTCTATGTTTACTTCCAGTGATGAATATGCAGTTGCACAAGCTGTTAGTATCACACGACTCTGACTATTCTCTGTGATACTAACAGCTTGTGCACTTTCATGTCCATCACAAGACCAGGGACAAATTTCTATAGTAAACATAAAAGCTTTCTATAGATGGGCATCAATCAGAGATCTAGAAAACTGTGGGAAATTGATACAGAAAGTATATTTGAAAATTTTATAACTATTCATTACACAAGCAATATCAATTATTTGCTGAAAGTGGACAACCCTTTTAACAACTTTTCAGACAAGCTTTGAGTTCGTAAAAATAATTACAACAGAAATAAAATTAAACATATCTGACTTTACACAATAGGAATAGCAAGTTTGATCAATGGCTGACAAAGTATTCAGGAAAATAATTTATTAATATAAGAGCCATCAAATCAATAAAAAATGGAGTAAATTATAGAAAGAACAAAGAGGTATTGACAGAATACAGATACACTATGTGTCAATGGCCTGGTCATGGATTGGATTGTCAGTACAATAGATGCAAAGTTTTAATTGTCGTCTGTCCTGTTTTAGTATTTCTTTTGCTAAATTAGGTTATAACAAAAAGCTTTACTAAGAATCCTACCACTCTACCATTACACTTCGCAATGGATGAATAAATGAAGAAAAGGGTAGGATAAGTGGCAGATTCTCTTTCAAAGTACATGACAGCAGCTCTAGACCTTGAATCTGTCAGCAATTCTGGTCATATAAAACTGTAGACAATGTTGGGTATTTCAGCTGGAGATCTGTGTAACTATACATTTTAGGTTCTTAGTAGTGACAGGACTGCGAAGTTATAATCCAGGTCTGCAGCTCCTTGCAAGAGCTATAGGCAGGTCTTTCAGCCTGAAGAGCTACCAGTAACTGCTCACTGCACTGTGCTGCTCCACAGCCCCATTCCCTATGCTAAGCATAGGAACTGTATCATGAATTTGGTTGGATACTTAGTTTGGTTGATTCACTAAAAGGGAGGGGCCGTGTTCATTGCAAGCAGCAGAAAGCTCTTCAGGCTAAAACACCCACCTGGAGCACTTGACGTTTCGTACAAGTCTTTTGTTCATTTTTCACAGTCCTGCTGCTACTTTCCAGACACACACATAAACGATATGCATACACAGATCTCCAGGGTCTATAGTAAGCACTGTCTGCAGTTAAAACTGATGACAGGTTCCCTTTAAAGTAAAATATACAGCAAAAGCTCAAAGTCGTCTTTTTGCCTGAACTTCAGGCTACTGAAAAAACCTCCAAACTTACAGCGATCTACTTGGCAGAAATGCCAGCTATTTGAGAAAGGACTGTAGGCCACCAACATAACAAGTGACTAGCTGCACTAGACAACAGGTCATGTCATGTTCAACAGGGAACAAAGATGTGTCTGCACAAGAGCAGGAAGGAATTGTAAAATATTAATTTTATTAATTTTAAATTATTCTCCATCAAAAACTAACAAATAGTCCTACAGAATGATTGATGTGAGAAGTAATTTATTTATGAAGTGCAGAACATGAAGTCACAACTACTTCTGAAGTTAACTTAAGACTTTACAACCTATCCATCCGCAGTAATGGACCCCACTATAAAGTATCACGTTGCAACGACTTGTAAAGGCCACATTATAGACAGCACTTTTACAGTGATCATTATCTCTCAAAATGGAGACTAAAACTAAAGCGAGGTTTGGGAAACACGACTTTAAAATAAGTCATAATTGTTTGAAGGAATTCTATAGGATTCAGTTGTGTTTTTATTTTATTTTTCTACTCAAAATAAAGCAACTTCAATGATTGGGGAGTTTCCCCAACAACAATTCCCTGGTTTAGTGTAATTATTTTAATGGTCAATTTTAGAAGTTCCAGCATAACCATGTAATTCTATGAACAGGTCAAACTGTGGGAATCTAAAATATCCCATTCTATCCTATGGAGTATAATTGGAAAGTTCCCCAATGTAAAAGGAGCGAGGAATTGTCATTTTTGCTCAGTAATATTAAAACTTGCTCCAATGAGAGCTTCATTTCAAGCTGCATTAGGCTATAAATTGTAAAGGCATCTCAGAGAAAGTAAAAGTTTCCATCTCTGATCATTTGGTACAAGTAACTATGCTTAAAGTGTGCTATGAATAATGAATTTGGATTCCTCACATCCCAGCAATCATGCTGGCCATTATTCACTGCAGCAGTTTTATTTCTCCCACTTTAGAGGGAAAACAAACAAAGGCCCGTAGGATATATTTCTAGATAAATAAAGCTTCCGTTTCCGCTATTTGCCTCTTTTTCCACGACCCTTCCGTGACTTCCCTGATGCCGGAGAAGCACTGGAGGAGGCCATTGCTATGTTGATCTGGCCATCTTGAATCTCCTGTCGTGCATCTTCTGGCATTTGGTTGATTTTACGCTGAGCTTCCAGGTAGAACATGACATCACGTAGCTGCTCCTGCATTTCCACAATCTGCATGTCCTTCTGCTCACAGGCTTCTTTCCTTAAAGTTTCTTCTTCTTTCAGCTTGGTTTGAAGCACGGCCTGGTTAGCTCTTAGGCACTTATTCATTTCTTGCTCTTCTTTCAGTTCCGTAGATAGTTTTGACACCTTTGTGTTAAGCTGGGTACACCTACCAACAACAAATAGCTGTCAAGTGAAAGTCATCACAAACAAATTTTAAGTAAAAAAAAGGGCAAAAAAAAAAAAAAAGGTCAAAGAAAAAGTAAAAAATTCCAATATCCCCCTTTTATGTATTGGAAAGGAAAGGGTAAAGGACATAACTGAAAACCCCAGAAAGTAATGGTTGTTTTGGCCTATCTTGTAGGCTATGTCCTAAACATAATGTATCAAGGCCAAGTTGTTCCAATGGATATGTAGTTATGCAACAATTCTGGTCGTCTTTAATTTGCTAAAACAAATTGCAACATTATTTGCACAGCTATTTGACATGTTGTTCATGTGGTTGAACACAGAGCTGACGATGCTGGATTCAATGGTCATGAAACTGCATATGTTACTATACTACTATAATGCTTACTATAGTGCTATTACTATATGGAGAATCTCTGCACTGATAACTTTTAAATTACACAAGATATTCCAAATCTGGCTGCTATAATTGCTCAGATATTTATCGCTCTGTCGGAAATGCTACATGACCTTACGATTGGAAAAACTTGTATTTTATCCAATACGGCGGCTTTCAACATGTTGACCATATTTTAAACACAGCCTCAAAAATAGGCCTCTTCACATTACTTGCCGGGTTATTCAAATGTGTAATTTTCTGAAAGAAAAAAGTGTCCTGGTACTTTTGACTCAACCAGTATATGCATTTTGGCATGTGTAGATAGCGGCCATGTTTTTATACGGTGTGCTTTAGGCTGGGATCACATTTTTTGCCATATGCTGTAAGGACACATCAGGCCGATTCCCAACGTGTACTCACAATGCATGGCACAGACATATACCACTGACGCCCTGTGACTCGTGCTCTCCCCTGAATGCGGGTAGGGGAATGGACAGCGGCAGAGGCTGATTGGCTGTTGCCAATGTTAGGGGTGTTTCCTCAGTGATGTCACTATCCTTATACTGTATGGACAGTAACATCACCGGTCCCCCACCCTCCTGAGCAATATGGAGAATGGAAAGAAGGAGCTTACTACAACTTTCCATCCAGTCTTTTACACCGGATACGTTGTATACTGAGCAGACCGGGCGCACAGTGTATACCATAAATGTGATGTAAATCCCATCCTATTCAACGGTTGTTAAAAACAAAATATAATCAAAGGCTTTCAATATGCTACAGTGTTTTCACTCACTTTTTAAAAAAGTATTCTTACTATGTGGTATTCCCCCACAGTAAGCCTTTAAATGGTCTGTGTGCAGAGTACTGCTGTCCATTATAACACCTATCTCAAGGGTCCAGGGTATTGATTAGCATATAGTACAACAACCTTTAGGACAAAAGTGGAAGGTTTTAGCTCTGAAGCCAGTGGAGATATACGATGTACCGAGTTACATATGTTTACAAGACAATTGTACCAACACCCTGAGGTAGGGTATTAAATGTCATTTCTAGAATTCCCTCTTGTGTTAAATCTCAACTACATATCAGTACAGGCACGCTGCATGACAGAAAGAGAGTCACTTCAAATGCCGAAATCTTACTCTCTCTACTATCTAGAACCATTTTTGAAATGTTAAAATATTATATCAATTCAGGTTTGTAGTTCTATGAGCTCATTTAAAAGGCAAATGAGATTTGATATAAAAGGGAATTCTAGAAAAGGAAGGGCTGATAGCTTAGTGGGGATAAAGGCTGGTGACAGGTTCCCTCTGAGTAACAAACCTCCTTTCCACAGCTTGTTTCTCCTTAAGAAGGTCATTAAGTCTTTGTTCCAGGCTGTCACATTTGTCTATTGTCTCCTTGAACTTTGCTTTCATGTTGTTAATCTAAGTAAACAAAAAGAAGGGAAAAGAAAAACATTCTGTGCTTTACTGCTGAACAGAGCCATCATCCTATGCCTGGATACTACCACCAAGTGTTTATATATAATATATACTCATACACTTGGAAGTAGTATGATAATACTACCTCCAAGTGTATCATATACTCATATGTTACAGCAGATTTAGCCTTCTGTGAACAGCTTTATGTACATATATGTATTGTGCGATCTAACACCAAGCAACATACCAAGCTTTACTGGGACAGTGGACCTACATCTAGCAGATTTTTAAGCTATAAACCCTTTGTTTGATCACTGAATCCGACATTACATTACACGTATTAACCAAATCGAACACTATGAAGGGACCTGATACTTTGAGTCCCTGCTACTGGGCAACCTAAACTGTAAGGGTGATTTCAGTAGGTTACTGTAGTCCTGCAGGTAGGAGACTATGATGCAGGGAAATGCATCCCGATTTCTAGAAATCGGCATATGAGTATATGGCCATGAAGATTTACTTTTGTAGCGGACTGTGTGTAGGAAAACAAAGGGAATGGAGGAATGCATGGATACAGAATAATCTATGCACTTACCTCATCTGCAGTGTCTTTCTCCAAGCGTACAATCTTGTTTTCCCAGTAGATGCGCTGAGACTCTAGCTGGCTGGTAAGCAGGTAGGAGTACTGCAAAATAAGAAACCAGTTTTAGTGAATTGATTTTCCTCACCAGTAACTGGGTATCCTGTACTTTACCAGCCATCTTATATTTGTTGTCAAGTACATCAGCTGTCCATGCACAGGCATCCTGTAGATCTAATGCTGCACTACAGCTGATGTCAGCACACACCGCTACATTATCAAAACATAAAGGGGGTAAGAAGGAAGACCCTGACAAGAGGTGGTCTTTACTCTGCCATTAGTTACCACAGTTAAACTGCTGTCATTGATCAGCGCTGCTCCCTGAATATATTTATTCGCTTTCATCATAGGAAGCGGTGTCATGTCATCACGAGTCCGACTACCATCTTCCGGTAGACAGTGGGTCAGTCTCCAAGTGGATTATTTGCTATGAATTACAGGATAACATTGGCATCCTCCCTGGCAGCACTTAGGAAATACAATGATTTCTTAGTGATGAGTTAACAGGTCTGATACAAAACACACTCTGCTTTTTGTGAGTGTTGTGTGCAGAATCTCCAGTGTATTGCAATAAGCAGTAACTTCACGCCACTCTTGCAATGTCCTGCTTTTAGTAGTGGACAAGGAGGAAAAAAAAACCCACAGGCAGGAACCAGGGACGACAGGCTGATGCTACATCACACGGGAATACACAAAATACTCTGTAGTGTGAATTACTGCATGAAAGGTCATGGAGCTATATCACTTGTTGCACTTTAATCTGAAGAGCAAAAACAAAGTCAGGAGACTCCATTTTCCATTGTCTTGAGAAGCCAGAGGCATAATAAAATGTGTAAGTGGCATTGGGGGAACGCTATCAAAGGGGGCAGAAAAAAAAAAAATGAAGATTGCAGAGAACCCATCTTGGGATGAGACATCTCAGTGCAATAATAAGCCGACTGTGCTACATGTACAACGCAATGCATCACTATTTGACTCCTTAATGACTTGGCCCTTTTTTCGTTTTTGCGTTTCCATTTTTCACTCCCTACCTTTAAAAATGTAACTCTTCCATACTTTGGGTGTACTTAGTTGTATGACGTCATTTTTTGCGAGATGAGCTGACATTTTCATTGCCACTATTTCAAGGACGGTCTGCCCTTTTGATCTCTTTTTTTTATTACATTTTTTATATGTTGCAAAATGGCAAAAAAGTGGCATTTTGGACATTTGGGCACAATTTTCTGTTACGGGGTTAAACACTGGGAACAACGGTTTGTATATTTTTAGATCGATTGGACATTTTTGGATGCGGCAATACCGAACACGTTTATGATTTTTACAACAGTTCTAGGGAAAGGAGGGCGATTAGAATTTTTTTTTTTTTTTTTTAATTTGTATATATTTTTTTTCTTACAAATATTTAGATCCCCTATGTTGTCTGATTGTTCCCATACTATACTGCCATACTACAGTACGGTAATATATGGGGATTTTACTGATCATGTATTACAATGTGCCACTGACCCAATGCTGCTGTAGCAACTGATTGTCGCTCCCTGATGACGTCACAACATGTCAAAAATGTCACTGTTTATACAGACTTTAATACGAAAGCCATTTGTCTGTAACATCTGGTTCCACTGCGGACACGGCTGCCTTTGGAAAATTGACAGCTCATAAAGGAGTAAAGTAAATATGCAAATAGGGTTGAATAACAGAAATAAAAGTATTCATGTTGTTTTATTTCTTTAAATTCCATTAAAGAAATAATTTCAATGAAGAATAAGGGCCATTTTCACACTGACAAGATCTCCCTTGAAAAACCCGCATAGGAATAATTTAGCAGTTTTGTCAGGATTGTGGCGGCAGGTTTCTCTCAAGTAAACAAAATGATTTATTAAAAGCTGGAAACTTGTGTTTTAAAGACTGTTGGCCTAAGAGTGACCCAAATATTGGAATACTAAAAATAGGACATAAGCTGGCAACTAGACAGAGTACCTTCATTATCTAAACTTTGTAGCAAAACAGTCCAAGCTCAGTTCCAGAAAGCAGATATCCAGGCGTATAAATAAGAAGGACCAGCCTGAGAGAATTCAATACTTGATAGTAGGTAAAAAAACAAAAACAAAACAACTAAAACATTGGGCAGGTCCTGCAATTACTAAGGAAATGGAGGACACCAGTATTGGCAGGGTTTACTTTTTACCCCCAATACTGGCAGTCCCAGGGTGACGGACAAGATAGGTTATTTAGGTTTGTACTTAAAAATGATAAAATAAACCAGTTGTGACTTTTATACAAATTCAACTCCGGGTAAAAAAAAAAAAAAAAAAAGTTGTCCCAGTCATAATTGGATTTTCAACATTTTATTCTGTCACGGGAACAAGTATCATCAGTAAAACTTCATTAGACACCTTACAGCTGATCATTGCAGCCTGGGACTATAGGAGAGGTCATTAGTAGTTGGTGGAGAAGCGATACCCAGCGCCCCTGCCCATCACCTGTTCTACACTGCCGTCTGAGCTGAGCTGCGTAGGATATAGGTCATTCTAGCTCACTGCATATCCAGCTCCCATTGTAGTGAATATACTAAAGACAAAGATGTATTCTTCCAGCTTCAACCATCATGTAAAACAGCTGATTGTCAGGGGTGACGGAACCCGAGTGATCAATTCTTAATTTGTTCCAGAAAAACCCCCTTAAAATTAGAGTCGCTATCTTTAGGCAGCAACTGAAATAGGGATTCCAGTACTGTTATGTTAGATTGAAAATGAGGGTCAAATAAGGTCAGCAGCGGCCAACAAGGTAATGAGTTACAGTGTTGAGGGTTTGAGGTCTGCATTTAATAAAATATTAACAGTATACATCATGCTGCGATGTCTAAACAAGACTAGGGACAAGTTGAAGGAGGGAGACGGAGAGCTGCTTTGTACTGTAGCTAGCACATCAATGCTGCCGCGTGTGTGTGCGGAGAGCAGTTCTGGGACACAATATCGCTTGAATACAAATATTTGTTTAAGAACAGAAATAAAGACAGAAGAGAAGATGATTCAAAGTACTTTAAACAAACATTGTCTCAAGAAAGCTTTATAAGACATCAGGGTGAGTTAAAGAGGTTGTCCATTATCAGCAAGATACGGGTTACGTACAAGATAGGGTCCGGAGGTTTGTTCTTAAGTTGAATTTGTATGTAAGTCGAAACTGTATATTTTATAATCAGAGTTCTAGACAAATTTTTTTCTTTTGTCCCAGTGGCAATCGGAGTTTCAAAATTATTGCTGTAATTGGACCAAGGATTATCAATAAAGCTTCATTACAGACACTTCACAGCGGATTATTGCATTCTGGGACTATAGTAAAGCATCCAGAGAGCTTCACCAGAAGTCACAGTGGGCAGAGGGGTCCGTCTTTAACAAGGGGTTGTCTGTAAATCGGGTGTCCTTAAGTAGGGGACCGTCTGTAATACTTTCTGTATGAATTCTTCACAGTTTTCTAGATCTCTGCTTGCTGTCATTCTATAAGCTTCTATGTTTACTTCCAGTAGATAGAAATCTGTCTGTGATGCGGTGATTGACATGTAGGTGGCATGAGCCGTTATTATCATAGAAAGTAATCAGAGCCGTGTTATACTAACAGCTCACGCACCTGTATGTCCATCACACGACCATGGACAGATTTCTATTCATAAATTGTATAACTTTTCCTTACACATACCACATCAATAATTTGCTGAAAGTGGACAACCCCATTACCATCCAAGAATACAGAGCCGCATAAGAAACACTGCATCATGGGGGCGTGGCCGAACGAAAACCCAACGTATTCGGAAAAACCGTCGCATTTAAAAACCGAAAAAGTGTCGCTTGGGGAGCGCTTACCTTCACCTGGTCCGAGGTGGTGCATTCCGGCGCGATGAGATGACTTTCAGCGCAGCAGCTAGGAGATAGGTTGAGGTTCCCAGAGATGCCACAAATTTCTAAGATTTTAAATGCACCTTTACTTTTCCTATACTTTATATACACTCACCGGCCACTTTATTAGGTACACCTGTCCAACTGCTCGTTAACACTTAATTTCTAATCAGCCAATCACATGGCGGCAACTCAGTGCATTTAGGCATGTAGACATGGTCAAGACAATCTCCTGCAGTTCAAACCGAGCATCAGTATGGGGAAGAAAGGTGAGTTTGTATATTTTTAGATCGATTGGACATTTTTGGATGCGGCAATACCGAACACGTTTATGATTTTTACAACAGTTCTAGGGAAAGGAGGGCGATTAGAATTTTTTTTTTTTTTTTTTAATTTGTATAAATTTTTTTTCTTACAAATATTTAGATCCCCTAGGTTCCTACCATATACTGCCATACTACAGTACGGTAATATATGAGGATTTTACTGATCATGTATTACAATGTGCCACTGACCCAATGCTGCTGTAGCAACGGATTGTCGCTCCCTGATGACGTCACAGCATGTAAAAAATGTCACTGTTTATACAGACTTTAATACGAAAGCCATTTGTCTGTAACATCTGGTTCCACTGCGGACACGGCTGCCTTTGGAAAATTGACAGCTCATAAAGGAGTAAAGTAAATATGCAAATAGGGTTGAATAACAGAAATAAAAGTATTCATGTTGTTTTATTTCTTTAAATTCCATTAAAGAAATAATTTCAATGAAGAATAAGGGCCATTTTCACACTGACAAGATCTCCCTTGAAAAACCTGCATAGGAATAATTTTGCAGTTTTGTCAGGATTGTGGCGGCAGGTTTCTCTCAAGTAAACAAAATGATTTATTAAAAGCTGGAAACTTGTGTTTTAAAGACTGTTGGCCTAAGAGTGACCTAAATATTGGAATACTAAAAATAGGACATAAGCTGGCTACTAGACAGAGTACCTTCATTATTTAAACTTTGTAGCAAAACAGTCCAAGCACAGTTCCTGAAAGCAGATATCCAGGCGTATAAATAAGAAGGACCAGCCTGAGAGAATTCAATACTTGATAGTAGGTAAAAAAAACAAAAACAAAACAACTAAAACATTGGGCAGGTCCTGCAATTACTAAGGAAATGGACGACACCAGTATTGGCAGGGTTTACTTTTTACCCCCAATACTGGCAGTCCCAGGGTGACGGACAAGATAGGTTATTTAGGTTTGTACTTAAAAATGATAAAATAAACCAGTTGTGACTTTTATACAAATTCAACTCCAGGTTAAAAAAAACAAAAAAAATGTTGTCCCAGTCATAATTGGATTTTCAACATTTTATTCTGTCACGGGAACAAGTATCATCAGTAAAACTTCATTAGACACCTTACAGCTGATCATTGCAGCCTGGGACTATAGGAGAGGTCATTAGTAGTTGGTGGAGAAGCGATACCCAGCGCCCCTGCCCATCACCTGTTCTACACTGCAGTCTGAGCTGAGCTGTGTAGGATATAGGTCATTCTAGCTCACTGCATATCCAGCTCCCATTGTAGTGAATATACTAAAGACAAAGATGTATTCTTCCAGCTTCAACCATCATGTAAAACAGCTGATTGTCAGGGGTGACGGAACCCAAGTGATCAATTCTTAATTTGTTCCAGAAAAACCCCCTTAAAATTAGAGTCGCTATCTTTAGGCAGCAACTGAAATAGGGATTCCAGTACTGTTATGTTAGATTGAAAATGAGGGTCAAATAAGGTCAGCAGCGGCCAACAAGGTAATGAGTTACAGTGTTGAGGGTTTGAGGTCTGCATTTAATAAAATATTAACAGTATACATCATGCTGCGATGTCTAAACAAGACTAGGGACAAGTTGAAGGAGGGAGACGGAGAGCTGCTTTGTACTGTAGCTAGCACATCAATGCTGCCGCGTGTGTGCGGAGAGCAGTTCTGGGACACAATATCGCTTGAATACAAATATTTGTTTAAGAACAGAAATAAAGACAGACGAGAAGATGATTCAAAGTACTTTAAACAAACATTGTCTCAAGAAAGCTTTATAAGACATCAGGGTGAGTTAAAGAGGTTGTCCATTATCAGCAAGATACGGGTTACGTACAAGATAGGAGGTTTGTTCTTAAGTTGAATTTGTATGTAAGTCGAAACTGTATATTTTATAATCAAAGTTCTAGACAAATTTTTTTCTTTTGTCCCAGTGACAATCGGAGTTTCAAAATTATTGCTGTAATTGGACCAAGGATTATCAATAAAGCTTCATTACAGACACTTTACAGCTGATTATTGCATTCTGGGACTATAGTAAAGCATCCAGAGAGCTTCACCAGAAGTCACAGTGGGCAGAGGGGTCTGTCTTTAACAAGGGGTTGTCTGTAAATCGGGTGTCCTTAAGTAGGGGGCCGCCTGTAATACTTTCTGTATGAATTCTTCACAGTTTTCTAGATCTCCGCTTGCTGTCATTCTATAAGCTTCTATGTTTACTTCCAGTGGATAGAAATCTGTCCGTGATGCGATGATTGACATGTAGGTGGCATGAGCCGTTATTATCATAGAAAGTAATCAGAGCCGTGTTATACTAACAGCTCATGCACCTGTATGTCCATCACACGACCATGGACAGATTTCTATCCATAAATTGTATAACTTTTCCTTACACATACCACATCAATAATTTGCTGAAAGTGGACAACCCCATTACCATCCAAGAATACAGAGCCGCATAAGAAACACTGCATCATGGTTTTGTGTTGGGTTCTCTCACTTCACAAAGATAATGCTCCAGCGCTAATCTTCCATGGCGGTAGTGAGGTCATAGTGTTTTAAAGCTACATTATTACTAAGGCAGCATTCACACATTGTGTTAGAATTGCGTACAAGCATATTGGAAAAAGCAACACAAGTTTGTATGGGCTCTCTCCATACACCCTTAGGCTCCATACACACTGACATATGCTTGTCCCACTGTAGTCGGGTGAGCATACGGGAGGCGCACTGGAGAGGAGGAGGGAGAAGCGCTGCTCACCCTCCCCCCTCCATAGGAAATAATGCTGCATGTCTGTTATTGCTGCCAAAGATAGACCATGCTCTGTCTTTTTTTGCGGGAACAGCATGGAATGGAATGGTGAGCACATGTTGTGCTGGCCGTACCAAGCCAGGATGCCATGCCAGTCTATGGGGACGTATATCCGGCCGCATGTACATCCCTAAAATGGTAGTCCCTGCGAAGTAAGTATTATGGTGCATAGGGGTTAAAAGAAATGATTGTAAAAGTACTCCTTTCTGTTGATTTGTGTTGGAAAATGAACACAAGTAACAAAACGGATACATTGGGGGACATATATCATATGCCTATCATACGTATAACGTGGGCTCCTGCCTCCTGATGTATCTATGCCCGAATGTTCGCAGGCAATTGCCAGCATTGAACTGCTACTACTAGTTTGCTAGAAGGAACGGATGTTGAGCGCCCCTATCCAGGAGATAGGTTGAGGTTCCCAGAGATGCCACAAATTTCTAAGATTTTAAATGCACCTTTACTTTTCCTATACTTTATATACACTCACCGGCCACTTTATTAGGTACACCTGTCCAACTGCTCGTTAACACTTAATTTCTAATCAGCCAATCACATGGCGGCAACTCAGTGCATTTAGGCATGTAGACATGGTCAAGACAATCTCCTGCAGTTCAAACTGAGCATCAGTATGGGGAAGAAAGGTGATTTGAGTGCCTTTGAACGTGGCATGGTTGTTGGTGCCAGAAGGGCTGGTCTGAGTATTTCAGAAACTGCTGATCTACTGGGATTTTCACGCACAACCATCTCTAGGGTTTACAGAGAATGGTCCGAAAAAGAAAAAACATCCAGTGAGCGGCAGTTCTGTGGGCGGAAATGCCTTGTTGATGCCAGAGGTCAGAGGAGAATGGGCAGACTGGTTCGAGCTGATAGAAAGGCAACAGTGACTCAAATCGCCACCCGTTACAACCAAGGTAGGCAGAAGAGCATCTCTGAACGCACAGTACGTCGAACTTTGAGGCAGATGGGCTACAGCAGCAGAAGACCACACCGGGTGCCACTCCTTTCAGCTAAGAACAGGAAACTGAGGCTACAATTTGCACGAGCTCATCGAAATTGGACAGTAGAAGATTGGAAAAACCTTGCCTGGTCTGATGAGTCTCGATTTCTGCTGCGACATTCGGATGGTAGGGTCAGAATTTGGCGTCAACAACATGAAAGCATGGATCCATCCTGCCTTGTATCAACGGTTCAGGCTGGTGGTGGTGGTGTCATGGTGTGGGGAATATTTTCTTGGCACTCTTTGGGCCCCTTGGTACCAATTGAGCATCGTTGCAACGCCACAGCCTACCTGAGTATTGTTGCTGACCATGTCCATCCCTTTATGACCACAATGTACCCAACATCTGATGGCTACTTTCAGCAGGATAATGCGCCATGTCATAAAGCTGGAATCATCTCAGACTGGTTTCTTGAACATGACAATGAGTTCACTGGAACTGGAATGCTTCCGGCACCTTGTTGAATCTATGCCACGAAGAATTAAGGCAGTTCTAAAGGCAAAAGGGGGTCCAACCCGTTACTAGCATGGTGTACCTAATAAAGTGGCCGGTGAGTGTACAGTATATCATACTTCTGAATAAAATGACCGATAAGTCTGTTTTGAAACCTAAAACCAGATTTATTTCAGACTTAGTAGGAACACCAAGGGGATATAATTGAATAAGTGTAAAGCACCTGCTGGATGCCTTTTCAAAGGTAAAGTGGAAATATTATAAAATATATTATACGCTAGATGTTGAACAGAGTTTATATGCATTTCTGCGATGTTCACCTTGCTCTATTAAAAAGTAAAATAACAGTAAACTACATGAAAGTCAAGACTCCGCCCTACTATAAAAGTAATGGTAATAAATTCTAGTAAAAAACTGTGTTGCGTTGTTGTGCTATAGACTTCCAATCCTAGCACTGATAAGATATAGGAATTTTAAACAACCTGAGGCAACACTACCCCTTTTGCCCTATACATATATAAATATGTCGCAGAGAGAAGTAAAAAAAAGTGGACTGTAAGGTTACTAATTTATGAAAAGTTTATGGAGATATTTTTATATTATGTTAGTCACTTTTTTTCATTTTATAAATTATCTGTTTATATTAGTTTGTATGTATACAAGTTATCAATATTACCTACCTCTAACTGTAGAGAATCTATCTTTTCCTCCTGGCATGTGTCTCCTTCACATTCATATTGAACAATTTTTCCATCTGTTTTGCTTGCGACTAATCGATGTACATAATTATCTAAAGTTTTGTTGAGGGAAAAAATAAATACAAAATTACCAAGAGTGAAAGCATTAAAGTAATAGAAAAAGTTCTGACTAGACAGTTTTCATAAACTATATAAAGTTATGGGTTCCGTGACCTTTGGACTAGGATCTTCACACATGACAGACGACACATGACAGTCACATGGACAGACATGACGATGATCATCATCACTTCCGGATGTTCATGTCAAATGTAGTTTCTGGAGCACGGAGTTCTTTACTAAACTCCAAATCACAAGTGCAAGTCCACCGTACCACCTCAGCTATACTCTAAATAAAGACTTATTAGCCCCCTTACCTCCAGCATAATCCCAGACTCTATGATTGGTCAGCTGCATTGCATAAGTATGTTGCGTCTCCTCGAAATGTTTATATGCATGTCTGCTAACATATCTACCACAGCCAATGTGGCCACAAATTAAACAAATCCAGAGGTTCTGCAAGAAGGAAGAGATATAGGTTATTACTAAATTATTCCATATTCATCTCATAATCACAAAAACTGAAAGTATTATTGGGGTTAGCCATAATATCATTCTTTATATACAGAGGAAAGGGTTTTCCCTTTACCATGAAAGAGCAGAAGAGTAATATTATAAGAATCTGTGACAACTGGCAGGAAAGTAGTTAACTGTAATTCTGCAGTATAAGCAGATACTTATGCCTGAGTGAAAACACAAGGGATTATGGATTGAATTAGCACTTTCACTCCATTATGCAAACATTACTTCTGGCAGAAGAACAATTTGTCCAATGTGTTCCATGTAAGACACGCAGAAGGAAAAGGAGTCCATATGTTTTCAGCGCAGGGATTGACAATAGAGACTTACTTCCTGGACACCACACTCAAAGCATTTGTTTTCTTCCACTGGCTCTGGAGTTTGGCAGTATCTGCACACCGGACATCTGTAACATAGGAGACACGTTAGTATAAACACTATTATATGAGGGAGGACAATAAACTAACAACCCTCTTGTGGGATACTCTACATGTATACAAAAGAAAGCAGAGATTTAGGATGCCAGAATATTAGTAGATATATATATCATTAAAAACACCTAAAATGACCTATTTTTATTTTTTAACTACCGTATATACTTGAGTATAAGCCGACCCGAGTATAAGCTGAGACCCCTAATTTTTCCACCAAAAACTAGGAAAACCTATTGACTCGAGTATAAGCCGAGGGTAGGAAATGCATTGGTCACAGACCATCCCCCCCAGTATATAGCCAGCCAGCCCCCTATAATATACAGCCTGCCCCCAGTAGTATACAGCCAGCCCAGCTTGCCCCCAGTAGTATACAGCTTGCCCATAGTAGTATACAGCTGCCCGAATTAAAAAAAAAAAAAAAAAATTTATATTACCCTCCTCCGGTGGCCCCGATGCGCAGCGCTGCTCCACCGTTTCCGCCGCGCGGCTCCTCTTCCTCTTCTGCTTCCGGCTTCTCTACTGTCACACATCGTGCTGGGCGCCGCCATTGTTCTCTCCCGGGCGGCAGGCGCATAGTATGATGCGCTGCTGCTGACGTCATACTAGGCGCCGCCCGGGAGAGAACAATGGCCCAGCACGATCTTACAGAAGATAGAAGAGGAGCCGGAAGCCAGAAGACGAGCCACGCGGACATCGGGGAGCAATGCTGCACATCGGGGCCACGAGGTGAGTATATAATTTTATTATTTTTTAAGCCCATTGACTCGTGTTAAAAGCCGAGGGGATGTTTTTCACACCATTTTTTGTGCTGAAAAACTCGCTTTTACACGAGTATATACAGTATATTTAAAGTAAAGGAAAGCTCAAAAGCACTTACGTGGTATCCTCCCAGCGCTGCAGACATTGGCTGTGGAAGCTGTGGTTACAGAGAGTAGTCAGAATCCCATTAACAGATTCATCCATCCTCTCCAGGCACACTGTGCATTTAGGGAGCTCCGTGAGATCCATCACTGGCAAACTAGCACCCTAAAAATAATAGGATAAAAACAACTGTATGGATCAATTCATTCTATGTTCTTCAAACCATCCCCTATAGCTATTGCTCCTTGTATAGTCTCTACATCCACTTTAATGCTTGGTATATTAAATATTTATGAAAAGTCTCATTACATTACAGTTAACCCTTTCCCTGCCAAGGATGCATCTCATGCATCCTCACAGGGTGGCATCTGTACGGCCAAGGGAATATGTGATACGTCCTCTCTTCATAGGGCTACCACTCTGGATCTGTGGCATCTATTCTTTCATATTAATCTACAATTCTGTTTTAGGTGCCATGGAAACTGAGATATTTAAAGTGAATATTTCAGGTGCGATTTATTATAAATAAAAATCATTCCAGCGGCACTACGATCATGAAGTCAGCGGATCGGTGGGTTGAGCTAGGCAGCATGAACAAAGAGGAAGCGTGCATATATTAGCAGGAGGCGAGGCCGAGCGGGACTTGGGTGACATAGCCCTGAGCACCTCAGCTCATTTGAACATCTATATAAAATCTTTTTTAGAACCATGCCAATGTCACAGGACTTCATAAAAGCCAGATCATCCATGAAGTTTGGAACATCTACCATGATAATCTAGACGGTAGAATGTCCTTTAATATTTCTGTTTCAAGTGCCAGGAACCGCAAGTTAGATTCATATGAAAGGGATTCTAGGTTCCAAAAGATCCAAAGTTATAGCCATCTGATGTGTGCCCCCCATTCCCCGCTCCAGATCATTAGCCAGCAAGCTGCAGGGAGAATTTCGATGGGCTGCAAACAGGAAATGCTAACACCTCACAGATAATGCAAATATTGACTTAATATGTCGCAAAATTTTGATAGGGGATAATATTTAGATCTAAAAGTGACTTTTGTTACCTCATTAGCTAGGTTTATAAATAGTTTTTTATTTTGGTTACCGTTGTGTAAGGGAGAGTTCAATAATATATCTGTGCGCCTCAGAGCAATTTTCTGAGAAAAGTGTTTGTTGCCCCTGTGGATTCAGCTTTCCCTGCGGTGGTCCAGGCCGACTGTGTTCATGGCTCCCCCCGGTTTAGAACCTGAGGAGCTCACACAGTACCCACAAAACCCCCCCCCCGCTGCCCCGCCCCAAGGTTCGATGTAGTGCCCATTCCCCGACAGCCTGCATGCCTTCCCGCGGTCCCTCCTCTGCCAACCAGCAGCTGTGAAAAGTGGCTCTGACCCAAGCACCGCTGCGCCGTCATCTAAGCAACGGAGTGGTGCCTGGGTCAGAGGACAACACTGCTGCGCGCCGCAATGGCTGTAGCCGTCAGAATGCAGGGACGAGGAAGACTTGGCGACTATATTATTGTGTAGACAATCTATATATTAATGTGGGAATTGACACCTGGAGGGAGGGGGGGGGGCATAAAACTCTACCAGTCAGGAGCCCCAAAATTCCTAGTAGCGTTCATGTGTATTAACTCAAATCTGTTTTAGGAAAATATTTTTCTTTATTAAAGTATTATGGATTTGTACTTTACTTTGTATTTTTGCAATTTATCACTTTTTTACAAAGTTGCATGCCGATGGTACCGTGTATGAATTAAAAAGTTATTTGTATCAAGTAGGTGGAGATTTGTAAAAAAAATATATGACTTTAAAATATATAACACCCAAGTAAAAAAACACATATTCTATTAAACACATTTGTGTATGGCAACCATATTGCATATTGGTTTTGTTTTAGCATACTTGGGAGTGGCAAATTCTTGTTGATGTTTGTGCATTGTGTATATAACTCTGCTCATGCGTGGTCATTTTTAAATCCCTTTTTTGTGCATACACCTCCGCTGTTGATGTGAGTTTTATGTAAAAATACGTTTTCATTGCATTTTCAATGCATTTTCTTATTAATATTTGTGCTTGTCACAAAGTTGCATGATGGTAGCAAGGATGTCAACTGTTAATGCTATCACCAGGTTGTCTGCTTTCAAAAAATATATACCATATATACTCGAGTACAAGTCAAGTTTTTCAGCACAAAAAATGTGCTGAAAAACCCAAACTCTGCTTATACTCGAGTCAAAAAAAATAAATAAATCAAAACTCACCTTTCCAGTGGCCCCCAGAGGTCTTCTTTGCGACACATCCGGCAGCGGCAGCAGGTCCATGCGACATCACATGATCAGACATCAGCTGCAGCGTCACACACTCTGATGTCAGCGGTGGCGGCTGACGTCATAACTGTGCGCCGCACGGACTTGCTGCTGACGGACGGATTGAACTGAAGACCCGCGGGGGCGCCGGAAAGGTGAGTTTTGATTATTTTTGTTTTTTAATCAACTGGCTGCACATCGGGCAAGGAGGCCAGTTGCATACTGGGGCAGGGGCTGGCAGGCTATATACACTGGGGAGGCTGTGAACACCCTCGGCTTATACTCAAGCCAACAGGTTTTCACAATTTTTTTGTGGTAAAATAAGGGGTCTCGGCTTATACTAGGGTTGGCTTATACTTGAGTATATACGCTAGGTTTTATGGGTGCCTTTCATTTTTAATCTGTTTTATTGCTCTATTCTGCAGGTTGTAACAGTTAAAAATTCTAGCTGCAAAGCAGATTTTTGGTTATTTCAGTTTTAGTGATATTTTGATGAGTTATTCATACATCTTTAAAATCTACACATGTTCATCTATTACATTTAGCAGATGTGAAGCTAAATATTTTCTGTTTGGGGCCAAAAGTAAATTATTTATGCATTTTAATAAAATTTTACACTTTGAATCAAAATTGCACGAAGAAGCATAGGTCTATAAACTCTTTAATGCAATATTGAAAATGGGGCAAGTTGCTGCTTTCAGAAAATATATGTTTTGTTAGGGTTTGGTATAATTCTTTATTTTACAATTTCAGTTTTATTTGTAATCTTCAAAGTAGTAAAAATTGCTTTGGCCAATAATGCGACAAAGTTTTCTGAAATGGCTGGCAGCTAAAGTTTTTTTTCTCATACTGTACAAGCAGTAGGGATTTAAGGACACTTACAGACGGGACCTCTCTGCCCCTGTGACCTCTGGTGAAGCTCTCTAGATGCTTTACTTTGGTCTCAGGCTGCAATGATCAGCAGTAAGTAGCCTTATCAATCTATGGTACAAAATAGATTTGCTGCTACGGTTTTCATGTTCCCGCTATAGAATTGAAGGTGTGACACAGATCAGAATGCAGAGGACAGAATACAACTTTTCACAATTTATACGGAGCCCTCTTGAGATCAGATATGTCACATCTCTCCAAGACTCAGCTTGGCGTTTGAAAGTCAATGATAACTTATCACACAGACTGCACACATAACTGCAGGGGTCTGACTGCAGATTTGGGGGTCGTAGTAATCATACTTGATGAAGACTCCAGTCTGAGGACTGAGTAAAGAAGCTCTGCAGATGTCAACACTTTTGGTAGTGAATTGTGTCAGAAATGAGCGCTCACTGATACTGTGTGACAATCACCATTATCAGCTATTTATTGATTTAACTAACAGTACAAAGTAGTCACTTTCAGATGTTCTATAAATTCTACATTTAAGCAAAACCCCACTATAAAATGAAATATACTCACATCGTCAGATTTAAACACCTCTGCCCTTTCCACATAGACCAGCTGGCAGACATCCTCCTCTATAGAATTGAACTGACGCCCGTTATTCGACATGTAAAAGCTGTCTGCATCTGCCTGGATAGAAAGAAGAATCAGGTATTTTGGAATCTAGTCCATGTTTTCCATGGATCTAGGCTGGCACCATCTATTAGTTGTACTCTTCTCATGCCGTCACCTGTCACTTCAGCAGCACCGGACTGTCACCCTTTTCACACACAATGCTACAATAGATCAGTCACTTTTGTCATGGATTTTTCCCCCCACACCTGGAAAACAGTCACACGGTAGGAGCATCTTTTGTTGTTCCTGATTGTTGTGCAGATTCTCTGTACATATCAGTATGAATTAACTCTTAGTGTCACAGTCCCTTTCAATATTTTTTTGAGGCAACACTCTAAAAGCCGCATCTTTTACACTTTTGTGTTAACATAGGTGTATGATGGATTGTTACCTGAGGACAAAGACAATTCTTTGCCACTTTGTGGTCTATGTGACACACAATCAGGAAGAATCTAAACTTTTTAATAAAGTTTTAGTTAATTTTATCTGCAAATGGAGTGGTTAGTGGCAGGTATCTGATGTCTTGTGCGCGCCATATAGGGGCAGAGATCATAAGCCCTCTGCATACAGCCTTGCCAACATTGTACTGTAATGGAAAGTTAAGAGGTCAATTATAAATTTGGCTGCCATATAAGTGTGGAAAGAGACAATAGACAAACACGTTTTATTGTCAGGTGCACAAAAAAAAAATTATAGTAGAATTCACAGGACAGGGCTTAGAGCAACAATTTAGAAAAATAAATTATTTTATCAGACATGGAGGTAGCAAAGTGGAGGTAGAAAGAGGAACTTTTGTTTAATAAAATATATCAAAAATAGGCGATAGTGGCTCTACCAATTATTCCAGCGCATCTCAAATGTTATAAGTGGAACATATACTGGAAAATATGAACAATAGACAAAATATTGTTTTAAGGATAGGCAGATAAATACCTGGGCGCTGAATTTTATGAGAACCATGTATTGGTTTGGAGTGGAGTCTCTGATTATTTTCATATGCTCAATAACTTCATTAAATGGGGCCACAAACTTCATCAGATCATGGCTAGTCATTGTAGCAGGAACTGTAAGGATGCAAATCATTGCACTACGTCTGACGTCTTCCTTCAATGAGGTCATCTTACTGAAAAGAGATAACACATTGCTTAAACCAACTAAACAGCACCTACCAGATCCATGCGATATGAGCTCATGCATGATATACTAAAAATTTCCATTCCTCACAGTCACAGTATTCCCATCATATGGACCCCATTACTGTGCTTAAGTGGCAGTATTATGACCTGTGACCACTATGGACAGAAAGTACTATATTTTCTCCATTATAAAGGAAGCGTCACATCTCCTTTCTCTGTTTTGGTAAATACTTGTATTTCATACTTAATCATTTTGGATAAATTTTACTTAAAACTTTGATGTTTTCCATTGGAGAGGGCAGGTTTGTTCTTAGTGATATAATGTGCAATCATCGCTGTTTGAATAGGTTACATATCTAATTATATTGGAAATTCCAGGAATATGTGAAGCCCTACTATATGAAATCCCATAGAGCTTTGCATGTGTAGCACCTCTTTTAGTGCATTATAGTGACATTTGATGTATAGATTCTTCCCACGGTTATAAAAGTTTTTTTCCGTTCTTTTGACTCTTTCCATCATGTATCACTATGGTGCACATGGTCCCATTGAATCCCCATGAAATCTGGTCATTGCACGGCCCTTGTGTTATGGATGGACCAATGTCGTGTGCCGCCAGGCTAAGAGTGAAAGGACTTTAACTGCTTAAGGACCAGGTCATTTTTAAATTTTGTGTTTCCATTTTTCACTTCCTGATTTCCATAAGTTCCTTTATTTTTCCAATTTAGAAAGATCCATGATGGCTAGTTACCTGTGGGACAAATTGTTCTTACTAGTGGCATCATTATTTATTCTGTCAATTTACTGGGAAGCTGGAAAAAACTTCTGGCTTTAAAGTGAACCTGTCACTAGACTAACCCCCCCTCCCCCACCCCAGTCTACCAACAGTACCTTCTACCGTAATATGTATGTTTTGGTTGCAGCATGAATGAAAAAAAAAAACATTTAATTCTTTTGTAGGACGCAGAAATGGGCCCGTGCCCCACCTCCCGCAGCCAGGCCCGTGCCCCACCTCCCGCAGCCAGGCCCGTGCCCCACCTCCCGCAGCTAGCAGCAGGTGTCTGCTGTAGAATTCACTGCCCTGTATGGAAAGGACTCAGCTTCTGAACCTTCTCCATACAGACGTAATCTCTTCAGGATGTATATGCACTATGGGCCGTATTCAAGTGGGTAAAAAACATATGCAGTAATATGTATATTTCTTGCACAAAACTCTCTCTCATTAGGAACACATGAATGCTTTAGTTTCTTTAGTAAACGTGGGGTCCAAATAGAGCACCAGTGAATCAGCCCATCACTGGGAAGCTTCTGATAAATGGATGAACAGTTAACCGTTGACACTCCTTTAAGGATTGGAAGATTTAAATTTTATAATTTTTTTTGTTACTCAATAAACATGTATTTAGCCCAGTCTTTGAAGCAATGGATTTTTAGGGCAGATTTGTAATAAATGAATAAGAAAAGCAGTTATTTATAAACTTAAAAAGCAACTGTAACAAATATCTCCAGAAGTATCAGTGTACCCTCCTTAGGAATTTAAAATGGACCCGTCACATCTATAAAATTTCATAATGTCATGTGACTATCGCTGCACCCTCAGAGGTTTATATTTGCATTAGCTTATTCTAGACAAGAGCAGTAACACTTTATTGTTTCTGGAAGGGAGGGTCTTTGTTCTGTATGTACATTAAAGGTTACTGCCCCCCTTTGGCTAACACGAGCTATTTCACATTTAAACATAAAATTGATCAGAGGAAGTATTTATTGAATATGGCATATAAATTGGTAGCTCTGTAACATGGTCTGTACAAGACAGCCTGCCTCAACAACAAAATGTGTTCCCTATATTGCACTGTATAATTGTTCCGGATACCAGGAGTGCCTGATCCCTGGATTTTTTCTATAGTTATCACATTTAAAGGGAACCTTTCAGCTGGATACTTCCATTCTGCAACCTGTTTAGGGTTGAAAACTTGCCTGACAGGTGCTATATCTCTTACATCACTAAAGGCTCCCTTAGTCTTAGGTAGCAGCAGGTGTCTGCTGTAGAATTCACTGCCCTGTATGGAAAGGACTCAGCTTCTGAACCTTCTCCATACAGACGTAATCTCTTCAGGATGTATATGCACTATGGGCCGTATTCAAGTGGGTAAAAAACATATGCAGTAATATGTATATTTCTTGCACAAAACTCTCTCTCATTAGGAACACATGAATGCTTTAGTTTCTTTAGTAAACGTGGGGTCCAAATAGAGCACCAGTGAATCAGCCCATCACTGGGAAGCTTCTGATAAATGGATGAACAGTTAACCGTTGACACTCCTTTAAGGATTGGAAGATTTAAATTTTATAATTTTTTTTGTTACTCAATAAACATGTATTTAGCCCAGTCTTTGAAGCATTGGATTTTTATGGCAGATTTGTAATAAATTAATAAGAAAAGCAGTTATTTATAAACTTAAAAAGCAACTGTAACAAATATCTCCAGAAGTATCAGTGTACCCTCCTTAGGAATTTAAAATGGACCCGTCACATCTATAAAATTTCATAATGTCATGTGACTATCGCTGCACCCTCAGAGGTTTATATTTGCATTAGCTTATTCTAGACAAGAGCAGTAACACTTTATTGTTTCTGGAAGGGAGGGTCTTTGTTCTGTATGTACATTAAAGGTTACTGCCCCCCTTTGGCTAATACGAGCTATTTCACATTTAAAGGAAACCTACCACTTGTAGTGGCAGGTTTCCGATTGCAATACCGAGCACCAGCTCAGGGTGAGCTGGTGCCGGAGCTTATTTTAGTTAGTGTTTTAAAACCGAGGTCGCGGTTTAAAACACTTTTTAAACCTTGATAGCCGGCGCAGGCAGGTACTGCTCGGCGCTTACCATGCGAGCGGGCCCTCATTCATCCTATGTAGCCGCGCACAGTAAGAGCGAGCAGCGTACCTCCATGCGGCGGCTATAAGTTTAAAAAGTGTTTAAACACTAAACTAAAAAAGATCCGGCACCAGCTCACCCTGGCTCGGTATTGCCATCGGAAACCTGCCACTACAAGTGGTAGGTTTCCTTTAAACATAAAATTGATCAGAGGAAGTATTTATTGAATATGGCATATAAATTGGTAGCTCTGTAACATGGTCTGTAATGTGTTCCCTATATTGCACTGTATAATTGTTCCGGTTACCAGGAGTGCCTGATCCCTGGATTGTTTCTACAATTAACACATTTAAAGGGAACCTTTCAGCTGAATACTTCCATTCTGCAACCTGTTTAGGGTTGAAAACTTGCCTTACAGGTGCTATATCTCTTACATCACTAAAGGCTCCCTTAGTCTTAGGGAGGAAAGAAGGAGAAGAGGAATGAGGGAGGGGAGGAGAAAAGGCAGGAGAGGAAAAAGGAAAAGAAAGAAAGAGGGAGAAGAGTGAGGAGGAGAGAAGAAAGGGAAAGGAAAAAGGAGATAGGGGGGAAAAGAAGGGGAAAAAGAAGGGGGAGGGGGGAGGGAGAAGGAAACAAGAGGGGGAAAAAAGGAATAGAGAGGAAAGGGAAGGGAAGGAAAAGGGGAGAGAGGAGGGATAACTCGATGCTATATCATTTGATATTTGGCGTACACTTTGTGTGTCCGTACGGGTTCTTAAAACTTTGCCCTCATCGCGGGCTTCGTTTTCAATATATTAATTCCTAATCTAACCCTCCTATTTAACTTCCAAGAGAAAATCTTGGCAGGGAGCACCCCTTTTATGCAGATAGTGACTGTGAGTAAATGCTCCTACCTTGAATTTTTTGTGCATTCATTGGACTCTGCATCAGTATCCATTGGCCATGGTCTGAATCCCGAATCAGTCGGGCCCCCTTGTGTTTGGATGGACCATGCGGGTGACGCCAGCTAAGAGTAAAGGACTTTAACTCTTAGACCATCCAGGTTAAAAAGGTTGGTTTCCGGGTTCAACTTTCCGAACTGTCCATAATTTCCTGTATTTTTTCCAATTTAAAGATCCATGATGGCTAGTGACCACATGGGACAATGGTCTACTAGGGCATCCATGATTTATCGGGTCAATGTACTCGGGACGGAAAAACTTCTGGCTTTCAAAAGTGCCCCGTCATAACGCAAACACCCACCCCTCCCCCACGTCTACCCAACATACCTTCTACCGTATTGTAACTATGTAGTTTGGTTGCAGCATGATGAAAAAAAAAAACATGTTATTCTTTGTAGACGCAAACCGCCGTGCCCCACCCGCCCGCACAGGCCCGTGCCCCACCTCCCGCCAGGCCGGGGCCCCGTGCCCCAACCCCTCCCGCAGCTAGCAGCAGGTGTCTGCTTAGAATTACTGCCCTGTATGGAAAGGACTCAGCTTCTGAACCTTCTCCATACAGACGTAATCTCTTCAGGATGTATATGCACTAGTGGCCGTATTCAAGTGGGTAAAAAACATATGCAGTAATATGTATATTATTGCACAAAACTCTCATCTCATTAGGAACACATGAATGCTTAGTTTCTTTAGTAAACGTGGGTCCAAATAGAGCACAGTGAATCAGCCCATCACTGGAAGCTTCTGATAAATTGATGAACAGTTAACCGTTGACACTCCTTAAGGATTGGGAAGATTTAAATTTTATAATTTTTTTTGTTACTCAATAAACATGTATTTAGCCCAGTCTTGAAGCTTGGATTTTTATAGGCAGATTTGTAATAAATATTAATAAAAAGCACGTTAGTTTATAAACCTAAAAGAGCAACTGTAACAAAATATCTCCAGAAGTCAGTGTACCCTCCTTGGAATTTAAAAGACCCGTCACATCTATAAAATTTCAAAATGTCATGTGAATGTCGCTGCACCCCAGAGGTTTTATTTTGCATTAGCTATTCTAGACAAGACGCAGTAACAACTTTATTGTTTCTGGAAGGGAGGGTCTTTGTTCGTATGTACATTAAAGGTTACTGCCCCCCTTGGCTAATCGAGCTATTTCACATTGAAAGGAAACCTACCACTTGTAGTGGCAGGTTTCCGATTGCAATACCGACACCAGCTCAGGGTGAGCTGGTGCCGGAGCTTATTTTAGTTAGTGTTTTAAAACCGGGTACGCTGTTAAAACACTTTTTTAAACTTATAGCCGGCGCAGGCAGGTACGTGCTCGGCGCTTACCATGCGCGACGGCCCTCATTCATTCCTATGTAGCCGCGCGCACGTAACCGCGAGCGCGAGCGACCTCCATGCGCCGGCTATAAGTTTAAAAAGTGTTTAAACACTAACTAAAAATAGATCCGGCACCACTCACCCTGAGCTCGGTATTGCCATCGGAAACCGCCACTACAAGTGGTAGGTTCCTTAAACATAAATTGTCAGGAAGTATTATTGAATATGGCATATAAATTGGTAGCTCTGTAACATGGTCTGTAATGGTTCCCTATATGCACTGTATATTGTTCCGGTTACCAGGAGTGCCTGATCCCTGGATTGTTTCTACAATTAACACATTTAAAGGACCTTTCAGCTGAATACTTCCATTCTTGCAAACACGTTTTAGGGTTTGAAAACTTGCCTGACAGGTGCTATATCTCTTACATCACTAAAGGCTCCCTTAGTCTTAGGCGCGCTTACTTTGTCTTGTATAAGTGCATGATGCCATGAACGATTTCCACAGAAGGATTCCCACTGAAGAAAGTGATTTGTTCAGGTAGCTGTTTAGAAGGAGAATCAGGCATTGTCGGAGTAGGAGAATCATCTGTCTCTTTGCTAGAGACCACCTGGGCATCTGAAATTAAAAAAAAAAAAAAAGAAATACATCAATCTTACAGAACCTAGGATGTTTGGGTCTTCCAGGATCGTAAATCCGTTAGTCTTGAAACACTGATATTGTGGTAAAAAAAACCAAGACTTTTAAAGGTATGCTTATATGCATCGAGCGTTCCTGTGCAAGTTACACAGCCCACTGGGCTCTCCCTTGGCTTATAATTAGGCGCATAATTATATCCTAATGTACATGTATGTCTAAATGCATTAAGAGGGTAAATCATCCCTATCCAAGTGATGGTTTTCTTTTTAAATAGGGAACCTATTGTCACAGTTACAAATACAGCTAGTGACTGGTTCCCATAGAAAGCCATTATCTAACTGATGATCTTATTTGACCTAAAAATAGTTTCCTTTTCATCCTCATAAATCAACTTCATCTTATATTCCCTAGAATAAGAAGGGGCGTGTCTTGCTCAGCAATCCCCTCCCAATCTACTCCTCCCCACGTCCCATGTCTCTTCCAAGTATTCAGCACTTCATGTTAACATCTACCCCACTTATGTATGGGGAGGAGTAGAAGTCCAGATGGGGGAATACCCATTATGTTTTTTTTTTGAAGGTGGAGAAATCTGACGTAATAATTTATAAGCTTCTGTAATAATTTATGAAATTTCATTCAATATTTTGTGGCTGCACTCGCCAGAACTCTCCCACTGACCAACAAACTGACAATTGTTTGTTGACGTTGCCAAGTCTCAGTAGTGTACACCCAGTTTCTAGTTCCACATTCATTAAAGGGGTTTTCCAAAGGGGATAGGGTCTAACTTGCTGATCAGTGGGGGTCTCAGCAAGTTAGACCCCCGTAGATTGGAAAATGAGGTCCATGAGACAACCTTGTCGCTCCTCAGAATAATGGAGCACATGGGTGTGCATGACCGTTCTACTCTATTAATCTCTATGGAGCTGACAGAGATTGGTGAGCGCGGTACTCGGCAATTTCCATCCGCTCCATAGAGATTAATGGAGCAGAATGGTCATCCACCGTCGTCTGCTCCATTAAGCTGACGGAGACAAGTGCACCAAGACCCCCATTGATCACCTATCCCAGTGGTGGCGAACCTACTGCACGGGTGCCAGAGGTGGCCATTTCTGTGGGCACTCAGACCATCACTTCAGGACAGAGTTCACCATATAGGACCAAATCCTGCAGTCCCGGGCAACTTAAGAGATAATGTTTTAAAGCGACATTTCATTGGCTGTTTGTAACCGCAGGAAAAGTGAGAGGCTGTTGACAGCAGGTCCCCCTGCTGGACCCACCATTCTCATTCTACAGAGAGACCCCAGAGAGAAGCTACAATGAGAGTCTGCATATAGTCTTTCAACTGTATTGGTGGCCTCAGGGGGTTGATACGATTGAAAATTGAGGAAGAACAGGTAGCAATAAGTTACTCCTTAAAATGCCATGTTGGCACTTCACGGTAAATTAGTGGATTTTAGTTGTAGCTTGGGCACTGCCTGTAAAAGGTTCGCCATCACTGCCATATCCCGTGGATAGGGCCCAACTTTCCTTCGTGGGAAAACCCATTTAAGCATCGGCCAGTGCAGGCTCAAGACATACACGGAGCTGCTCAGCTGAGCAGTGACGACAACAGCCATATGACGTTTCAGGGGATATCGCAAGTGCACACACTACAATGAATAATATAACTTACCCGGAACTGCATAATTTCTTTTAAAAATTATATACCTATCATTACATTTTTAAAAACCATTCATAGCAATATCATTAAGCATCTGGTAAGGAGTGGTGTATCAGGTATATTTTTTGGTTACATAATTAATTTCTTTATTGTTTATAGCACTCTATCCTACCTGAGTGGGGGGAAACATGTAACAAAAAAAATATACCATATACTCACCTCCTAACCAGGTTATTAATGACATTACTAGCAACTTTTAAATGTACAACAATAAGCATGTATATTTTTTTTAATAGAAATTCTGTAGATTCACAGTGGTGAGAACACTGGCCACAGCCCCCGACACCTCACATGGCACTGTTGTCGTCACTGCTCGGCTGAGCAGCTCCATGCCCGATGCTCAATGATGCTCACATGTGCACTACTGTTTGAAAAGATAGAAATACAAAGAAATAATGCTTTTACATGAAAATTGCTGTGTGTTGCGAGACTCCTTACAATAAGAAAGGACACTGGTTCCTAAACTATTAGAGGCTCTTTAAAAGTCTGAAAACCTTGCAGTACGCCAGCCCACCTGGGCAATGTAAATTTTGCTTGCCCTTCCCTCAGATAAGACCAGGGCCCTTAGGCCGCGGTCACACGTACCGCTAGGCGTCCTCGGCCCAAACGCATGTGCGTTTCCAGAGAAACGCATGTGATCGGCTTATCAATCGCTTCCAGGGAAACGCATGTGCGTTTGGGCTGAGGACCTCCCCCTGTGCGCTAGCGTCGCGTTATGACGGACGACTAGCGGTACGTGTGACCGCGGCCTTAGGCTACATACACACGTCTGTATTTGACTATGTGCTACTCACTGACTCAGCAAATGGCACAAGGACAAATTAATTTCTATAGACTCATGCACTTAAGCAGTCTTTTCTACTGTTATGTGTATGTAAGCTGACCTTCCGCGTCTATGAAACATGGTCCGCAAACAACTGTGGATCTGTTTGTGATCCGTGCATGTTCATCTGCAGGTACCGTAACTCTCACTTATTCCAGCATCATCTATTCTGCTTAGGCAGCGGTCACCAACATGGCGAGTATACATTGGACATCACTCAGAACCATGACTCAGTTTTACCTCACACTCTTCTGATAAATCTCCCCAGAATATTGTGCTATGCACAATATTCACAGGTGTTTTTCACAGTCTGTCAAATATATTAGATAAAAACACAGCATATACAGCCAGTCCCCTGGTTACATACAAGATAGGTTCCTTTGGGTCGTTCTTCACGTGACTCACTGGCCTCCAGAGCTACCTGTGCATGGATGGCACATGACTGCTGAAGGCCGCATGCTCACAAATGTATGCCCGCCGGGCCGTAGTCAGACGGGCATACATCCGTCGCCATGGAGAGTAGGGGGTGGGTGACCCCTCCCCTCTCCATAGAGATCCACGGCATAGGGACTTAACATATGGAAAGACAGGACATGCCCTATCTTTTTCTCGTGTACGGAGTGGTACGGTGCCGCACATGTGCGGCACTGTTTCACTCTGTCTGGCCATTGCCGTCTATGGGGATGTGTCCCCCATACGTTCGTGTGCATGGGGCCTGAATGTTAAATAGGTTGTGAACATTTCCTATCTAAAAGGAAATCTGGATTTGCACCATGGGAAAGAGGGGACCTTTATAGTCAGCTTTATCTTTTTTAAGTTTGATTTAGAGGGTACCCTGAGCTGTGGCTTCAAAATAATTTTTGTCACTTACATGGAAATATAGGAACTAGTTTTCTAGTAAAAAATTAGATGCAAGGTAATTTCTTTAAAATTTTTCAAATGGTGTTGATTTATTATTATCACATACAGTACCGATGCAAAACATATTGTTCACCTGGGTTTGGACCTATGGTTTCTATTATCATGTCCGTCATTTCTCTTCTCCCAATGTGCTGATGCAGGATGGCTGTCTTTTCCGCTGTTGTCTTGCCTTCCAAACAGGCTTCTGCAGTACACAACGTCTTCTCTCTAATTTCCTCATCAGACATTTCGGTGGCTAGGAAGGAACATAAATATTAATGTCTTGTGGTATACAGGAAAGACAGAAAACAAAAGCATCCAGGAGTGGACAAACCTTCCTGTGAATTTGCTAAAACATCAGGGCATTCGGCAGCTCAAAGTAATTGCATTTTCTCATAAATCACATCATGCTCCTCACTAAACTCAATATACAACAAGAGAGATGCCACAAGGCTACATCCCACACAAGCATTCCTATTCATGTGATAAGACAAGCTTTCCATTTATCCAGTTGCACCAATCATGAGATATACAGCACCTGTAAGAAAACTGGAATCAGGTTTGTTGATGCAGTGTTCACACTAGGCCGCCATATTTGTTGTATTTACATTTCTGGAATGTGATAGATTAAAGCAGCTAAGAATTGTATGGGGTATTCACACACACACACAACATGTACAACCAATACTCAACCAGTGCATATTCAGTAAACCATATATCAAGCCCGGCATGTATTTATTGCATTCACAGTTATTCTTTTTTTAAATGTCAATATATGGTGAAAAATAATGGTCATTGAATTAGAGAGTGTCAAGAAGGTGGTCCCCTCAAGGTGAAAGGCTTTTGGCACTCTGCACTTAGCTGTTCCCCTGTGTGGTCTCCAGGTGGGATGTTACAGTTTTCTGTCAGACTTTATTTTATTATCCTTTACAGGGCCGGCACCAGCACTAGGAGGCCCACATAAGGCTGTACCTAAGGAATCAAGGAGGGTTATGGGGGTCTCTATCTAATTAATCCATAGGGTGTGAGGGGAGCTTATATAAAATAACTATGGGGTCTGTATGATAAACTAGGGAACAAGAGACTGTTTTAGTTTCAGAATTTCTCAATGCTGCTACGCGAGTTCACTGCAAAGGGGCCACTGAGGCTCTGTGGCCTAGGGGCCTACTGAAACCTGGAGCTGATCCTAATCCTTTGTAAATGCATCATCAATGCAAAAAAATCATATCTTGTGTTATTCTAATACTTTTGGGAATACCTTTTCTTTTACGACTTAATTGAAGTATACTGGCAGTTTTGAGACAGTATTAGGTCCTGAAGATCTGTGAAAGTATACCTTTGTGTGTCGTTAGCATGGGATGGACTGTGAAAATGCATTTATTTTCCAGGATTGTAACTGGACTTGGGAGCACTGAAAGCTGACTTTAAGATAAAATGTTAACCATGTTCAACACCAAGAACTATGAAATTTTTAATATGATTTTCAATGCAACTTAAAATGCAATGGAGGAAGATCAAGACTGGCGATTCCTACTTAATTTTTCAAAAATGGGCGGGACAGATGATACTGTGATTTTATAGGAGAACTTGGTGTAATATATGTGATAAATCAACCCAAATCTAAAGGTATCTGCGTTTGTAGAATGGGGACCTTGTGCATTGCCTACTATACTTCTCCCATAGTTTCCACGAATATCTAATAAACATGAAGATATTGCAAGATACTCTATCTACTGAACCATTAACATTGAGCCTTACATAGCCCGTAACCGTTAAGTATTAATGCAGTTTCTCTTTTTACACTAAACTTATAAATAAACAATTCTCTCTGTTTACCTACATCTGCTGAGATCTGCTTTCTATAGAACCTTCAATTAATACTAATTTCCCTGGTGCAGCAAGGAGTTGAATCAGCAGTTGTATTGCATGACACTTCACCAATGGAATAAAACACATTTTCTGTAGGATTCAGGTGCATTGTCTTACGTACTGAGCATATAAAAACTAAGTGTCCATTAAAAAACCATTGCACAAGACAGGAGTCCTTGCATCATACAGAAATAAAATGCAAGGACTCCCTGTCTGTCAGACCATCTGCAGTGTGTTATCCATACAGATATGTTTGGATTTGGAACCACTTGCAATATTATACCAAGAATTAGAACACATGAACTTTGATTTTGTCCATGAGCTATGCATTTTTTTTGCAGATGGCACACTGACACATTTATTTCAAAAGATCCATGGACATGAACATATTCTTCAAGGGTCCATTAAGAGGCTGTAGAAAACTCAGAGCAGGTCCTATTTCTGAGCCTGTGTGGCTCTAACATTGTCATAGAAGTCTATGGGAACATAAAAAATACGGGCACCACACAGATGACTCAAAGGTGTCAACTGTGTGGGGTCCATATTTGCAGTTTACTTGTCATAACACAGTCATGTGATCCTTTATAGTGTTGGGACAAGCCATCAACATTATTCGCCAGCCCTCAAGTTTTTTTTTTTTTTGCAGATCCGGAAAATCGTATAACAGAAAAAAACCTCCTTTTGAAGCATGGCTCAAAAACCAATGAAATACAGACTGCAAATACTGACCACAGATCCATTGTTAGTTGGGTAAAGTGACAAATGGGTGTTACCAGCTTGTAAAGGGGGTGTATCCCTGCACTTTCTGGCTCTGCCAGCCCTGATTGGGCAATATTAGACTGAGTAGTGAAACACCCAGTTGTCAATGTATCATTCTAACATCTATAACAAGTAAATTTAAAGTTAAGAGAAAATGATCCAGAATTGTTATTTAATGAAACATTTTCTAATAAAAGACATGTCAGGAAAGTCCTGCCCTATACGCAGGGATTATGTGCTGTGTCATACTGTCAGTGGGTGTTACAGCAATCAATATTCTATAGGCGACATGATAAAGTTCACCGCGGTCTATAGGTGGATGCCTATAGATGTGATGTCATCCTTGGCCTCCTGTCATGTAAGGAATTCTATGCTGTAACTTTAATAGGGGGGTGTCAGTAATGGTCAGTCAGTACCTCAGAGTTCACTAGGGGTCACGTCCCTTGGGGTCCATGGTGGGCTCACTACTCACCTGCACGGTATTGGAATCCAACCGGAACAGGAGAGTGATCCGCAAGCTCCAGCCGAACGACAACCAGTGAAACACTCATATGTTTGGAGAGGGAGACGACACACAGTAACGGCAGGGGGAAGACGTGACCGGGACAAGAGGAGACGCAGCGGCCGCAATAGATTAACGCGATGTAACTCCTAGACGTTGTCAATAAAACTGCACTTCCGGGACTGTGACCATGTGATCCTGCTTCTGGAATCCCATTGGTCAACTACAACCACTGGCTAAATCTACCCTGCGACCATGTTTGATGTGGGAACTTGATGTACAGCTGAAAATAACATCAGGCCATGTTTGCTGGGTATCTGTCACGGGGTATGATGACGGAAGGATTATACCGTGTCCTTCGCATAATTTGTGTGTCCGTCTAGGCTAACGCCGATGCTAGCTGGTTTATATCGAATATAAGTTTCTGTAGGGTGTAGGAAGTGTCTGCAGTCTGTGGGCTACAGAAAAATGGCTGCCAGCGTTCATAGTCTAGTGGTCAGAGCATTGGCTCTTTCACCCAATCCCTGCAGCGGTCACGTAGGCGCTAGGGGTCCGCTCTGGGTAAGTTGGAGTTTGACTCTTCGCTACAGTTATTTGATTATTAGAGCGAGGGATTCACACCCCCCAGTGGTCCTTACAATGTGCCTCACACTGGTGACCAGGGGTACAACTGCACAACGTGCGTCATGGTCATAGGACGTGGACAGATGGGTTTGTTACATTCCTTGCCACAATTTCTGTACACACCTATACTATAAATTGCTACATAAGAAACAGAAAATAATGAAATGGGTTAAAGGGAGTCTACCAAGTCCCAAATCATCGCACAAGTAAAACAGCACTGTATAGGGCATGCACCTTTCTTTAATAAATAATAAAAAAATATTTATATATATCTGTGAAAAGTGTTTGCTCTGTTCACTGACGGCAGAGGCTCCAGATTTCTTCTTTAGGGTGGTGCATTTAATTTAAAGGTGTATTCGGATTATTGTATGAGAATGGAGCAGCAGGGCACTTATGCATCCATTATATATGGGCTGCAGGAGATAGCCAAGTACAGTACTCCTCTATTGTCAGGAGCTGTGTGCTAACACAAATGTTACAAGTGAAAGGGAATTTTAAAAAGGACCTGTCACCAGATTTTGCCCCTCCCACTAACAATGCATGCTGATAAAGGGTTACAACTCCTTCCCATATCACCTAAAATTAGCTGCCAGTGAGGCATTTTACCTTAATTACAGTTGTTTTTATGAGATGCAAATTAGCCTGTCTGAATCATGTCTACTGGCTGTGACTCTACTCTCAGGCTGCCAGTGAACCACGCCCCATTATTCTGACTGACAGCTCTGTGTCTCTTCAAATCCCTGCTCTGCCTACTTGTACTTTGGGACTTATCTGCTAATATACAACTACCAACATATAAAGCTCTATTTACTTTGTGTCCATTTTTTACACAGTGCATTGTGTTACATTCATGTCATGTGACCAGAGTGATATCATCTCAGGTCCTTTAGCCTTCTAACAATAGAAATACCCCTGGTCACATGACATGAACTGCTGAATAGTTAGGAGGCATAAGGCATGGCGAGGTGTAGATGGGACGGCCTAGCAGGACACGCCCCCTTTGATACCAGGGAATATAAAATAAAGATGATTTATGTGGATGTAAGGTGAAAAATTTTTAGCTAAAGGAGGGTGTCAGTTAGTTATTAGGGCTCTATAGGAACCTGTCACTGGCTGTAAATGTGGCCTTTAAATGGGTAGTCTGGTTGATAAAAGTAATTTGGAATAGGCTAAAGATGGTTTAAAAATATTAAAATCAATCATATATATATATATATATATATATATATATATATATTGGCAACCCCTATGAGTTGCCCCTGTGAAACACTCAATGTGCTCTTTTTGGTGACTTCTTACCTATCACTAGCTGTGACTTCTGCACAAATGGATTGTTACAAACAGTGACTTGTCATGGACATAGGGGTTGACTCAGTCTGGCTTTAGAAGTGAATTTCCCCAAATGCAACAGCACATAATAGCAAAATCGCAGAACAGAAGCTTTTGGAGTCAGCTTTTCATCATGTTTTTGTAATGTGTGTGTAAGTGCGGCGAGCAGGATATTAGGTAATTTAACAATATACATCTATTAAAAGTTCTGCTCCAGTTTCATGATGTGATGTTTCTAAATTAAAAAAAAAAACAAAAACACGTTTTGGGGATCATCTTATCTGTAATTATACAAGCAACATAACTATCTTGTTATTAACCCCCATACAGTAAAATGACATAAAATAAAAATCTAACATATGAAATCTAGCATTAAGACAATCGGTTGACAAATATACAGTAATTACATGTTTAAAGAGGACCTGTCGCCTATAAAAAAATGCACATACTAAAGTCAGCAGCTCCTATCGCTATCTCAGAGTAAACCTCCGCTAAAGCTAGCAGATGCTGCCGCGATGTAGAATAGGACCGCTTTTAAAGCGGTCCTACAAATTCATGAGGGGACGGGATTAGGAGGCTGTTACTGCCGCATGAAGCACGGCAATCACCGCCGATCTATGGAGTGAGCAGGGCGGTCCAGGGAAGAGGCAGTGCCTCGGACCGCCCCCTCATGAATACGCCGGACATCTTTGAGCGCGGTCCGGTGTCCCTGTTCTACTTCACAGCAGTGTCTACTAGCATTATCGGAGGTGTAAAACTGCTGGATCTGAGGTAGCGCTAGGACCTGCTTACTTTAGTTAGTAGCTCCTAGTTATTTTTATTAATAGGTGACAGGTCCTCTTTAAAGGATATTTAAAGGATGAAAACATTAATGTTACATGTCTGTATGTTATATGTACATTCTATTGTACCTGCTATTTAATAAATGAGAAGCTTTGTTCATGTCATTTATGCTTTTTATATTACTATATTTGTTGTACATTCTGTTCTGTCCCTATGTTTAAAGGGAACCTGTCACCGCTGTTTGAAAAAATTAGTATTAGACAGGTTCCCATAGAGCCTTATATGCCTAAGGGCACCTTTTTTAAATTAAGTTGATCGATGGTCACAAGTGGAGAAAATGAACTTTGATTCTCTGCCTAGTAACCAGGCAGAGAATCCAGCAGCCGCCTCCTCAGCACGTCATTGGTTCCTCATCTTTTACTCCTCTTTCCAAAATCTCACTTGGTCATCTTGCGGAATTCTTGCGCATAACCCGGATGTGGCTTTCATGTGCAGTGAGCGTTTGAGTGGTCCACGGCTTCTGCCGCCTCACTGCAAATGTGGAAGTGCAGTGAGGAGGGGGAGGTTGTGGACCGCTCAAACGTTCACTGTGCATGACAGCCGCATGCAACTTACACACATGCGCAAGAATTTGTTGAGACGGCCAAGTGAGATATTGGAAAAAGGAGGAACCGATGACGTGCTGAGGAGGCAACTGCTACACTCAAGCATGAGTATACGCCCAGTGCGACTCGCAGGCAGAGAATCAAAGTTCATTTTCTCCACTTGTGACCATCAATCAACTTGCCCTTAGGCATATAAGGGTGATGCCACAAGTGCCGCTTTGTCTGCGTTTGCAAACGCAGGCAAAGCCGCGGCCCGATCACATCAGCTTTTCTATGGAAACATCTGCGATCAGGAAGGAGCCGCCGGTATTTTGCGTTAATTTACTGCAAAACACCGGCGGCTCGTTCCCAATCGCAGGCGTTTCAATAGAAACGCTGATGCGATCGGGCCCCGCCCCGGTGGTTGCGGCTTTGTTTGCGTTTGCAAACGCAGACAAAGCGTCACGTGTGGCATCACCCTAAGGCTCTATGGAAACCTGTCTAATGCTCATTTTTTTCAAACAGCGGTGACAAGTCCTCTTCAAAACCGATAAATAATAATGTTTTTGTTTTTTTTTAACAAAATCACTCATAGGAGGAGTCTGGAACCTTTTTAGGTAACCATGCTTCTTACAAGAGTTTTACAGCTGTCACATTTCAACTCTGCCAACATTTCTTCCGTTTGGAAACTACGCTTATTTCAGAGGAGTTCCGTAAGGTGGAGCCATGCTGCAACATGCGGATACAAAGCAGTTGTTTTTGATATGGGAGGTGTTCTGCTTCCATCACCCTACACACTGGCAGAAGGTAGGAGCACAGAAACTGAAGGCAGAATAAATGGGTTCATGGCTGGATTACATGTGTGGTTAAATGGTAAATGTACATGATTACAGGTGGGGTAGCAGGATTGAGAAATACAGGCAGTCCCCGGGTTTAATACAGGATAGGTTCTGTAGATTTGTTCTTAAGTTGAATTTGTATGTAAGGCAGAGCTGTATATTTTATAATTTGTAGCTCCAGACAATAATTTTTTTGGTCTCTCTGACAGTTGGATTTTAAAAATGTTGGATTATGGGTGAACTTAGAGGAACATTTGTCTCTGATCCACCTTACTGCCCTCCCATGGCTAGCCTCGTTTAACATACATAACCACTCCTTAAAAACTCTTCCATATGTAGCATCTCAAGTACTGAAGACGTTGAAGAGATTCTCTTATCAGACGACACTCTTCACTCCAGACGGCCCACTTGTCCCGGTGACAGGAAACCCTGATTTCCCCCAGGGAATCTCCAGCGACTTCTTACGTCCTCTAAGAGCGCTTGAGCCACTCCGCTTTCAGACCCTCCTTGAATCAGAGAGACTTAAATCCCAGGAAGCTGTACTTCCACAGTCAGATTGCACACCAAGACTCCAATGGGAGTACAAACAACTAATCCACTTTTATCGCAGTATCATAATCAGAATAAACCTGCACCGAAGCATGACACCTTTTGAAACCCTATGCACTTCCAACACAGCAACCACACATGCTATATCAACAATATATAACCTCTTACTAGACAAATGGGGTTCCTCTGACCCTCCCTTTATTGCGACCTGGGAGAGCGAATAATACAAGACATACACTGCAGATGACTGGCTTAAAGCTTACGAGCTGTGCCACAAGCAATCAATCTCAAGCAAGGCACAAGAAACTAACTTTAAGGTACTTTCAAGGTGGTAGTGGGTTCCCAGTAGACTACATATGATTTATCCATCCTGCCCAGATAGATGCTGGCGTTGCTTAGAAGCCCCAGGTACAATGACCCATATCTGGTGGGGATGCCCGAAATTAGAACCCTTCTGGCACCAGGTGCGCAAGCTGAGTTTAGACTTGACAGGTATTAACCTGGAAAATGAACCTGCAGCTCTATTACTGTCCATACTCCCTACCTCAGTGACGAAAACAAAGAGATCGCTGATGGGCTATATGCTTATAGCAGCACGTTCTCTAATACCCAGGTTACGGAAATCTCTGAGATCCCTGCATATAACAGACTGGTTTGGGGAAATATCACTCTTGCACAGTCTGGAAGAGGCCACTGCGATATCTCACAGCAAAGCCACAGAACACTCAACCACTTGGGCCCCATGGCTGACGTTTAAACACTATGCAGAATTTCTAACTTACTCATGACTCGCTCCTGTCCTACCCCTTCCTCCTTCTCCTTCCCCCCCAATTCCCCCCCCCCATATATTGACCTGAAAGGTTTGCGTTAGTTACGCTATGACCCGTCTATACTCCCTTATTCGAGTATTAACCCTGAGTTAAACATGTTACAAACCAGTTGTTCGCCCAGCACTGTTGTATGGGCGTGACCAGATAAGTTCAGCATGAAACTTGCTATGCAAATATTCACAGACATTACATTTGCCAGACGATTTAATGCAACATAATACGCTGTAATTGTATGTTCTCACTGATGCAATTGTCTATGTTCAGAAAAATAATTTCATCTCTACATGTCATTTGATGGACCTGCGTGTGCCATGCTTTGTTAGTTTTTCTAACTTCAATAAAGAATAATGATACAAAAAATGTTGGATTGTCATAAGAACCTGTACATTAAATTCTTATTACATGAAAATTATATAAATATTATATAGCATTATACTATAGTGTCTAAACACATATGCATCTCTCTGGCCCTAGCAATTAAAGTGGTACATTTTTTCACTTATGTGTTGTGTAGTATAGTACTGGACAAACCCTGTAAATCATCATTGTGAATATCAATAATTTTACTTTTTAGGTTGGGAGATCCGTAATAATGTGCCAAATGGTACTATAATAGAAGCTATTCTAACTGGTGGAGACCGAGGACCCTGGATGAAGTACATGAGAGGAGAGTTGTCTGCCCAAGGCTTTGTGCAGGAATTTGGAGACCAGTGTTCAAATATTGTGAGATTTATTTTTAACTATATTTTTTCCATAGAAAATAAAAACAATGTGGCAAATTGTCTAATATAAAGTCAGGACAGGAAATATATTGTGAGTTTTCCATTTTATTAACTATTAACGCAGTTGGGTAGATCCCATCAGTGTGAATAGGAATATATGTTTATCCTTTAGTTTACTTAGAAGCCCGGGAGGAGATGGGAGTGTCCCTCCAGTATTTAAGCAGTGTAGCAGGAAGTGGACCTCATCTTCGGTGGCCTCCAGGACCTGGCCCTGTTGGCACAGTCTGCTCTCCCTGGGCACGTATATCTGCCTGCTTCGCTTGGACTCCATGGCCAGGTTGTGGGCACTCCAACTGCATGATCGGATGGTCTCTGGGGTCTGGTAGCTTCTCGGGACTAGTCTGTAGTCTCTCTGTAGGCTCTGGTTGATGGTTAGCTTCTGGGATGATTCTATGGTGGTTCTCCAGAGGGATCAGTATTTACTATCAATCATTTAAGTGAAACACTATATAGATATCTTAATTTCAACATTTCCATTGTACTTTGTACAATTACAATTTTGGAAGCACCCCACAAGAATGAGAGATCAATAATATATGCAGCCACCATCTCATATAATTATATATTTACAGCCCTCCTCCATTTTATATATACCCTCTCAATTTTTTTATTTCATATATACAGACTAAACCCCCTTGAGTCATTGTAAATATATCCCCGGGACTTTTTATTTATAGTGCAATGCAACATTGTGCCCTTCACCCCCCTGGGCTGTAGGAAAAATAAAAAAAGTACTTACCTGTGCAGAACTCCTAGCGTCTCCCACCTCTTCTCTCTGCAGGATGGGAACAGGATGCGTGGCTGCTTGATAATGTCATCAGATGCCGGAATGTGTCCGGTTGCGTTGAGCTCAGTATCAATGACATTGGCATCTAAAAGATGCCGATGTCATTAGAATTTGACTTTATGCACACATGGCGCTCGAGTGGCCACATCTTGCGGCCGCATCGAGTGCCATTGTTATCTCTGCCAGGGGCCATCAGTTGGGATGGTGGCCCCTTCAATAGCCCCCGGTGAGCTAGTCTGACCCTGCTGTTGTATACATATTATGCTTTACAATGTCCAGTGTGATGGTGCACATACTCTATCTTTTAGAGGTCCCGAGCCCTCTTACACTATGGATAGGGTCTAACTTGTTTTGTGGGAAAACACCTTGAAAGGGTTGTATTGGGGTATACCCCTTAAAGTGTATTTAAATAATATTTGTTAGACTTCAAAAACTAATAGTTAATTTTTTCACAAACATAAAGATTATCAGCATTTGCAGAATAGACCAATAAAGCGGTGCATAGAAAGTGGGATTTTTTTATATTTTTATTTTTACATTTTTATATAATATTTTTATATTTTGCATATTGCAGACAGGGCATCCAGTTCCAGTTCACAGCTTCCTCTCTGAGCTGACCAGTAAGGACATGGCCAAGCAGCTACCAGAAATGACTGAGGCCATTCAATGCATTAAAGCTGAAGGACTCAAAACTGCTGTTCTGAGCAACAACTTCTATTTGCACAGTGGAGAAAGTTTTCTACCAGTTGATCGTTCTCAGTTTGATGTCGTAAGTTTGACTACTAAATAGGAACACCCAATGTTATCATTTCTCTGGGGGCTGTAGGAACTGCAGAGATATCTGACTACTGGGCCCACAGACACCAGGTTTATAAATCAAATATTCCAAATGGGAACACTGTTACCTACTTGAGACTCAGGCCCAGGATATTTAGTCACTTTACACCTCACTTCCAGGTCAAGATCAAATAACATCATTTTATTCCGTTTATTACAAAAAATAATAGTTTTCATATTTTTATATTATTTACTGTGCATTATTCTTATTATTTGTGAAGGTAATTGAGTCTTGCATTGAAGGTATATGTAAACCAGACCCCCGAATATACCAGTTATGCTCAGAGCGTCTTGGTGTTCAGCCTGCAGAGGCAATCTTTCTCGATGATATAGGACAGAATTTGAAAGCCGCTGCACAATTGGGTTTTCGTACAATAAAGGTAAGTAGAAATGAATCTATAGCCATGTAAATGATGGTTTCCAGGGTTATAAATAGAACTCTGTCAGGTAGGTAAATGATGGTTTCCAGGGTTATAAATAGAACTCTGTCAGTAGGTAACAGTGTTCTTTAAATTTGTAACTTTTTTCCAGTGTTCCATTACTGTGTTTTAATAAATAAGCAAGTGATGCAGCCATTTCCATTGTCAAAATAAGCTTTGACACTTAATAATTTTAGATTTTGTTTGATGTTCACCAAAGCTGTGTTCAGTATCGTTTTTTTTTGTCTCATTAAACCATATGATAAAATTTTGCATTCTATTCGATTTAAGTGTAAAGCTTAGCATTCATATTTATTTTCTTCAAAATTAGTAAAATTAGGTTTTTCTCACAACTAATAGACTTTAACATAAGAAACATCTGTGTACAATCCCCTAGGACATCGGTCCCCAACTTCTGTGCCGCAGACTAAGACTGATCCATGAAACACCCGGCCGAAGAACTTTAGCTTAATTTCAGCTTCTTCTCTCTGTGGCTCCTACTACTTCTCTTCCAGGCATGGTGGGCAGAGGCTGGTTTATGCGCCCTACACGTGCTCACACACTGATTTGCTGTGTCACTTCTATGTGTCTTCATAGTGCGCACAAGCAGGCCGCATAAATATGTTCTGCCATCACTGCCTGGAAGAGAAGCAGGCGGGGCAGCGGGGGCATTCATTAATGGGAGGGAAACTCTGCTGTGGACATTTTCATTATAGGAGGGCTCTGCTGAGGACATTTCATTATAGGGGGGCTCTGCTGTGGACAATTCATTAGCGAGAGGGGGGCTCTGTTGTGGATATTTCATTATCGAGTGGGGGGCTCTGCTGTGGGACAATTCAATAGCGAGGGGGGGCTCTGCTGTGGATATTTCATTATTGAGGGGTAGGCTTTGCTGTGGACATTTTATTAGTGAGTCGAGCCTGCTGGACATTTTACTGGTGTGGGGAACATGCTAGTGGACATTTTATTAGTGGGTGGAGACTGGTGGACATTTTACTAGTGTAGGAAACATGCTAGTGGACATTTTAGTGAGGAGCGGCTGCTGCTGAACATTTTATTAAAGAGTTTAGGCTTCTGCTCGAGTCTATAAGTTTTTTACAGTATGTATATTTTTTTCCTCTTAGTGAAAAGGCCAAAGACAAGGGAACATTTATAGGTGTATGTAGGATGCTATAAAAAAGGGGTATTATAGTGTCCCCTTTTCTGTAGCCCCCTTCTAATAAAGACAACAGAAAAAGGGTTACTATCAGGAGGGGGCTACAGGAAAGGGGGCTTTTTAGACCGGGGACTTCTGAAAATGCCTTAAAGTCCTCATTCATTGCTGACCATGTCTAATGTATATATTTATTATATGTAATCCTTTTGAACCAGGTGAATAATGTGAAAGATGCACTTAAAGACTTAGAAAATATATTGGGATTCTCTTTAAATGACTTTGTTCCAAACACCCGTTCTGTGAGGCCAACTATGGATATTCCAAGGGATCCCCTGACAAAATATCTGGAAAATATATTTAGGGAGAAGTTATCAGGTTTGTACTATAACAAAATCCTGTATACAATCTATAGTGGCAGATTCTCTGAAATAAACATTTGGGCAATGACTGTGATCTGTTGCAGGTTCTCTTTTTGTGCGACAGTTCAGTCATGGACAGTCTAACCCGACATATTATGTGCGATTTAATGGAAAACAACTTGTACTGCGCAAAAAACCTCCAGGGAAGTTGCTTCCTGCTGCTCATGCTGTAGAAAGGGAATACAGGTAGGTATATTTCTCTGGTTCTTCCTTTTCCCTTACTAGTAAATGGATTTGGTGTATTCATTATTTAACATAAACAGTTTTACATATTCCTTTATGAGTGATTTTTGGGTTACTTTCTCTGCTATGACAGAATGCATTTACCCATTACAGTGTCTGTATAGAAAGGAAAGGGACTTCACTACTGTTCCTTTCTTCTTTGATACAACGCTGGTGTTGGAATGGCAATAACATACATTTATATTTTCTATGTCTGTATGCAGCTATATAAGATCCGGTGCAGCTCAGCAGTAAACATAGGTATGTTACATTACCAGCCTCTCCCTCCCTGCTTATAATGGAGACTGCGCTGAGGTGGCTGGATTTAGCTATGTGCTATTGTATGGGGTGCTGGTCAGCAAAGGACAATGGCCTGCGAGGCATACACAATTCAGCCCCTCTCCCTTGTTTTCAATTATATTTGATACTTTCACAGCAGCAGAGGAAGACTTAGCACACAGTGGGAGGGGGAAGTGCTCCTCTCACAGTGTAAAAGCCTGTGAAGCTACAGCTAAGAGGGGCAAAGATAACGTCCTCAGGAGACCTTCAGCCATAGTTAGTTAATTTGCATAATAATAAAAGTTGATTTTAGAAGGAAAGAGGCTGTGGATAACATACAAATATAAGAAGATTACCGCAATCACAGTGCCTGAACTTATAAGTAAGTGCCCCTAGCAGAGATCACATTAATGGCTGTTCGCCTCCATCACTGTTGGACAGTACAGGATCGGGCTGTGAGTGGGACATGCAAATGGCACCGTGTGCAGGATTTTACATTGCCAAACAGACAGGTTCTTTCTGCAGAAGCTGCGGTGCTAGAGGTTATGTGACTACAACATCAGCTACTGAATGACACAACAGTAATAGGCTGCAGTGTACGGCCTGTGACTTGAGCTCAATAATTCATATTGTAGCTCTGGTCACATGACCAGAAGGACCTGACTGTTTGGCATTGCATCAGCAGGATCGCGATCAGGCTATCCACCGGACAGCCCAATCCTGCACTGTGACAGTGTGATTCAGTCAGTCCCATGTCACAGCAAAGTAAAAGATAATGCCTGGGGATCTAATGATGTCAGTGATAAGTGGGTTAGTTTGGCATGCAGAGGGGTTTAATAGGTGTGAGGGCAAGAAGCCATGTGCATCCTCTTTGCATGTCTGTGTAACACTGATAGCCGTGATCTAATGGGCTGTTTCCCTTAGATCACTGCTACATGTTATCTGTATATAAATACAGCAAGTAATACAGCATATACTATAAAATGCAGCAAAATATAATGTATATAATCTCAGCTTAAAAATACTCCTCAAAAATGCTAAGAGAAGTTTTTTTACCCTCTTGCAAAAAATGTTTTGTGACCTCTGGAAGGTTAGTTATGATTTTTATTTTTTTTTATCTGCTGGAGGCACTTTGTGCAGGGCTACCTATCTACTGGTGGTAGCATAGTGTGCTGGGGCTACCTATCTACTAGGGGGCCAGTGTGTGTGCTGGAGCTACCTATCTACTAGGGGAGGCGGAGTGTTCTGGGTTACCTATCTATTGGGGGGCAGGGTGTGCTGTGGCTACCTATCTATTGGGGACAGGTTGTGCTGGGCTACTTATTAACTGGGGGCCATGTGTGGGGGCTACATAGAGTATATACTGTGTTAATGCATTTTGCACTCTGTTATATGAACTCACCCTTAGTTAATGAATTAGGGTGTGCTGTATGTAATCAATTCAGGGGGTACAGTACATATAATAAATTGGGGTGCTGATTAATTCCAGGCAAATATATATATAGGAGAATTAATTTATGAAGCACTTATATGCAATAGAATAAGATGGGAAACTAAGGGGTGGAGGGGGGGGGGGGTGTAAAATCTTGTCATTCAAGCGCTGGTTGACAGTCCCATCTCAACTTCTGCCATGGGCCATAATGAGAAGTATGCTGTCATAAAGTGGAATTGTGATGTCACATTAAGTTACTGTGGTGTCATAAAGGAGCATTAAAATATTGTAATGGATCATTGTCACTATGGAGCATTGCAATGTCACACAGGTTCATTGTATGGTCACATTGTGATGTCAAAATGGGGAATTGTGATATAATAGCATTGTGATATCACAATGGGGTATTGTGGTTTCATAAATGGACTTTGTTATGTAATAATGTGGCCATGTTCATTTTTCTGTCACTTGGGGGAGTTGTGGTGTCACAAATGGTTCTTGCAGTTTCCTTGCGGACTGTGCACATGCACTCTTACACTGTGCACTCTTTTTTTAATGTGCAAACTACTTGCACATGTCACTTAAACAAAATCTACCATTTGTTTTCATGCATTGTGAACCAAACATACCTTGGTAATGCTGTAGCTACACTGATGCAGAAACATATCTTTTTAAATCTCTGAGCCAAGTGGTTTTGCTGAAAAAATTATAAAATTCAGGACCTTGGGAAAATTTGGTCACTACATAAACACATTACACATGGAGATCCAAAAGTAAGAGAAAAGCAGGACCGGCTCCACCCCATCCGCACGGCAGTGGTTCCGACCCAGTGACGGCTGTGTACACCATCACCAAGAACAGTCAGAGGTTGGCACTTATTCCCAACTATCCTACCGAGATCCATTTCCGAGGGAACGTCGCAGTTTTGACCGAAATGTCAAGTGTTATAATTTGGATTGCTTATTAGAATAAATGATTTATTGGGCATACTTGATGGAGTGCATTTATTAAACATATTAAAAAGGAGTGGCATCCTACTATGGTGCACTGCTGGTCCCTCACCAGGGACATTATTTTCCATTATACATGTACAGTGGTCTATGAGCAGCGCTCAACTTACCACACTGCTGGGTGCCATGCACAAGGTGAAGGAGCTGAAGCAGGTGAAGGCGATTCTTCCCCTCCCATTTCCATGTACGCGACCAATACCGGCTGGGCTGTTGCGATAGTAGGCGTATATCAAATTTGCATATAAGGAGATGCCCGGGCTTTTCTCTTTCTCTCCATTCTCCTTCTCTCGTAGTGTGATAAGGGCTGTGGACTCAAAAGATCCCAGGATTTCAAAAGTTCTCCTTCTCTGATGGATCGTCCTGCACAGAGGCTCAGCATTACAAGCTCGTTCACGCACTTGTAGTGCACCAGCAGTGTGTAAGTGAGTGCTGCTAAATAGAACCAATGTATAGCAGGAGTGATTTGAAGGATTCCCAGGTTTTGCAACAGTGCTAACCAAACTATCCATTGCTACATAGAGAAGTTTAAGGAGTATGAGAATATGAATAAGATTTCAAAAAGCAAAAATAAAGCTTACCTAAATCACCATGAACAACCGCTAGGGTCTGGTTGGTGCAGATAGATAAGTGGGACATTCAATAAGCCCTTTCCATGGAGGATTATATGGGTCTACTAGACCATATTGCTTGTCCAGTATGTGGACTTGACGTTGAATATATGCACCTATTCCAAAGAAACAAGAAATCTAGCTCTGGACAACCTATTCCTGCCTGGATATTGAGATATAACCATTTATTACTTACTACATTGCTGAATAAAAAGTGTCCTTGGGACTGTTGACTCACAATGTATGAAAAACACAGGGCGATAGGGCACTAAACCACTCGGTTACATCACTTTAACCACTCTCCAAACAGTACTACACCTTGGCGTCTTTCCTTGCCCCCACACCAAATCAGACGTATATTCTAGGAACCTTGAAACACACCCTCCTTTAAACCTCAATTATGGTACTTGCCACTCACTGGCTATATATGACACGACTGAAAATACAACCACCTCATACTGGCTAGAGATCAAATGATGGTCGAGACTCAGAGGCCAAGTTGTGTAAAATTGAATCGACTAGTCCGCTAGCAACTACTACCGGCATTAATAATAAAACGTCTCCGTTAGGACTCTCCCTCAAGAGGAAGACTCCTACCAATGAGACTAGGAAATCGTGACCAACTACACTATGCTAGAACTAAATATTCACACAGTTACCAACTGTTAGCTTTTAATTAACCACATGGGCTTTCCAGACAGGGACAATCAACATGACGTGCCTGGAGTCACCTCATCATACCACACACGCTACTGGGATGGGTGCACAATAGTGATTAGTTCTGCTTGCAGGCACAACAAGTGATTCACAATTCATTCTGTGAAGCTCAGCACTTAGTATATTAAATAATGTAGCATCTCAGAAAAGCGCTGAGCAGAAGTGACAGAGCTTCATTATATAATGTTATAGGGTGTTTTAGAGCACACAACGCTCAGCACAGGGATTCACCCACCTACATAATGCATTCTCTATCATACCTCCCAAGCATCAGTTGTGCTTACCACGAAATTCTCAAGGTTATGTTTGTTTCATTCATGTAACTCAAATCTCAAAATGGTAGTGCGCTTTTTTATCCCATTAAACACTAAAGAGGGCTGCGCCGTCAGGTTTCTTTTTTTTCAACTTAATTAGCATTAACAATAAGCCTTCAATTACCACTGGGTTTTCCATAATCCTCCACGCTGAGACGCCGGATATTCACACTGTGAATCTTGACAAACTACTTTATTCATTTCAGTATATATAGCATGGTCGCTGTTGGCGTCTAATCCTGGTAGTGAGGATCTTTAAAAATACGTCCAGTGAAGGTACTCCATCACGTAGAAAGGTGTTCCAATATCCTGCCGAAAAAGAACCACACATTTAGTCTGTGACTGTTTAACCATTTTGAAAAATATATAGCCCTCCACAACTGGTCATCTGAAAAATTACTCACGATGAATCTTCACAGAGGTCGACACCTTTTGGTACGGGAACACACAGCTTCACCAGGTTTCATATCCTATAAACAAACAATTACTATATTTACAGAAACTTCCAGTATCAATGTTTTGGTCACACACTATACATGCAAACATTTTCTACTATAGCAATAATAACGTGTTCCAATTAAATCTTTAAACATTCATTTTACTTTTATTGGTTCAAAAAGCACAAATGTCAATTCTGTCCTACAAGAATGTGATTTTGTTATACATTCAACTTTATTTTAATATTTTAAAACGCTCTCTAATGTGTGTTGTGGCACATGTTCTTTCAAGAGTATCTGACACTCTCTGCATTGCTCCACAGAGCGGTACCACTTTTTTTATGGTGCACCTTTTAATCGGGGGGCGGGACACACTTCTGTCGGACTTTGCATGTTAAGTGTACTCCACGGTCCGACTGTGCACCGGAACGCCCATTTCAGTGACAAAATTTGTGTCACCTGAAAATAGTGCAGCCACAATGGGCAATAAAGTAGTAACATTTGTTTTTAGTATTATGACTAACATTATCTTGAGAATATCGTATTCCAAAAACCGGCAGCACTCCCATGTGGATGAATGTGTTTCTTTTATTCCATAGTGAGCAACAACGCAACGTTTCTTGAGCTACACGATGCAGAACACAACTTGTTATTGAGCCGAGTGGATTTGCTGAAAATGATTATTTTATATTATTATTAAAATTATGATAATGAGGCTCTCTCGCTCCTTTGGCTGCTCGACAGTTCGGGAAGCTCCATGTGTAATGTCAATCCCACGAAGCGCAAAGACACGGCACTCACCGGCACAGGTAACGTAGACAGCTTTATTTGGACGAACACAGGACAGGGGCGATGCACACACGACTAGCGACGGGCCGTTTTGCGCACACACCTTCCTCAAGCCTCAGACCTTGAGGAGCGTGTGTGCGCGAAACGGCCCGTCGCCTAGTCGTGGCATGCATCACCCCTGTCCTGTGTTCGTCCAAATAAAGCCGTCTACGTTACCTGGGCTGGTGAGTGCCGGTCTTTGCGCTTCGGGATTGATTATCTACATTATCAATACATGTGCACCTCTTGAGTAACTGTTTTGATGCCAGTTCACATTACATAGATATGAGATAGATAGATAGATAGATAGATGATGGATAGATAGATAAATAGATGGATAGATAGATAGATAGTATTCCAAAAAAATGGGCAGCACTCCCAATTGTGGATGAATGTGTTGCCGCGGTTGTTGCTCACTATGGAATAAAAGAAACACATTCATCCACAATTGGGAGTGCTGCCCGTTTTTTGGAATACAGTATTCTCAAGATATGTTTAGTTCATAATACATAAAAACAAATGTTAGATTTACTTTTATTGCCCATTGTGGCTGCACTATTCTTCACGTGACACAAATTTTGTCACTGAAATGGGCGTTCCGGTGCACAGTCGGACCGTGAGCTACACTTAACATGCAAAGTCCGACAGAAGTGTGTCCCACGCCCCGTATTAAAGGTGCACCATAAAAAAAGTGGTACGCTCTGTTGGAGCAATGCAGAGAGTGTCAGATTCTTGAAGAACATGTGCCACAATTCTAGAGAGCGTTTTAAAAATATAAAATAAGCTGTAATGATAACATAAATCACACGTTCTGTAGGACAAATTGACATTTGGTCCTTTTTTGACCATAAAAAGTAAAATGAATGTTTAAAGATTTAATTGGAAACACGTTATTATTGCTATAGTAGTAAAATGTTTGCATGTATAGTGTTGACCAAAACATTGATACTGGAAGTTTTCTGTAAATATAGTAATTGTTTGTTTATAGGATATTGAAAGCCCTTGGTGAAGCTGGTGTTCCCGTACCAAAGGTGTTCGACCTCTGTGAAGATTCATCGTGAGTAGTTTTCTCAGATGACCAATTGGGAGGACTATATTTTGTCAAATTGTTAAGCAGTCACAGACTAAATGGTTTCTTTTTTGGCAGGGTTATTGGAACCCCTTTCTACGTGATGGAGTACTTCACTGGACGTATTTTTAAAGATCCTTCACTACCTGGATTAGACGCCAAACAGCGCCATGCTATATATACTGAAATGAATAAAGTGTTGTGCAAGATTCACAGTGTGAATATCCAGGCAGCTCAGCTAGAGGATTATGGAAAACCAGGTAATGAATTCTTATTGTTAATGCTAAATTAAGTTGAAAAAAAGAAACCTGACGGGCAGCATCTTTAGGTTAAAGGAAGCCTACCATTTGATTTGATGCATTATGAAACAAACATACCTTGAGAATTCTGTAGCTACACTGATGCAGGATCATATGTTGGTTAATCCCTGTGCTGAGAGTTTTGCTGATAAAACACCTATAACATTATGATAATGAAGCTCTGTCACTTCTGCGCAGCGCTTTTCCTAGCACATTAGTTATGCTGAGCTTCACAGAATGATGTAATCACTTGGTTGTGCCTGAAGGCAGAATAATCAATTGCTGCACCATCCCATAGCTGCTGTGTATGAGTGATCCAGCTCAGGTTGATTAGTCCTGTCTGGAATAAGCCCCATGTGTAATAAAAGCTCAGTGTAACTTGTGCAATCATAGTTAGTTCATTAGCATAGTTCATTTGGTACGAGTCATGTCCTCTATTAGGGAAAGCTCCTAAGATCCACGGTTTATATACAGTAGTTGCTAGACTAGTCATATTTGCAAATTGGCCTCTGAGTCTCCGACCATCACTTGTCCTCTAGCCAGAGAGGGTTGTTCTAGTGCAATACCAGTGACAAGTACCATAATTGAGTTTTAAAGGGGGTTTTCAAGGATTCCTAGAAACGTGGTGGGGGCAAGGAAAGACCAGAAGTACTGTTGGAGATGGTTAAAGGGTAACCAGTGGTTTAGTGCCCTGAATCGCCCTGTAGTTTTTCATACATTGTGAGTCAAAAGTCCCAAGGACACTCTTTTATTTCAGAAATGTAAGTAAAAATGGTATATCTCAATATCCCAGCAAGGAATAGGTGTCCAGAAGCTAGTATATCTTGTTTTCTTTTGAATAGGTGCATATATTCAACGTCAAGTCCACATATGGACAAAGCAATATAGGTCTAGTGAGACCCATAAAATCCCTTCCATGGAAAGGCTTATTGAATGGCTCCCACTTCATCTGCCAACCAACCAGACCACTACGGTTGTTCATGGTGATTTTAGGTAAAGCTTATTTTGTCTTTTGCAATATTATTCATATTCTCATACTCTTATAACTTCTCTATTGTAGCAATGGATAGTTTGGTTAGCACTGTTGCAAAACTGGAATCCTTAAATCTACCTCTGCTATACAGTGGTTATTAGCAGCACTCACTTACACACTGCTGTGGCACTACAAGTGAACGAGCTGTAATGCTGAAGCTCAGGAGCGGTCCATTCATGAAGAAAGAGACTTTTGAAATCCCTGGACTTTTGACTCCACAGCCCTGTAGCACCCGAGAGAAATGGAGAAAAGCCCGGGCACTCCTTATATGCATAATTATATACGCCTATCGCAGCTCCAGCCGGGTCTCGTACATGGGAATGGGAGGGAAGAATCGCCCTTCACCTGCTTCAGCTCCTTCACCTGCAGCACCCCAGCAGTGTGTAAGTGAGCGCTGCTCATAACCACTGTATATGTATAATGGAAATACATGTCCCTGGTGAGGGACCAGCAGTGCACAAGTAGGATGCCACTCCTTTTTTAATATTTTCTAATAAATTGGCACTCCATTCAAGTATTGCAATAAATCATTTATTCTAATAAGCAATCCAAATATATACACTTGACATTTCGGTCAAAATCTGACGTCCCTCGGAAATGGATCTCGGTAGGTAGTTTGGGAATAATGTGGCCAACCTGTGACTGTTCTTGGTGATGGTGTACACACCGCATGTGAGCATCTTTTGATATGCGGTGTGTACACTGCCTTACTGTATGATGCCATCACCAAGCACTGCCACAAGCTGGTCACATTCTTCTTATTCTTCCTAAATTACCTACAGCAATCCGTTTCTGAGGAAGGTCAGATTTTGACCAAAATGTCGAGTGTATATATTTGGATTGCTTAATAGAATAAATCATTAAAGGAAACCTACCACTTCCAATCGTCTTTCTAAGCTGCAAATGCCGTGCACCAGCTCGGGTAGGAAGGACTATTATTTAAATGGAGGAAGTTTGCAACAACTTCTACTGGCCGCCCAACCAAACTAAGCTTTGGATAAGAAATCCCTTTGGAAGAACCCAGTGGTCAGACATTACTAAAGTAATCCTCTGATCTAGTCTTACAAAATGGTCTCACACCCTTGACCAATATGGTGCAAGGTATTTTAAAACGAAGGGTTTTTTATACAAATTATTTCAGAACTCTGATAAATTTGTCCCAATGATTTTAAGCACAGCCAAGACAACACAGAGTGACTGACGGACAACTCTGTTCTTTGAGTGGTCCTGCAAGAGCACTGATGTGAACCCGATCAAATATCTCTTCACCTGAAACCTGAGAATGGATGGGCGCTTAGACCTTGGAGAAAATGGCATAAAACCTCCAAATCCTAGTGTGCCAACATTGTGGCAGTAGTGGCTGCCAAGGGTGCTTCAACTGAGTACACAGTAAAGGGTCTGAACACTTGGGTCAATGGAATCTGTTTTCTTTTTCAATAAATTGGCAAAGATATTTAATATTTTGGGGCACATCTACTAAGGGTTCGCAAACCGCATTTACGTCGGGTTTCCCGACTATTTCCTTTTTGAGGCGCATTTAACAGGGGTTTTTGGCACACGCGATCGGATTTTGCCGCAATTGCAATGACTTTCATGCAACACAAATCGGGGGGCGTGGCTGTCGGACAACCCGACTGATTCGGACTAAGTGCGGGATTTAAAATTCAAATTGTGTCGCATGACATGCACTCTCATACACCGGGAAGAAGAAGGTGAACTCCGGCAGACCTAAGTGGGGAAGCAACACATGCAGGATCATCGGACAACGCACCTCGGGGATCGTGCAGGGACCGGGTAAATGTGCCCCTTTCTTTTTACTTTATCATAAGGTATTGAGCACAGTATATTTTATTATTTTGGCATTAAGCCACACATAACAAAATGTGAAAAAGTGAGGGTCTGAACACTTTCCGAACGCATTGTACACATGGGGTTTATATGTTGTAATGTTTGATTTTAATATTTATTTCTCATGGCTTCAGATTGGATAACTTGATATTTCATCCAGAGAAATTGGAAGTCCTTGGTGTTCTTGACTGGGAACTATCTACTCTGGGAGATCCCTTGTCAGATCCTATTCTCATATTCTTATAACTTCTCTGTTGTAATGGATAGTTTGGTTAGCACTCTTGCAAAACTGGTATCCTTAAATGCTTAAAGGAAATCTACCTCTGCTATACAGTGGTTATGAGCAGCACTCACTTACACACTGCTGGGGCGCTACAGATGAAGGAGCTGTAATGCTGAAGCTCGGGAACGGCACATTCATAAAGAAACAGACTTTTGAAAGCCCTGGAGTGCCCGAGGGAAGAGGAGAACAGCACGCGCAGCTCCAGCCGGGTTTCATAGATGGGAATGGGAGGGACGAATCGCCCTCCACCTGCTTCAGCTTCTTCACCTGCAGCACCCCAGCAGTGTGTAAGTGAGCGCTTCTCATAACCACTGTATATGCACAATGTCCCGCCAGAGCACTGATGTGAACCTGATCAAATATCTCTTCACCTGAGACCTGAAAATGGTAGAAAACCTCCAAATCCATGTGTGCCAACCTTGTGGCATCATGCTTAAAAAGACTGAAGGCTCTAGTGGCTGCCAAGGATGCTTGGGCTGAGTACACAGTAAAGGGTCTGAACACTTGGGTCAATGGAATTGGTTTTCCTTTTCAATAAATTGCCAAACATTTTTAACATTTTGTTTTTACTTTATCATAAGGTATTGAGAACAGTATATTTTATTATTTTGGCACTAGGCCACACATAACAAAATGTGAAAAAAGGTGAGGGTCTGAACACTTTCCAGTGTTTGATTTTAATATTTATTTCTCATGGCTTCAGATTGGATAACTTAATATTTCATCCAGAGAAATTGGAAGTCCTCGGTGTTCTTGACTGGGAACTATCTACTCTGGGAGATCCCTTGTCAGACTGCTGATGCCGCCTTCACAATATATCATTGTGCCACTCTGCGGGCTCCTGCTGATGCTGCTGCCACCTTCACACTATATCATTGTGCCACTCTATGGGCTCCTGCTGCTACTGATGCCAACTTCACACTATATCATTGTGCCACCCTACGGACTCCTGCTGCTGCGGATGCAACCTTCACACTTTATAATTGTGCCACTCTGCGGACTCCTGCTGCTGCTGCTACTGACACCACCTCCACACTATATTATTGTGTCACTCTGCGGGCTCCTGCTGCTACTGATGCAACCTTCACATTATATCATTGTGCCACTCTGTGGGCACCTGCTGCTGCTGCTACTGACTCCACCTCCACACTATATCATTGTGCCACTCTGCGGGCTCCTGCTGCTGCGGATGCAACCTTCACACTATATAATAGTGCCTCTCTGCAGGCTCCTGCTGATGCCGATGTTATCTTCACACTATATCTTTGTGCCACTCTGCAGGCTCCTGCTGCTGCTGATGCAACCTTCACACTATATCATTGTGCCACTCTGTGGGCTCCTGCTGCTGATGATGCCACCTTCACACTATATAATTGTGCCACTCTGCGGGCTGATGCTGATGTCATCTTCAAACTATATAATTGTGCCACTCTGCGGGCTCCTGCTGCTGCTGCTACTGACACCACCTCCACACTATATTATTGTGCTACTCTCTGGGCTCCTGCTGCTGCTGCTGCCACCTTCACACTATATAATTGTGTCACTCTGCGGGATCCTGCTGCTACTGATGCAACCTTCACACTATATCATTGTGCCACTATGCAGGCTCCTGCTGCTGCTGATGCAACCTTCACACTACATCATTGTGCCACTCTGTGGGCTCCTGCTTCTGCTGCTGCTACTGACGCCACCTCCACACTATATCATTGTGCCACTCTGTGGGCGCCTGCTGCTGCTGCTACTGATGCCACCTCCACACTATATCATTGTACCACTCTGTGGGCTCCTGCTGCTACTGATACCACCTCCACACTATATCATTGTGCCACCGTGCGGGCTTCTGCTGCTACTGATGCCAACTCTACACTATATCATTGTGCCACTCCGCGGGCTCCTGCTGCTATTGATGCCAACTCCACACTATATCTTTGTGCCACCCTATGGACTCCTGCTGCTGCTGATGCCACCTTCATGCCATATAATTGTGCCACTCTGTTGGTTCCTGCTGCTGCTGATACCACCTTCAAACTATATAATTGTGCCACTTTGTGGCCTACCTTGTTGCTGCCACCTCCACACCTCTGACCTCATGCTACTGCTGCTGCTTGTGCCTCATTTGCAGTTTTTTTTTTTTTTGCAAAGACCTGATATTTTCTGGAAAACAGTAATGTATTATGCATGTGGCATCTCAAATCTACAAATTGAAATTTACATTGAATATTTCGAATTCAAATTCATTTCAAACTTTGCCACAATGTGGCCTCCTCTAGTGTGGGTTTTGTGGGCTCCTGCTGCTGCTGACGCCACCCCCACACTATAACATTGTGGCACTCTGTGGTTTTCCTGTTGCTGCCACCATGTTGCTGCCACCTGTGGGCTCCTGCTGCTGCTTCTGCTTCCGCCAGCTCCACAGTCTTATCATTGTGCCACTTTGTGGCCTCCTGTTGCTGATGCTGCTGCCACCACCTCCACACTCTGTCATTTGACCACTCTGTGGCTTCCCATGTTGCTGCCACCATGTTGCTGCCACCTGTGGGCTCCTGCTGATACCACCTTCAAACTATATCATTGTGCCACTCTGCGGCTTTCCATGTTGCTTCCACCATGTTGCTCCAACAAGTGGGCTCCTGCTGCTTCTGCTGCCGCCTCCTCCAAACTCTTTTCATTGTGCCACTTTGTGGCCTCCTGTTGCTGATGCTGCTGCCGCCACCTCCACACTCTGTCATTGGACCACTCTGTACCTTTCCATGTTGCTGCCACCATGTTGCTGCCACCTGTGGCTCCTGCTGCTGCTTCTGCTGCTGCCACCTCCACACTCTTATCATTGTGCCACTTTGTTGCCTACCATGTTTCCGCCACCTCCATAATGTGTCATTGTGCCACTCTGCGGCCTACTCATGCTGCTGCCAACTGACCTCTGTCTCCCTGGAACACCCTGTGATTTTCAGAATGCTGTTTTCACCATCCATCGCTCTATGGCGTTGCAACTATGTTTAGTTTGCCCCTTCGCTTCATCTGTCAGAAGGAATGAGGAGTGGATATAGAACACAGAGGACATGCAAATATCTAATTTACTGGTCATCTCTGTTTTGGATCCACTCCTGTTTGATTTTGACTTTAGCAATACTGATGATGGATTATTGACCGATTGAAAGCGGACACTGATGGACGAAATGAAGTTCAAAATGATCAGTGACATCAATGCAAAATTACTGCCGACACCCTCTGCACTCTTTTGGGGAGTTACTACATGTATCCGCGTTTAACAGAACAGGTTCTGTTGTAATCTATGGAATTATCTGATGTCAATATAAAAAGAGTGCATTCTTTGATGTTATAGTGCAGTGATGGCGAACCTTTTAGAGACCGAGTGCCCAAACTACAACCAAGACCCACTTATTTATCGCAAGGTGCCAACACAGAAATTTAATTTGTGATTTATACTCCCTTCTCTGTCACAGTTTTCACCAATAAAGCAGAAAATAGAAGAAATTTGAATGATGATTGTAGCTTCCCTTCAGGGTCCAATAAACAGGAAGAATTGTCAGGGCCGCAACAGGAGCTACAATGATAATCCAGATCTGTCCACACATTCCCACTCCTCCAGTAGTCCCAGGTAGCACTGTCACTTTAAAATAGCTCTGTGCACAGCAAGTCCACGGCTGTCTGGGACTGCAGGAAGATATCTGGAATCATCTCTGGTGATGGCCTGGGTGCCCACAGAGAGGGCTCCAAGTGCCACCTCTGGCAACCGTGCCATAGGTTTGCCACCACTGTTATAGTGGGATCTTGGCCCTCAGCTCAGTCCTTTTGAGCTGGCACAGACGTTACCTTGTCAGGCTGCGTTCCCAATTTGCTTATTTGGTGAAGTTGGCCTCTGTAAGTGCACATGGAAGTGAAGAGTGAAGCGATTCTAAGAGTGGCGGCTGTCATGTGCGTGTCATACTAAAACACAGCATTGTTTGAAGACCAAACCACGCTCCCTATTCATATTTAAGCATGGCACAATGTTTTACAGCACCCTACAGGCTCTCTGCAGCAAGGAAATACCTGTTTTTTAACGTGATTCGTCATGATTTGATTTGGGTTGAATCAAATTTTTTTGAAAAATTCAGTGAATTGGGATGAACCGATTTTTTTTTTTTTTTGCATCATTTTTTTATTATCATATGCAAAGTGTACATCAATACTAAACATGACAATAATTATCAGCAATTCTTACATCCATTAATAAGTATATACCAAATTTGCAATTTCCATATTAATTACCCATATATTCCCTCCCCTGCCCACCCTTGATGATTTATTTACAAAAATCATCCCTTTCTTCTCATTTCCATTTCATCCATATCTCTGCCCATTTACCACTTTTCCCGGCTTTGTTAGCGTAAATTTGCTCATATCTTTTGATTCTCTGAGTAAGGTTAAACCATTGATCTATATTTGGCGATGTATGACTTCCCCAAGTTCGAGTTATGAGGACTTTAGCAATCATCACTAATTTAGTTATTAATACACCTTCCTTTACGCTAATATTATGGCTGGGTCCGTAAATTCCCATAACTGCAACATTAATTGATGGAATCAGGGATTTCCCCAGAACTTCATTTATCCTCGAGAATATTTTATCCCAAAATATTTTCATACTCGTGCATGTCCAAATTAAGTGAAGGAAGTCAGCCTCCTCCCTTTCACATCTATAACATTTGGAAGATTCCCTTAGTTTCATCTTGCACAGAGCAGCCGGTGTGTAGTACAGCATATATAAAATTTTTGTCTGTATGGCTCTGTGGTTTTCGTTAATTGATCCAATTTTTACATTCCTGTATATTTCCCCCCATCCCTCCCTCCCATTCCTATCTTATCTTCCCAGTGTTCCTGTGACTTGTGTTTAAGCTATTCCCTTTGATCAGGAATCTATAAATCCCTGATATCAAACCTTTTTTCCTCCCAGTGTGCTTAATAAACTCTATACATTGATGTGTTTCAAATTTTATACTTCTGTGGGTTTTTATTGCATTAATTGCATGTGTCAACTGTAAATATCTCAAAAAATCACCATTATTCAAATTTGCTTTATCTTTAAGTGCTGAGAAACTCATGACTTTCCCCTCTTTCAAAACCTGTGAAAACAAACGCACCAACCTGTTTTCCCAAAATATGGGGTCAGGAAGGTCTCGTAGCTCTGGAAAGTTAACGTTTGACCACAGAGGAATATCCTCCATAATGCCATTGATAAGATTAATTTTTTTTATAGCTTTCCATCCTTTATGAATGGCTTCTTTTATCAGGTTCTTATCTTGTTTATTTTGTTCTATCCCGCTCTCTAAGGCTTCAAAAACTGTGTAGGTTTTCCCATCTTCCATAAGTAATGTTTTTAACGGTTCCTTTCTATCATTCCACCCCACTATACGGGACATCTGAGCTGCGAGGAAGTATCCATACAAGAAAGGGATTCCCAGTCCTCCTTCTCCCATAGGGGCATATAGATAACTAAGTTTGATTCGGGTTCTTTTCCGACCCCAAATAAGATCATTGAACAGTGCTTCCAATGCTTTAAAAAAAGAGCTATCAATCCAGATTGGACATGAGATTAGAAAAAATAAAATCTGCGGCAGAAGGACCATCTTTATTAATGCAATCCTATCTGCAAAGGAGAGAGGTAGTTTATCCCAGATATGAATCCTGCATCTCACAGATCTTATTAGGGGTTTCAAATTCAGGAGGTCATAGTCTTGTACCTGTGCTGATATCGTAGTACCCAGATATTTCAGCGAGTCTTAGCAGCTCATGATGTTACCGGCTTTAAGGGATTCCGTCCTATTCCCATCAAGGGGCATCAGACCTGATTTACTCCAATTAATCTCCAGGCCGGAGAACTGACCAAACTCTGTAATTACTCTAACCGCATTAGGGATGGATGTTGGGGAGTCACGGAGGCACAGCAGAATGTCATATGCATACATAATCAGCTTGTCCTGGGGTCCACCACTCCCCCCATCTCCTATGCCTTCAGAAGCCCTGATTTTGATGGCCAAAGGTTCAATAAAAAATAGCGAAAAGGTGAGGGGAGAGTGGGCATCCCTGTCTTGTACCACGAGAAAGGGGGAAAGACTCAGATTCTCTGTTATTAATATAAACTCTGGCTTTGGGGGAGTCATATAAACACTTTACCCACTTCGTAAATTCTTCTCCGAATCCGAATGTATTCATAGCCTCCCATAGAAATCCCCACTCGACCCTGTCGAAGGCTTTTGTCGCATCCAAGGACAGGATCGAGCGGAGATCCCCCCTACCCCTCTCTATAGATACGAACAATCTATCTAAACAGTCGCTAACATTCCTACCTGGGATAAACCCCCTCTGGTCCCCATGAATAATACTGGTGATTACCCTCTTAAGCCGTATGGCGAGGACTTTTGCAATAATTTTTGCATCTGTGTTAATGCGAGATATTGGTCTAAATGAGCCCAGCTCTATAGGGTCCTTGTCCTTCTTGGGGATGAGTATAATACTGGCTTCCGACATGATACCCTTCCTTTGCTTTGAATTACTTGTAATGTCGACCACAGCATAGGGGCCAGTACCTCCCTATATCTCCTATACAGACTAAAGGGGATGCCATCTGGGCCTGGAGCTGAATCCGTACTATAGGAATTGATTGTTTGCTTCAGCTCATCTAGCGTGATAGGGGCGTCCAGCATTTCTACCTGACTCCTAGTTAGACGAGGGAAGGTGATGTCTTGAAAAAATTTTTTATTATTCCTTGAGTCTATATCTCCCGAAGTTTCATATAACCGTTGAAAAAAAATTCTAAATTCTTGTTGGATCTCATCTTGTTCCCTACAAATTTGGCCTTTATGTCCCCTTATGGCTCAAATGTTACCATTCCCTTTTGTATTATTTTTAATCATATTGGCTAGGAGTTTTCCTGGTTTACCCTTTTCTGTAAAGTATCGTTGTCCCTCGAAGAACACTCTATGTTGAGCTCTGTCTAGCAAAAAAATCATTATATTTTTCCCTGGCTACATTGTACGCCTGTGTGTGTCTTCTTTCTCCTGGCTTGTCTAGGTTCTTAGCTGTCTGTTCAACCTGTTTTCTTAAGTCGTCTTCTTTCCTTCTAAAATTCTTTTTTGATACATTAATGGCATGGGACAAAGTATTTTTAATAGCTAATTTTAGAGTATCCCATACTACCCGTGTATCTGCGGTGTTAATATTCAGGTCCCAGAATTCTTCAATGACTGATTTTAGATCCAGAGTGGGTTCGAGGATAGTTAACCAGTGGGGGTTGAGTCTGAACTTTCTTCTGCTAAGTAAGGGTGCCCAGAGTGATATCATCATTGGGGCATGATCTGATATCACAATTGGCTCATAAACCATTCTGGAAATATTCCCAATTAGTTGCGAATTTGCCAGGACATGGTCTATTCTGGACAAACTGTGACTTGACTTACTGTGGCAGGAGAATGCCTTCTTCCTGCCGTATTTGGCTCGCCATACGTCCTCTAGCCCCATGTCCTGGCAAAAACCATTCAATTTTCTCCCTTCACAGGTTTTTATTCTCCCTTCCCCCAGGAGATTAAGGCGATCGAGGGTCGGATCGAATACCATATTCAGATCTCCCATTATCAAAATCCTACTGCAGTTTTTATCCTTAATAAAATCAGTGAACTCCATCAACACCTTCAATGAGGAGGGGGGAGGGATATACAGAAATGCCAAAAGATATTCATAGCCATTCAATAAACATTGTATAAATATAAATCTCCCCTCGCTGTTGATTCTCTTATTCATTAATTTGAAATCAACACTAGTATGGACAAGGACTGAAACCCCCTTAGAGTAACTATCTCCATAAGAATGTAGTTCCCATGCCACCCATCGTCTCTTTACTCTTTGTCTAAATTCTGGTGTTAAATGTGTCTCCAGTAGTACTACCACTGCTGGTAGATGTTTTTTTATTACATCAAATATTGCGCATCTTTTTTTCCTATCGCTTAGACCCCTAATATTCCAACACAAAATCCTTGTTACCTTCTCCATTTAACAAAAAAAGAAAAAAAAACCCTCCTGTCAGTAGGTCCCGCCCCCCACTTGATCCACCTTTACCAGCATAAGGTAGATCCCCATTTCTCCCATCGCCCTCCCAACACCCGTTTATCTTCATTACTCATATTTTATTTAGCGTTCATTTTTCTACTTTGCTAATTCTTTTCTACTTCAGTTACTTCACATTTTATCTTAAATCCCCTGTCTTTCCAGCCACTTCGAGGCCTCTTCAGACGAATCAAAAAACCATGTTTTGTTTTTGTAAATGAACCGAATTTTAAAAAATTTGTCCATCTCTAATAGTGAGTGTTTAGAAAGCGCTGGATGACTGAGATGGTGATTAAAAATCTGATTTATTAGTTAAAACTTGCTATTTAAGATATTTGATACCTGGAAACTAAAGAGTTACAGACAATGTGACAGCTTCTGGTCAACTATAATGACTTTCCAAAGTTGATACCAAATAATAAGGGTAACAGAACATAAGTACATAAAATATAAAATATACCATACAACGGATAATTGTATTAATACGTTTAGAAATGGATCTTGTGTTGCTTTGTGGTAATAGATTTTTATAGATTTTCTGGGTATCCTTTTTCCGTAGCTGTAGTTCCGCCTAGACAGCCTTTTGAACCGTAACTTGCACCATATTTGTAGTCCTGCTAAGCCGAAATGTCAATCAAGCAGACGGAATAGGACATCCACACTAACATAAGATACATTTCTAAACTAATTAATAAAATTATCCTTTATATGGTATATTTTATATTTTATGTACATATGTTCTGTTACCCTTATTAATTGGTATAAACTTTGGAAAGTAATTATCGTTGACCGGAAGCTGTCACATTGTAACTCTTTAGTTGCCAGGTATCAAATATCTTAACTCCTTAGCGCTCTGCATCCGATATATTGGATGCTAAGCACAGTGACTTCATTCTCAGTGTCTGATGTATCGGACACAGATGTGATGCCGATTCAGCTTGAGATCGGACCCGAACCAGCATCAGGATAACACTGAGTGCCAGCTGTAACTAACAGCTGACACACATCCGGCCGGCATGACGCGAGGAGGAGGAGTCACGTAGTGTCCGGACCCGAACCCCCCTCCCCCCCCCCCCGCCGCGTCCGCGTGATCGATGACGCTGCTGCGGCTGCTGTAGCCGCCCCTACCCCACCACGCTCAACGCTCTCTGACTGCCCCCTGCTGCTGCAGGGGACCTGAAGTTTGCCTGGTGCCCTGTGACCCGACTCTCCTATCCCCTAGCTTGCCGCTGGGGAGCATCGGGCGCAGGTAGGCTGCTACCCCATTGCCTGCTGTTTGCATCGTCCATCCTGATCCCGGAGCGGGCGAACTCTCTGGCTGGAGGCTGGCCCTGGGCTGCTGAGGGACCGCACTAGTGGAGGTGGCGATGGAGTCGACTACAATTTAATAGAGATCCGTGTCACGGAGGCGCACTGGGACTGGAACCGGTAGCAAGCGAGGAGCCGTGACTGCCCCTTTGAATCCCACCCTTGCGTGCAGGCACCCGGATCCACCTACGTCTCATCACCGTCAGGATTCCCCTGCCGGGGGTGCTAAAGGTACTCTTGTATCGTAGGGGCAGGGTTCCCAGAAAGTGCCTTTCTGTAGACGGCTTGTTTCACTAACTCTTTTGATCCCAATCAATTAACATCTCTCGCTGCTCCCTACTTCATCTGCTCTGCCTGTGTAATAATTCTAATGCAAACTGGTTGGATGGTTGGATGGTCTTGACCCACCTTGTGATGCTACAGCGCTTATAATTTGTCTGTCTACCTGCCTGACTAATCCCTAGAACTTCTTGGACTAATACCTCGGATTTCTTTGACTAATCTCCTGGACTTTTTGGAATAACTTTGACCTTTTGGACTAACTCTCTGAACTTTTCGTTGCCTTTCTGCATGCCAATATATTAAGTCTGTTATATTAGCTTGCCTTGATATATATGTTGGGCACCTTATTCTGTTTTTTACAACTGTTACTGAGTGTAATCTGTTCTATTGGGTCGCTGTACGGTAGCCTGAATGTATCCCCCTAAAATGCCACCTAAAAATTCGGGCCGGAAATCCGCCGGGGGAGGGGGATCCCCTAAGTAGGGGAAAGAACGCGGTGGTAGCAAAAATGATTTGGCCGGAAAGTTGGAGAAATTATGGAGCTCCCCCATTGTAAAAACCCGCCAAACCGGTAAAGCAGGCAATCCCCTCCCTACTGTACTCCCTGAAGTACATGAAGGTCCCCCGCAGGGTCTAGGGTCGTCAGTCAGGTAAAAAGTCTCGAAGGAGAAACCAAGAGTTTAAGGAAAGAAGTTAGCGTACTGACTAAGGCCCAAACTTCCCTTAGGGACAAATTAACGGATTTGGAGGATCGATCTAGGCGATCTAACCTCTGCATAATCGGCCTGCCAGAGGAAGTAGGGGAGAACTCCCTCACACAGTGGATTCAGGATTGGCTAACAGAGCTAGTGGGCACAGAGACATTATCTCCGGTCTTTATGATAGAAAGAGCCCATCGTATTCCCAATAAACCGCCTATCCCAGGCGCCCCACCCAGGGTCATACTTGCCAAAGTGCTATGTTCCCAAGATCAAGATGTAATCATTAGATGTTCTCGTTCAAGGCAGGACATGTTGTACAATGGGGTTAAAATTTTTATTTTTCCGGACTATTCACTGGCCACGCAACAAAAGAGAACTAAATTTAAAGACGTAAAGCAGCGATTGAAGGAAGCCGGATTAAAATTTTCACTGCTATATCCAGCAAAACTGAGGGTGATCTATAATGATCATACCTTTTTTTTTGATAACTCAATAGACGCCTCTGAGTGGCTGGAAGCTAAGGGTTTCTAGTTGGTGGAAATGGGAGGCGAAGGCATCGCAGCTAAGTTGGCCGATCTGTGTTTCCGTTTCATTTCTGGAAGAATTTAAATTTAGAGTATGCGGATGAGGGGCGGGTAGGGGGGCCGGGGATGTAGGAGAATAGAGGCCTGTTTGCAGAGATGGGTCAAGAAGGGTTGTGGGCTGGGGAGGGGGGGGTGGGGCTGTGGGGGGAGGGTATCTGCCGTGGGGAATGCTCTTTGGTTCTGTGTTGTTTTTTCTTTTCTATTAAAGAATGGTTATGCAAATTTTCTGCTGGAACGTAAGGGGATTGAATGACCGCCGCAAGTGGTGCATGGTAAATGATGTGGTGATCCGGCATTTACCAGGGATCATTTGTTTAACAGAGACACATCTAACCCAGGATACCATCGGCTGGCTCGATAAACGGTGGGCCTCTTTGTAATTTCACTCTTACGGGTCCGCATTCTCCAGGGGGGTCTCTGTTATCATTCATCATAAGGTAGATATTAAGGTTCTAACACAAAAGATAGACCAGCAGGGAAGGTATATTTTTTTGTTTTGTGTTCTAAATAAGGTACAGTGTATTCTCGCATTTGTATACCTCCCTCCTCCATTCTCATATCAGGTCTTGAATGCCCTAATTAATTTTTTGACCGATCGGGAAGACAGCCCAATGATGATTATAGGGGATTTTAATGCAGTTTGGGACCCCTCCCAGGATAGACGCAATTTGCGCGGATCTGGTGCCCAGAATCAAAGGGGATGCTCTGGGTTAAGAACTTTTTGTGAGAACCTTGGTTTGAGGGATGCCTGGAGGACCAAATATCTAGATAGACCTGCTTTCTCCTGTTTCAGCCGTACCCATTCTACATTGTCCAGGATCGATATGTGTTTGGCCAATGACGCTTTCCTGAACTTCATTGTGAAGATTAAATATGAAACTATTGTGGTGTCTGACCATGGACCCATTTCCCACCAGATTAGGACATAGAGGGGCCCACACATAGATAAGAAGAGTTTTTTTAGGCTCAATCCTCATTGGCTCTCTGTCTTGGACAATGGGGAAAAGGTCACAAAGTTGATAGAGGAATTCTGGGGGAATAATGTCCTCGAGAGAGACCCTGGCCTGGCCTGGGATGCGCTTAAGGCCTATCTCCGAGGCCTGTTTTTTTCTGAAATTGAATGGGCAAAAAAGAAGTTTAGACAGCGAGAAAGTACTTTAAAAAAAAATTTGATAACTGCACAGGAGGCGTGGACAGTGTTGCATATATCGGAAGATAGGGATAGATTTATCAAAGCACAGGCTGCTTATAACTCCTACGCGGCCGAGAGGGCACAGCATAAAAAATTTTTCGGCGGGCAAAAATATTATTCGGAGAGAGGGAGACCGGGTAAATTACTCGCTAACCTTCTTAAAAGGAAAAATAGTAATAAGGGGATCCATCTGATTATAAACTCGGCAGGAGAGAAGATACAAGGAGAGGGGGCAATCTTGGAGAACGTTCGGCTGTTTTATCAGTCATTATATAGTTCAGAACTAGAGTTTTTAGATACCCAATTGGAGAATTATTTGGAGTCTATCTCGTTTCCCTCTCTGACAGCGGAGCAGAGTGTGTCTCTGAATCGCCCCATCAGGGCTAAGGAGATTATGGATGCAATTAATAACTCCTCGAGCAACTCTGCTCCAGGTCTAGACGGTCTCCCTTTGGCATTTTATAAAAACTATATTAAGACGCTTTCCCCTATATTGGAAGCGGTTTATTCGGCAGCTCTCACCGCAGGGACCGTTTATGGATCAATGACGGAAGCATCTATAGTTCTATTCTTAAAAAAGGATAAAAAAGAATCAGAGATGGGATCATACAGACCCATCTCTCTGTTGAATTCAGATGTCAAGATCCTGGCTAAGGTCCTTGCGACGAGACTTAAGAAGGTCATTACATATATTATTCACCCTGTTCAAAACGGATTCATTCTGGGCAGGGGAGCGGGATACAACCTTCATAGACTGTTCTCTGATATGCAGTTGGGGTCAGGGGGGGCTCGCTCCATCCTGTCTCTGGACGCGACTAAAGCGTTTGACAGGGTGGAGTGGCCCTTCCTTTGGAAGGTGTTAGAAAGATTCGGGATCGGCAGGGAGTTTATTGATTGGATAAAAATAATGTACTATTCCCCCAGCGCACTAATGTGTATAAATGGTATATATTCTGAGTCATTTCGGCTATATAGAGGTACTAGACAGGGCTGCCCCCTCTCCCCCCTTTTATTCGCCCTTTTTGTAGAGCCTTTGGCCATTAAAATCTGTGAAGCAGAATGGATTAAGGGATGGGGGTGCGGGGGGGAAGGAGAAAAAATATCACTTTACGCCGACGATATTCTGCTGACTATTCAGAATACAGGTAGTACCATACACAACGTGATCCAGTTGGTGAACCAATTTTGCTCTTTTTCAGGCCTGAGTATTAATTGGGAAAAATCGATTCTTCTCCCTCTAGATAGCGTTGTTCAGGAGGGAGAAGATTTGGTTAAGGTTCTCAAGAGAGAGGAATCGTTTAAATATCTGGGGATACATGTTTCAGCGGATCTGGGTCGCTTTGCGGAATTAAATATTATTCCCCTTATAACTAAAATCAGATATAGCATTAATGGCTGGCTCAGAATGCCCTTCTCTAGAGCAGATAGGGTAGGGATAGTAAAAATGGTTCTACTCCCGCAGCTTCTGTATCCCCTCTCGGTCTCCCCAATATGGCTACCCAACAAACTGTTTAGACTGATGGAGGGACTAATCAGGGATTTAATTTGGTGGAAAAAAATGCCCTAGGATTGGGCTGTCCTCTCTTTGCTGTCCAACGGAAAAAGGGGGGCTGGGGGTCCCATACCTCTTTGGATATTTCATTGCAGCCCAGCTCGCGTTTCTGATCACAAGGAGGGAGTGTAGCGCCTTTGGGAAGTTACTACAAATAAGTGAGGTCACTAGGGATTCAATTTTTAGTCTTTTGGATAGTGGGGAACTTGGGCACGATAGATATAGAGGTACTTATATAGGGAAGTTGTTGGATAAGAGTTGGATTGCGTATAAGAATAATAGAGGTATTCAAGGTATTTTTTGTTTCACTCCAATTTGGGGGAATTATCACTTTACGGAGTTCAGATCCATTTCGGACTCTAGATATTGGATGATAAGAGGGGTAAATTTTTTTACACAAATAATTAATTCAGATTATTCATGGAAGTTCTCAGATTTTTTCACGCAAAATAGAAGTTCTGATACATGTTTTCTAAGACTTTTTCAATTGCACCACGCATATAATTCGGTAGAGGATAAAAGTAGGTTTACTTTATGCACAGATGCAGGGGTAGATTTTTTACTGGGATCCTCCACTCTGAATAAGGTGGTAACACATGTTTATAGATATTTGATTCAAGGGTTCTCAAAAGGAGTTACTCATCCCTCCAAAAGAAAATGGCAGGAACAAGTGGGTGCTCTATCGGTGGCAGATTGGGAAAAATGTTACAGGGGAATTGGGCTGTCTTCTCTTTCGTGGAACCATAGAATGGCGCAATTTAATTTTGTGCACCAATTGTATTATTCCCCGTATAGTTTATTCAGAATGAAACTTAAAGATAACTCTAGGTGTTTGCGGTGCAGCCTGGAGAATGCGGATTTCGTGCATGTAGCATTCGCATGCAATAAAGTTCATTTTTACTGGTCCAGGGTCTTCCAGTATCTGGAAGTAACGTTCAAAGTAAAGTTGCCCCGCTCTATTCAGGTCGCATTGCTTAGTCTTCATCAGTTTAGTAATAGGGAAAGGGGTAAAATGTTGGCGGTCAACAAGGTTCTCATGCTCGCAAGATTGGTTATCGCATGAAAGTGGGGGAGTCCGGCTTCCCCGTCCCCTGAAGAATTTTTAGGAGAAGTGGAGAAGTATAAAAAATAAGAAAGACTAATGGCGATTAAGGGAGGATATTTGGAAAAGTGGAAAAAGACTTGTATGGAGACAGAGAATAAGTGATGAGGAAGAACATGTAGGGCAGCAAGTCAGTAAGATTCTGAGCATCAGCAGAAGGAGCTGTATCGGTTGCATTAAATGATAGATTGTATATTTCTTTTTTTTTTCCCCACGGCAGAAGGGTCGGAGAGGTGGGAAGGGAAGGGGAGGAGGGTGGTAGGTGGGGGTTATCATTTGGTGGTCCACTTGGGTTACAAATCTTTGGGTCTTTTTCATGTTCTCGATAAATTTTGATACAATGTTTTATAAGGTTCTGTAACCCTTGTTGTTAATGTTTATGTATTAGTATTATCAAAATAAAAATAAAAAAAAAACTAACAGCTGACACCCCAGTGTAACACCAGCAGTCGAAGTGGGCTCCAAACACGGGTGTTTAACCCGTTAAATGCTGCGGTCAGCACAACCGTGGCATTAAGACTGCCTTTGGGGGGGGTCTTTCGGCCTCAATCGCCCACAAAAAAACCCTTCCCCCCGACCCGGCACCGATCGTTCCAATGGCAGCCCTGAGGTCTTATCAGGAGCCAGGGCTGCCTGCCGGCAGTGCCTGTGGCTTGGCGTCTATGACGTGTGACAGTGTTAGCGTATGCATATGCATAGGCTGACACTGCTAATATACAAGTAGATGATTGCTTTCAATAAAAAATAAAGTAATAAATCAATAAGAATGCACATTAGCCCCATAACATTTAAAGAAACATATAACACACAAAAAGTCTAAATCATAACACAAACCCCACATATATAGTATCACTGCGTCCATAACAACCTGAAGAATAAAAGTAAACAATTATTGAACCCGCATGATGAGCGCCAAAAATTATGATTTTTACCTATTTAATCCACACAAAAAAACAAGAAGAAGTGATCACAAAAACATATGTACTTCTCAATGATACTGTTGCATAGTACAACATGTCTTGCAAAAAAACAAGCCATCAACCAGCTCCACAGCCAAAAAATTTTAAATGTTATGCCACTTGGAAAATGGCAATGCAAAGCTGATAGATTATATCCCCACATTACGGTTTTATTTGGCAAATTTAATAAAACGTAAGAAAAAATATTAAGTATGGTATCTCTGTAATCGTATTGACTCATAGAAAAAAGATAACATGTTTATTAGACTATACGAAAAAGTAAAAAATCCAGTACAAAATTGATGCTATTTTACTCACAAAAAGAGTTCCAAAATTTTCAAGAATAGGGGATACCAACCCCAAAATGGTAACACTGGAAATAGTAACACTGTGAAGATCTCAAGGGGTTAACAATCTTCCTAAAAACTGTTTCTGATAGCTTAAGGAGTGCAGATTTGATAAGGGGTTGGTTATATAGGGGTTTTTTGATGACAAATATGTAAAATATCATTCATTCCAGTGTTTATCCCCAAAATAGTCATTTCTGAAAATACGGAAAATGGATATTCAAATTGTTAGCCACGTGACATCCAAATAAATTATTCAGACTAGAGATGAGCGAACATACTCGTCCGAGCTTGATGCTCGTTCGAGCATTAGCGTACTCGAAACTGCTCGTTGCTCGGACAAATACTTCGCCCGCTCGAGAAAATGGCATCTCCCGCCGTTTTGCTTTTTGGCGGCCAGAAACAAAGCCAATCACAAGCCAGGAGACTCTGCACTCCACCCAGCATGACGTGGTACCCTTACACGTCGATAGCAGTGGTTGGCTGGCCAGATCAGGTGACCCTGGAATAGACTAGCCCCTGCCTGGCTGCTCGGATCATTCTGTGTCTGGATGCCGCTAGGGAGAGAGCTGCACTTTTAAATGTGTTGTGTGTACCATATGTTTATTATATACCAGTCATGATTAAGAGCGGTTGATCCGCTGGAAACGCGTTGACTTGACCTACAACTCTATTTTTGTACCGGTGATTTATTCAATAAAGAAGTGTGTATCGGACATTGGCTGGATCGCGAATATTTTCTCACTCAGAATATCGCGGTTTAAACACATTTTGATGAATAGACCCGAGGTAGCTTCGGCTCTGCGTACGGCCGTGCGCGCATGGCGCCTCCGGCACTTCCTATGGTGGTGTGCGTGCACACGGCTGCGCGCAGCGCCGAAGCTGCTTTGGGTCTGTTCATCAAAATGTGTTTAAACCGCGATAGAACGGTTTAAGACAATAGCTAAGGTAAGCTTTGAAATTAAAGGTCAAACTGCTTTCTTGGCTTTCACCATTCTTATTACTGTGCATTGAATTTCTCATTTATTTTAACTATAGGTTGTTGAAGATGGATATGAGTTTTTTGCAAAAAGACAGCTGGTAACACTTTTCTCTGCACCTAACTATTGTGGCGAGTTTGACAATGCTGGAGCTATGATGAGCGTTGATGAGACTTTAATGTGCTCCTTCCAGGTACGTAAATCAATTTATTTACACTAGATGCCTTTAACTTTATCCTAGAGTTATATTGAAGTGTGGTTAAATGTTCGCTACCTTTTCAACCCAAGAGTTGGTAGAAAAAATACCCCATACACTACAATGCATAGTTACCGTCATAACTTAAATCTTTATTGTACAGGGAGCAGGAAGCAGTACATGAAAAATGCTAGTATTTAAACTTGTCAAATATCTCAATTAAGTGGCACTCTAGTTACACGTTCCCTTCATCATGGGACATGTTGCTATAAAGTACTTTATATGCCAAAAATGTGTTTAACCCCTTTACGGGCTGAGCCCTCTTCATACAGAGCGTCTGAGAAATTGTTAAAGAAAAATGCTTAAAAAATTTATTAATAAAATATAAAAATTTCAAATCTCCCCCTTTCCCTTGAACTGATATAAAATATAATAAACAGTAAAAATCTGAAACTCATTAGGTATCGCCACATCCCAAAATGCCCAATGAAAATATAAACTGTTATAACCGGCGGTGACCTCGGAGACGGGAAATGGCGCCCAAAATGTCCAATATGCAACTTTTACACCTTTTTACATGACATAAAAAATGTAATGAAAAGTGATCAAAATGTCGCAGTCCTCAAAATCATAGCAATGAAAACGTCGGCTCATTTTGCAAAAAACGACATCACACGGCACCGTACACCAAAGTATGAAAGTTATTGGCGTCCGATGGCAATTCCCCACCCCCCCACCCCCTTTTCGTACACTTTTTGTTTAATTTTTGAATATGTATTAAAACTCAATGATACCTAAATAAATTTGGTATCGCCGTGATCGTACCGAACCAACCAATAAAGTAGAGGTGTTATTTGGAGCGCAGACTGAAAGTCTTAAAAACTGAGCCCACAAGAATGTGGGTTGTTGTTTTTTTCAATTTTTTCACATTTGGATTTTTTTTTTTCCTGCTTCCCAGTACACGGCATGTTAAATTTGTAATGCACAAAATAAGCACTGTACATGGGGGAAAAAGATGAAAGTTATGGGTTTTTGAAGGTGGTGAGCGAGAAAGGAGCGAAAAAACCATGTGTCCTTAAGGGGTTCAAAATCTTTATTTCAAACCCCATATAACATAGTGTGTAAAACTGGCTCCCTGCCAGATGCATCATCGCAAGTCCAGAAAGAAAAATTTCAAATGACAACTTCTATCTGCTCTGTAATATATTCACTGCTCTCTGGGGTCCTGCTCCCCCTTCTTCCACTGACATGCAGGTGGCAGTCTGCAGTGAGCTGACATGTCATATGGGGGAGGTGGGGGCAGGAGAGCAGTGAATATATTATTGAGCAGACTGAAGTTGTCATTTGAAATTTCTCTCTGGGACTCGGGCTGAAGCATCTGGCCGTGAGCCAGGTAAAATTTCACATACTTTTATTTCAATACCCTAATAACAGGCAGGTTTAAAATCTTGGCACATAAAGTACTTTGGCTCTCACAACCTGTCCACTGATAAGTAATGGTACTCCGGTTACAGGTTCCCTTTTAGCTAGATATTTTTTATGGACTTTTTTTTTTTTTACTACTAACAATGTTAAATTCAGCAGTACAGAATAGTCACATCTTTATTTTCCTATCCCATACCTGGCTTTAGCTAAAACTGCTGCAAAATTTCCCCTTCCCAAAAGCAAGTGTTTGCAGTCTAAAAGTGTGATGTTGTTTAAAAAAAAAACTCATATTTGTTTCCATGTAATAACTCTGTATAAAGTAATATATTCATATTTTAAATGTATAAATTTATTTTTTTTTAGATTTTAAAACCTGCAGAGAAAAAGAAGCCGAATGCAAGCAGACCCGTCACACCACCTCGAGGCATGATAACTAAGCAGGCAAAGAAATGAGTGTTCTTATTTCCTTGGACTTGTAATATAGTATATAATCATTTTTTATTTTAAATTGTGTAATGTGTACTGGTCCGCTCCATCCATCTAGATGTTGGTGGCTCCTTTTCTCAACTTTGTTTTGCTTCCTTCTTAATGGATTGTATTTGCTACAGCGTTCGTGTTTTTTTTTTTTTTTTTTTTTTTTCTCCCTTTCTTTTGTCTGAAAGCACATACTGTTTTTGCTCCTAAAATGGTTTCCTTTATGCCAGTGTTACTGTTCACTCCAGGTCCTTCTCTCTTAATTCGTGTAGCTTTGTACAATTCATATTACCTGTAAATGCTTGTTTACTACTTTAGTACTAAAGAGGGCACTCGATGGCTGGTGAGACGAGGAATTTCACTGCTATTTGCATATTGTTTATACAAACCACTGTGAAGGCTTTTCTTTTAACTTTTATTTTTAAAGGGATTCTCTTAAAGTCATGTCCACAAATGTATAGCCATTTTCAATATTGGATCTCCCGCGACTTTCCAGCATCACTGGTTTGATGTATATTTAATTGAAGCACATTTTCCCGTACTGTATTCTTTAACTGAAATTAAAGCCATTATTTTAACTGTTGTGTTCCATTTCCTGAAACCTAGCATCTGTACCAGTGTATTGCTCATGTCTTCCACAGCAGTGAGGTTCGACTAGCGTCTGTAGTGTTTGCATGGTTACTGAAAAATAAAAAAAGGTTAATGAGATTTACAATGCACTTCCAAAAGACATTACAACATGGTGACTGGTTTTTAATGTGGCCCTAAAGGCATAGTTACCACTCACAAGTTATCAGAATAAGGAAATGCCAAAGTTGTCACTTTAATGTTTACCAGCCGTTTTTGTTTTTTTCTTAATAAAAAAAACTTTATTTCAGCTGAATGTATAGTACATTTATTTAGTAGTTTTAGTAGTTGAGTGATGTTTTGTAACTTGGTTACTAATAATTTTTAAGAAAAGTTTTGTCACACATGCCTGTTCCAGATTAAACAATTTATTTTTATCATTCAAAAGCTTTAGTGAACATTCACATGACACGATTACATAAAGACAATGTAAAATAGAAGACAATCCTATCCATCAGTTGTTTGAAGCAAAACCTACTAGTCCAGACTTTTTCCAAGCAAGTGTTAGTATTGAGATGCTGTGCAAAGATTAAAATCTCATAAATACAGGTCAATTTAGAAAATCACATGTGTAGCTAAACCATTCTTGGTTAAAGGAAACAAGGGGCAGAGCTGAAGCGGGGAGTAATAGCACAGGGGGGGGGGGATAAGGAATTGACTTGGAGTTTTGGAGAATATAATCTTCTCATTCCCAAGTCAGATGAGTCCAAAGATATCAATATGATTGTGTATCAGGCTCAAATCACTTGCTCGGATCACTTTTACTTCAGGGAATCATTCTGTGTTTACAGGCCAAAGATGCGTAGTAGGTAAAAAGACCACATCGGACTAAGAGGAAGTAACATTAGACGGGTAGGAGAGAAACAAGAGGAGAGATCACCATTTTCCGGACACAATATTCTATTTATAATGGATGTGTTTTGACAATAAGATAATATGTATAGGGAGCATGACCACTGTGCAAATACGAAGTGTGCATAGAGTGAAATACCATCGCTGGTACAAAAATAGTTAATGTTAAGAGGAACATTCAGCAAATTTTATGGAGTCAAGGCAAAATCTGGATCTCATTAAACTTTAATATAACAAACAATTAAAATAAAATCAATGCTATGGGGCCATGTATCCTTTTGTATGTATCACCGGTCGCTTACTTAACACTTCAATCTGCAATGGCATTAGCCTTACTATCCAATAGTGATAAGTTAATGAACGGACATTATACACCGTATCATATTATATAAGGCTGGAAAAAGACACATGGCCCCATACCATTGACTAAATTTTAAGTTTGATTATTCTTTGATGTATTAAAGTTTAATGAGGTGAAGGATTTTGCCTTGAATCCATAAGTTGTGTTTTGACAATCTTGAGTTTTTTTTATTTTAAATGTCCCCATTTTTGTATAGATTAGGATTGCACCATGAGGAATGAATTCCATTCATGGTTTACACTATACGTAAATAGTCATATATACAAAACTGTGATAAAGCCCTAAGTTCTCTACATAATTGTAACATTTCTGCTTTGCATGAATGCAGTAAAAATAAACTCCTACAGTCATATGAAAAATTTTGGACACCCCTATTAATCATTTTTAGTTCTCGAAACTTGGGTTTTTGCAACAGCTATTTCAGTTTAATATCTAATTGACACTAATATTTCAGAATTGAAATGAGGTTTATTGTACTAACAATGTGCAATGTGCATTAAAACTAAATAAATTTGGCAGGTGCAAAAATATGGGCACCACAACAGAAAAGTGACATTAATATTTAGTAGATCCTCCTGTAGCTTTTAACCCCTTCACGCTCTTACGGATATATCTGCCACAGAGCTATGAAGAGGGCTCATGGGCTGAGCCCTCTTCATACAGAAATGAGCTTTGCAGTGGCTCATTGTAATGTATAGTGTGCAGAAATGCCATATACTGCAATAGAGTTGTACTACAGTATATGGTAGGAACGATCTGACCATCTAGGGTTAATGTACCCTAGATGGTCTAAGAAATGGTGAAGAAAAAATAAGGAAAGTTTTTGATTTTTTTTTTACATTTTTAAAATTCAAATCACCCCCCTTTCCCTAGAACTGATACAAAACATAATAAACAGCAAAAATCAGACACATTAGGTATTACCACGTCCCAAAATGCCCGATGTATCAAAATATAAAAACTGTTACGGCCGGCGGTGACCTCTGAGACGGGAAATGGCGTCAAAATGTCGCACAGTCCTCAAAGTGGTAGCGAAATGGCAGCAAACAAATCAAAAATATACACATGTATTTACCATCAACAATTCATAGATTAGCAGCACCTAGGTAATTTATAAAATCTCAAGTTTATTACAAATTTTCTAAAAATTAGCAACTACTCACTAAGGAGCGAGATGTGTTAGGTCTTCTTATTTGACACCGCTACTTTACATTGTCAAAGAGATGCATATAGATGGACAAAACGAGTGAACAAAATACGGCTAACAACAAAACAGATATGTATATATGGTACAAAAATGCTAGGTGGCAGATAATGTAATCGTGAAGAGTTTAACAGCCTCAGGTTGGCTGACATTATACCTTCAACTGATGTATGTTGTTTCTTACCTTACCAGCATACGATACCTGAGGATGATGTAGGGCTGGGTGGGAGCCTATCGTCATTACAGACAGGAAGGTGTAGGGCTCTAAACAGTCTTAACCCTATTACCCCCTTACAAGGGCAGTCCCAAAAACTGTCCCTTGTACTAAAACACACCTCCCTGACGCGTTTCGACAGAGGTCTCATCAGAGGGAGAATATAGACCAGCACAGAAGTAGCCCATACAGCTAATGCCTCCAAGTCTGGTTAGCCTAAAGGGGAAGGAGTGCCTTCATCCCTCGGTAGAGCCGTGTGTTCACACCTGGTGTGAACACACGGCTCTAATAATGTCAGCCAACCTGAGGCTGTTAAACTCTTCACGATTACATTATCTGCCACCTAGCATTTTTGTACCATATATACATATCTGTTTTGTTAGCCGTATTTTGTTCACTCGTTTTGTCTATCTATGTATCTCTTTGACAATGTAAAGTAGCGGTGTCAAATAAGAAGACATAACGCATCTTGTTCCTTAGTGAGTAGTTGCTAATTTTTAGAAAATTTGTAATAAACTTGAGATTTTAAAAATTACCTAGGTGCTACTAATCAAAATGGTAGCAATGAAAACATAGGCTCATTTTGCAAAAAGTATGAAAGTTATTAGCATCAGAAGATGGCAAATTTTTCTCTTTTGTACACATTTGTTTAATTTTTTAAAATGTATTAAAACATAATAAAACCTATATAAAATTGGTATCACCACGATCGTACCGAATCAAAGAATAAAGTTGACGTGCTATTTGGAGCGCAGAGTGAAAGTTGTAGAAACTGAGCCCACAAGAACGTGACTTTTTTTTTTTTATTTCCACATTTGAAATTTTCTTTCTGGCTTCCCACTACATGGCAGGGAATAAGAAATAACATCATGGGGAAAGTAAAATTTGTCACGCATAGCTCTGTACATGGAAAAATGAAAAAGTTATGGATTTTTGAAGAGTGAGAAATGAGCGAAAATACCCTGCGTCTTTAAGGGGTTAATGAGTTCAGAGATCCTGGATGAAGGTATTTTTAACCATTCCTCTTTACAAAGCAATTCCAGTTACGTTTAGTCGCCGAGCATGGACAGTCCGCTTCAAATCATCCCACAGATGATCAATGATATTCAGGTCTGGGGACTGGGTAGCCATTCCAGAACATTGTTCCTCTGCATGAATGTTTGGGTAGATTTGGAGCAGTGTTATTGATCATTGTCCTGCTGAAATATCCATCCCCGGCGTAACTTCAACTTTGTCACTGATTCTTGATACTGAGACGAATCCATGCAACCCTCAACTTTAAAATTGACCACACAGCCTCAAAGCATGATGGAACCTCCACCAAATTTTACAGTGGGTAGCAAGTGTTTTTCTTGGAATGCTGTGTTTTTCGGCTGCCATGCATAACGCGGTTTTGTATGACCAAACAACTCAATCTTTGTTTCATCAGTCCATGGGCCTGAGGAGGCTGTAAGAAAAAAAAAAAAAATATATATATGGTGGGGGCCCCCCACTGAAAGTAGTCCAGACAGAACAGCAATCGCTATACACTGCCCCCCAGCAATAACTATATACAGCCTCCCCTGTATTCACTATCCACAGCCCCCTAGCAATCACTATACACAGCCAATCACAGCAAACACTATATACACCCCGCCCAGCCATCACTGTATACAGCCCCCTATAACTATATACCGTCCCCCTATAACAACTATATACAGTTCTCTTAATATTACTATATACAATCCCCCTATAACTATATACAGCCCTCCTATATTAACTATATACAGCCCCCTATAATAACTATATGAACCCACTATAACTATATACACTCACCGGCCACTCTATTAGGTACACCATGCTAGTAACGGGTTGGACCCCCTTTTGCCTTCAGATTCTTCGTGGCAATTCTTCGTGGCATAGATTCAACAAGGTGCTGGAAGCATTCCTCAGAGATTTTTGTCCATATTGACATGATGGCATCACACCATTGCCGCAGATTTGTCGGCTGAACATCCATGATGCAAATCTCCCGTTCCACCACATCCCAAAGATGCTCTATTGGATTGAGATCTGGTGACTGTGGAGGCCATTTGAGTACAGTGAACTCATTGTCATGTTCAAGAAACCAGTCTGAGATGATTCCAGCTTTATGACATGGTGCATTATCCTGCTGAAAGTAGCCATCAGATGTTGGGTACATTGTGGTCATAAAGGGATGGACATGGTCAGCAACAATACTCAGGTAGGCTGTGGCGTTGCAACGATGCTCAATTGGTACCAAGGGGCCCAAAGAGTGCCAAGAAAATATTCCCCACACCATGACACCACCCCCACCCGCCTGAACCGTTGATACAAGGCAGGATGGATCCATGCTTTCATGTTGTTGACGCCAAATTCTGACCCTACCATCCGAATGTCGCAGCAGAAATCGAGACTCATCAGACCAGGCAACGTTTTTTCCAATCTTCTACTGTCCAATTTCGATGAGCTTGTGCAAATTGTAGCCTCAGTTTCCTGTTCTTAGCTGAAAGGAGTGGCACCCGGTGTGGTCTTCTGCTGCTGTAGCCCATCTGCCTCAAAGTTCGACTTACTGTGCGTTTAGAGATGCTCTTCTGCCTGCCTTGGTTGTAACGGGTGGCGATTTGAGTCACTGTTGCCTTTCTATCAGCTCGAACCAGTCTGCCCATTCTCCTCTGACCTCTGGCATCAACAAGGCATTTCCGCCCACAGAACGGCCGCTCACTGGATGTTTTTTCTTTTTCGGACCATTCTCTGTAAACCCTAGAGATGGTTGTGCGTGAAAATCCCAGTAGATCAGCAGTTTCTGAAATACTCAGACCAGCCCTTCTGGCACCAACAACCATGCCACGTTCAAAGGCCACAAATCACCTTTCTTCCCCATACTGATGCTCGGGAGAACTGCAGGAGATTGTCTTGACCATGTCTACATGCCTAAATGCACTGAGTTGCCGCCATGTGATTGGCTGATTAGAAATTAAGTGTTAACGAGCAGTTGGACAGGTGTACCTAATAAAGTGACGGTGAGTGTATATGTACATAGTACTAAGGATGGAACACTGTATGATGCTGTAAAAGCAAATAGTACCAAGACTGATCATTTAAGATATTATTATATGATGCTGTAAGTGCAAATAGTGCTAAGACTGGTCCTTTAAAGTATTGTTGAATGATGTTGTAAATGCAAATAGTATTAAGACTCCAACATGCAGTTTTCATAGTTATCTTAAAGGGAACCTACCACCACGATTCTACCTATAAAGGTAGAACGGGTGGTAGGTGGATATAAGGGACATGAGGATAGCCCTTTGTAGAGCTAATCCTCACGTCCCCGCTAACTTTTGGTAAACTTTATTCAACTAATATGTTGAATAACATATTAGTAGCCAGTAGCCACGTTACTCCTCCTACCCTGTTGTGTGCGGCGCGCAGTTCCTCGTAGCTGCGCGCCCTCGTCCGACAAGCAGGCTACTGTGCATGCGCAGTACCTCCGGCCTCGGAGCTTTGGCTGCTCAGCTGCGGGCCTGCGTGTCGGGCGAGGGCCGCACACATCAGGGTAGGAGGAGTACCGTGGCTACTGGGGCGTGGAGTAGCCGCGCCGTGTAGCCTCGTGCCCGGCTACTCCACGCCCCAGTAGTCGCATAACAAAATTTACATATTAGTTGAATAAAGTTTACCAAAAGTTAGCGGGAACGTGAGGATTAGCTCTAAAAAGGGCTATCCTCATGTCCCTTACATCCACCTACCACCCGTTCTACCTTTATAGGTAGAATCGTGGTGGTAGGTTCCCTTTAAATGAGTTATTATTTCATATTTCCACTTTCTTCCACTTCTACTTCAGTTGTGTGACTGATGCTGCTCAGTATATGTATTTGTGTGTAGTTCTCTTCTTTTCTGTACAGGTATTGTTTGTTTTTACTATTTAAATTGCCAATCAAATATATATTTTTAGATACATTTGTTATTATTTGCCTTTCACTTCCAAGTATCTTTTGTAGGTTCTACTGTTGTTAAAGAGAACCCGTCATGCAAAATAATCCCCCTAAACTAAATATATTTTCATATTCTGCCATTAGAGAGCATTGCCTCTATCCCTTCATTGTCCCTCTACATGCCTGTAAACCTAAGCAATGAGGTCCTAAAGCTGTATGCAAATGACCTGTGAAATGTCCAATGAAGCATTAGCATATTCAAGCTGTCCACTCTATTCATGAGTGGGAGGCACAGCCACACCCCCAGTGCATGACTGACAGCCTGTGTAATGGAGTGAGGCTGTATAATGATGTGCTTCCTTGTGCTGGTGGCCATGCCCCCTGCAGCCTGTGTGTGCATGTGTGTGTGTATAGGAGAGATACAGCAGCTCCAGGCAGCCATGTTATAGCAGAACATGTCAGATTCATGTGTAGCTGATGTCTGTGTCTCTCACCTGTATATTAGGAGGATGCAGCATGTCAGCAGATGCAGCACACACACTAGCCATGCTTTACTATACATTACACACAGACATGAGCAGGGGGAGGAGAGGGGAGGGGTGACAGTGGTGACATCGCTGCCTCTGACCATGTGACCAGCCTCATTTATATGATAAAGAATAGATGATTTTACAATGATTAATGTATGAAATAACTAGATAAAGGCTGGGATGGGATCCTTGTGAGCTGCTCCAACAGGTAGTAGTGACAGGACAAGTGACACAGACCTGATGACAGGTGTCCTTTAAAGACCGTCAAGTATAACTGTGCACCTCCCATTAGTTGGAATTGCTTATGTGCAAAAATGTGCAAGAATTTGGTATATTTATGTGGCAACTTAGTCCACATGCTTTTACATGGACCACACCCATATTACCAAGTCACAAAAGTATAGTGCAAATTACAACAGATTTCTGTTATAAGCAGATAGGTAAATATGTCCCAAGAACTTTTCGTTAAAGTATTCTCTAGGTCCAGAACAATATTTTCACAAAAAATTTAATTTGTAAAATAGAAATATTGAAAAAAAGAAAAAAGAAATGCTCATGCATTTCTTTCATTCTCAGTGATATTCTGTAGCGCTTTTACAGATTGTGGGTTCAAATACAAACAAAATAAGACATTACATAGTAAAAACACTATAATATGAAACAAAAGAAATGAGGACCCTGCTTGCAAGAGCTTACAATCTGTTAGACACTCCTTTAAGCCCAGATCCCCCTGGTATACTTACCCAAGGACCGTAAATCCTGCCTTCACTAAACCTTTCACAACTTCAAATTCTTTCCCAGTTAAAGGTGGTTTCCCACGAAGAAAAGGATGGGGCCTAACTTTTCTTCATGGGAAAACGCCTTTAAGGTTTTCCCTCTTCTTAAAAGGAGCCCAGTTCCATCAAATAAATGTTGTTTTTTCTGTATAAAAAAGGGAGGAATATTTGGCATTGAGACTTATGTCATAATAATGATATATGAGTAGAACATGTAAGAGCTTTGCTTGTTAAGAAAGAATTGTAAAAAAAAAATAAAAATTAACACTCTTGTATGCTAAAACAACTAAATGAAAAGTTTCAGCCTATAAACTGAGAATAGAAAATTTGACAAAAAGGGGCTACCGAATTTTTCGGACTATAAGGTACACCGGATTATAAGGCGCACCATCAATAAATGCCTGTTAAAACATCTAGGTTCATATATAAGGTGTACCGGATTATAAGGATGAATGGCCAGCAGGTGGCAGACCTGTGCACCAAGGCAGCTGTTGTCTGTAAGTACGGTTCCTATTTAAAGGAAACCTACCACTTCCGATGATGCCTCTAAGCTGCAAATGCTGGCGCTTATTTTCTTTATGTTTTTAAACAGATGTAAAGCGTTTAAACGCTTTAGTAATCTTTTTATACCAAGTAGATTCACCACACCGTGGTACGTGCTCGGGGCATAAAAACATAACGAAAATAAGCGCCGGGACCAGCTCACCCAGAGCTGGTGCACGGCATTTGCAGCTCAGAAGCACGATTGGAAGTGGTAGGTTTCCTTTAAGGCGCACTGGACCATAAGGCTCACCTTTTGATTTCTGAGAAAATCAAAGGATTTTTTGTGCGCCTTTTAGTCCGAAAAAACGGTAGTTTATTTCATGTTGAAGAACACTTTTTTGCCATTATACCGTAACTGTTGTTTCTTACAAGAGGTTTTCCCTCTCAAGCTTCTTTCTGTAATATGAAGTTGTCTCTCAGCTGGGAGTGGAGACCCAGCCAATGTGACTCACTATATATACATTTATACAATGTACCCCTTCCCCTCCACATAGTTTCTATGTATTCAGACTCCTTAGTGACCCATCAAAGATCTGCAGCAAATTTCAGAGTGGAACTTATTTTATCAGGCGGGGGTGGGGGAGGCATGAAGAAGCAAATTAAGTGGAGACGAGCACTTTTCTCTTACAAGATATATTACAGTAAGTGACCATTTACCATTTATGAATTGTCTGCAATGAGGGAGATGCAGGAACTGCTAGCACATACACTACGTTGTGATTTACAATCGCACAGTGCATGAGCAAGACATGGAATCCCTGAGGATGGTGATAGGGATGGGTTTTATAGTGGAGACAGAAGTGGACACGAGTCAAAAGTCAAATTTTGACAAAATGTTGCAATGCTGAAATACCACTTAAAGGTGGATTGGAAACTGATAAGGAGCTGGATAAAGTAGTGGTTTTATATGCTGTTTACTGGCAACAGGCCTCTTAAATTTACTCAATTTACTCAAATTTAGTTAAATATGTTATAGGCACCCCAAATCATGACTTCAAAAAAAACCTGCTTTGCAAAAGAACAGTTTCATAGATATTTAAAAGGTGTGGCTTTTAGAACGCAGTATTACACAACAATTTTGCTTTGGAAATTTAGGCATCCAAAGACCTATGTTTTTAAAGGTTTATTAACCATGTATTATGCGTCAGATATTATTGAATCTAGGTATTACAGGTAGGAATTTTCAGGACATAAAAATTTTCATTTTCCCGTTCTAGGGCTAAAGACATATGACCTGAAAGAATTAGGAATTCCCACTGCGGAGGAATATTTTGACTGGTACTGTAAGAATATGGGAATCCCTAAATCGGAGAACTGGTATTTCTATGTGGCTTTCTCGTTTTTCCGAATTGCCGCAATCCTGCAAGGTGTATACAAGAGATCTCTTACAGGTACTGCTCAAATCTATTCCACAAACATTAAACAAATTGAAATAATGCACCTGCATTATCACATGGCTGAGTGTCAGTTGCTGACTTAATAATAATTCACATATATATATATATAGCGCACACAGATTACGCAGTGCTGCACATAGCTTGCCAAATCAGTCCCTGTCCCCAATGAGGCTCACAATCCAATCAACCTACCAGTATGTTTCAGAGTGTGGGAGGAAACTGGAGGACGTGGAGGAAACCCACCCAAACACGGAGAGAACATACAAAATCTTGGGAAAAATTGACCCTGGAACTTGAACCCAGGTTCCCAGCGGTGCAAGGCTGTAATGCTAGCCACTAAGCCACCATATGTCCTGTGGGAAATGAGTCAAGCCAGGAACGACTAGGTCAGAAAGACTCTTTTCCAACCCCATGACTTCTTAGGTCATATAGTTCATTTAATTCCTAATGCTGATTTTCCAAGAATATAGAAGGACATCATTGTGATCTCGTCATCTACCAACAGATTGGTTATAGGTTTGTGGGATGGCCCAGCGCTAAAAATATTTACATACTAGAGCTGCCATGCCGTTGTCTATCTGTTGGTATAAATTGTTTAAAGAATATATGACCTCTAGGAATTTTTTCATCAGTTTACCTTTGCAATAGAGAAACAATTCACAGTAACATAATTCATTTAATATGTTATGCTTTTACAGGTCAAGCAAGTTCTGCGAATGCAGGTGCTAGTGGAAAATTGGTAGAATTCATGTCAGATATAGCCTGGGACTTTGCAACTAAAGAAGGTTTTCGCATATTTAAATCAGAATCTGGAGGTTTATCCACAAATCCACCAAAAAGATTGTACAGTACTTGGTGTCGGATACACAACTCCAGAGCTTCTCAGAACAGAACCTTTGTTCCTAAAGCTTTGTTGCACTCGAACCAGAGGGGTGTCCTAATCTTCAGTCCTGATGGACTTTCCACCAAGGCCAGAGACCTGTATAGTGAATTAAAGGAGTTTATGGAGATCCATATTTACCCTGCTGAGCAAGAACTGAGAAACTATCAATTTTCTGAGAAGAGATGGAAACCACACCAACTGATTGAAGACCTTAAGGTAAATGAAAGTTAAAAAAAAAGTTCATGGTGAAACAAATAACCATTATATATAGGATTCAATTCTCAATGAATAAAGCTTGTGACTTTACCTCATGTGTTTTGTATGTGTGTGTAAGTGTGGGAGAAGGATATTGGGTAATATACACATATATTAAAAGTTCTGAACTACTTTATTGATATTTAAACTGAAGCCTCTTGTCCTTTACCTCATAAGCCAGACATCCCTGACCAAAAAATGGCTGCGGATATGGAGTCATGTGATTTCTAACTGCCCCTGAACAATTGCCCTGCCATGACCTTGATCTTATATTCATGCATATTATCATAAGGTCCTGTCAGGGCAATTGTTCATGGACAGATAGAGATCACATGACCCTTTATCTCCTGCCATTTTATTATTTCAACTTGCAAAATGCTGTATAGAGTTAATTCCCCTAAAATAAGGTAGAGTGTACATGTATGCAGAAGCTGATGTAACTGAGTTCAGAGGAGCATAATACATACAAGGTCTGTGTTGCTGGAAGTTTCTTGTCATATGCTTTGTGTCTTCAGGAAAAAGCAAGGACCCAAGGGTTATGGAACCTTTTCCTCCCATTGGAGAGTGACCCAGAGAGCAAGTATGGTGCCAAGCTAACAAACATGGAATATGCTCATCTTTGTGAGCTAATGGGAACATCTCTTTATGCACCAGAGGTTTGATATGCAGCATATACTACAACATATAGCTATAACACAGTCTTTATTGCCTTTTAATTATCGTAATGATATTTTACCAAATCTTCTATTCATAAAAACTTACGGTGGCAGGCAAAATTGAGTGCCTGCTGTATCTAAACAACTGGCTTCAACTGTACTTTAATTTAAATTAATGCATTTAGTTTTTTTGGGAGTAACTCCATTACTGTACTGTAATACTTAGATATTTAATTGTTCGGCCCCTGATACGGGAAACATGGAGGTGCTACTTCGCTATGGAACCGATGAACAGAAGGAACAGTGGTTAACGCCATTATTAGAAGGAAAGATCAGATCATGTTTTGCAATGACTGAACCACAGGTAAGTGGATTGGTGAAATTATGTATAGTTTTCTATGTATACAGTACTATGTATTTTTGCTTTATAGGGTATTTCCAATTTCAGCAAAAAGTTATAACTTCCATATCCCCAAGCTCATGCATATAATTGTTATCTTCATTACTATTTCTTTCTTTCTACTGTTTATTATCTTCTTCTGTATATGCTTCATATTCTTTCTGTGAGATATTGATTTTATATAAAATTTTGGAACCATTAATTTTCATGCATGAGTAGCGCACCCCCTTTAAATAGTTTTGACCCCCACCGACCCAATGTTATAGCCTATTCTGAATTACTTGTTGAATGTGATTCTGTATCTCAGCTTTGCTACGTAGCTACTTAGTAGTAACTTAATATGTAGCTACCTAAATACATAGCTATGTGGCCTAGTAGCAGAGACAGTCTTTTTGCATTTATCTGTAGGTTGCCTCCTCTGATGCCACCAACATTGAGTCATCGATTGTGGAAGATGAAACCTTGTACATCATTAATGGACATAAGTGGTGGACATCAGGTATAAAATTGAAATGATATACCCTTAGCAATAGGCTTTGAAATGCATAATAAAGGGAGTTGTACAATACATTATTAGGTTTGGGGCCCCTAAACCAGTAGCATATCTTTATGACAGGTTCCCCCTAAGCAGTTTGCTTTTTATGTTATTTACTTATATGGAAGGCTGTGGCAAATGATATGGTTTTACTTATAAAGGTGCACTTGATCCACGCTGTAAAATTTGTATCTTCATGGGGAAGACTGATCCAGATGCTCCTCGCCATAAACAACAGACAATGATCTTGGTTCCAATGGACACAACTGGAGTTGAAGTCCTGAGGCCTCTCACTGTCTATGGGTTAGATGACGCTCCAGGTATAGGATTTTATTCTTGTAAATACTTGTAGTTAAATATCTATTTGGTTATGGTAATGTAGATATGGTAGTTCTAAAAAATGTACTTCAATTTCGTGTCCTAATGGGCCACTTTTTTTTCCCGTGCAAAGCTGGACATGGAGAATTACGGTTTGACAATGTTCGTGTGCCTAAGGAAAATATACTACTAGGTAGAGGAAGAGGATTTGAAATTGCACAGGGAAGACTGGGACCAGGGAGAATACATCATTGTATGAGGCTGATAGGACATGCCGAGAGGTCCTTATCTCTCATGAAGCAAAGAGTAAGTCATCTTATGTCTTAGTATATGATGCCCACTTCTGTACCATTTTACACAAGTATCTGCATCTTACAGTTTTCTGCAAAACCAGGCTGATTATTATCTAAAAGTATATATTTCAAGTTAAGCAGATTTGTCCATGTAGGGTGAAAAATAAAGTGGATTTTACGCGCAGATGTGTACAGGGGGATAAGAACTTACAAAATCATCTTTTATGGATTAGCTACGCGCAATTTGTTATCTGTTGCAAAAACCAAAGGTGCTGTGAAGAGTTGGAGGTCATCCCCCTCAAGGAGGCCATCAATGTCTGCTCTGTTTGGTTCATATTCCAGCACCTGCACCCAATAGCTGTTCAGGGCAGCTTTTGACACTCCACAACACAGTGGGAATATACTATAAAAAATACTGGAAAACCCCTTTATCCCAGATCTGGCACCTACACAAAATCCTTAATCTTGTCTTCTTCTCCACAACTATACTGTAAGGGTGCTAACCATGGCAGATGACTCATTATAAACTGCAGAGTGGATGGATAAATTTATATGTAATAAATGCTCCAACGATCTTTTAATGTGTGTAATGCCTAAAATACTTTTTCAGGATTTCAGTACAGATGAAATATTTATTGGATGGTCATTAATGTCATCAATAACACATTTGTAGGTGCTTGGCACCATCGATCCACCAATATAAGCAGCTGCGGCGCCAGGAAAAATGCATTGTACAGAGTCTAACGTGTACATATTTGTACACTGTGTACGTACTTGAATTGGAGTTGATCCACAGTAAACCATCTTAGCCGCTAAATATTGCACAGAGATGTTTGCTGTGTTTATACTGAAACTACAACTCCATATGTCAATGTATCAGTAGGAGTGCTAGGGTGTTGGGCTTGATGATCTAAAATCAATGTCCTACCGATAGGTCATCAATATGAAATCTTGGAGAACCCTTTTAAGAAACCTTGACAGTCAATGGCTAGGAATAATCATTGTTTTTGGATGTTATGTTTGGCTTGTATGGTGTGAATGCAAGGTCTAGTCTGATGCCAAGTTGATTTTGTCAACCAATATATATATACTGTGTGTATGTATGTGTGTATATATATATATATATGTGTATCAATGAAAAAATGGAAGTGCTACCTATTGTCTTATTGTCTAATTTCTTATTCTTTTATACCATTAAAAGGTAAAATCAAGAATAGCTTTTGGTAAGACGTTGGCTGAACAAGGGACTATCTTGGCAGATATTGCTAAATCTAGAGCTGAGATTGATCAGGCGAGGCTGCTGGTACTAAAAGCTGCCCACCTTATGGATACTGTGGGCAATAAGGTAGGTTTTTTTTTTTTTTTAGTAATGTAACTAATATCTGTCTAATTTTTTAGTAGGCTATAGAAGCACAGAAGTATGCCTGAAGAATAGTTCATGAAAGAGTTTCTCAAATAGGTTCTATACCTAAATATGTTATTGCTAACTTCTATTGCAATTAGCTTGGCATACCATATTTACTTGAGTATAAGTTTTTCAGTACAGAAAACCCTCTGTACTCCCCTTCCCAACACTCCCGCAGGTCCTCTACTGTCTTCTGAAGCTCCAGCTCCGTCTTTTGGACATCGGCACACACTATGATGTCAGCAAGCGGCAATACGGAGCTTCGTGACACAGAAGAGGAGCTCTGGGGGGCATTGGTAAGGTGAGTACAGAGTTCCCACCCTAGGGTTATACTTGAGTCAATAGGTTTGGCCAGTTTTTTTGTGTTAAAGGAACCTACCATTTGATTTCATGCATTATGAAGCAAACATACTTTGAGAATGGTGTTGCTACAATGATGCAGAATCATATCTTGGTTAATCCCTGAGCTGAGTGGTTTTGCTGTAAAAACAATTATACCATTCAGGACCTTGGGAAAGCTGGGACAGCCTGGCTTACACATTACATGGGCGCTTGGAATTACAAATGGCTGCTAAGTAAAGCATGACTTGTCAAGCACTAATCAACCTGAGCTGAATGACTCATACACAGCAGCTGGGGGATGGTGCAGCAATTGATTATTTTGTCTGTCAGGAAGGGAACTGCAGGAGATGATAATGCAGAGATCAGAGAGACTGCTGCTAAGAGAAGCGGCAAAGCAAGTGCCAGAGCAGACATAGAAGCCACAGAGCTTCATTATTATAATGTTATATCTGTTTTATCAGCAAAACCACTCGGCACAGGGATTAACCAAGACACGATCCTGCATCAGTGTAGCTGCAGCATTCTCAAGGTATGTTTGCTTCATAATGCATCAAATCAAATGGTAGTTTTCCTTTAAAATGGAGTACCTCGGCTTATACTCAGGTCGACTTATACTCAAGTATATACAGTATTTTCTTCAACTTTAGCAATAATATCTGTATAATTTTGATTATGAATCTTTAATTTTATCTGTTCATTTTACCATTTAAAAATTGTCTTTGTACAGGAAGCTGCTTTGGAAATTGCTATGATTAAAATGGTTGCCCCGGCCATGGCTCAGAATGTTGTTGACAGAGCAATTCAGGTAAACTACTCTAGTAGTCTGCTTATGTTATGCGAGTATTTGAGGCGCCAAAGTGTTTTCTAAAGGATTACTCATCCACACAAACTTATTAGGAGATTTATGCATTGTAAGAATATGGTGTGAAATTTTCTTAACCAACAACCCCAAAAAGCTTTAGAAGTCTGGATCTTTGGACATTCACCCCAATAAATCAGTTTGTCTCGGTGTCCTATTATATGACAACTGTTAACAAGTGTGATCTATGGTTGTATAACTTTCATCTAACTTTCCCTTATTCATTAGGCTTTTGGGGCTGCAGGACTCAGCAATGACTTCCCACTTGCTCAGTTTCATGCCTGGACAAGAGCCTTACGGTTAGCAGATGGACCCGACGAAGTTCACCGAGCTGCTGTGGCTAAAATGGAAATGAAACATTAGGAAATGTGTTTTGTTATGGAACCATAAGACCAATTTTACTTATTGATGTTTAAAGAAATTGCCACAATAATCATGTGAAGGGTCTCAATCATTATACAGTGTCTCCTGATCTTTAAGGGTATCTAATTTTTATGCAAGCTTTACAGAAATCCATAGATTAGAGTGTGGACATGAGGAACAGCACTGTTTTGGGTCAATATATGACGTGTTATTTACATTTTCTATAAGCTTTTATCTTTGCAGTCTATTCTTTGCTGGTTGTTGGAGACATAGTTGCTGTGACACACGCATTGAGCTTCTGAAAAAGATGATGTAAGTTTCTAGCTAGCAAGATGGACTTCAGTCCTGAGTGAAATGCAGATTGAGAAGGAGTTAGGATGATAAGAACCAGAGAAAGTGGATTGGGAAATATCTCGACATATTACAGAGTTTCGTTTATAGTTTTATTGAAACATTAGTGACCCTTTAAGCCAGTGGTGGCGACCCTATGGCACTGGTGCCAGAGGTGGCACTCGGAGCCCTCTCTGTGGGCACCCAGGCCATCTCCCCAGCATGAAGTTCACCAGACAGGACTCAAAGAATCTTCCTACAGAATCTTCCTACAATGATAGGGGAATTTGCCCTCCTCTTTTCAACTGCGTTGGTGTCTTTAGGAGGCTGAAGGATTGAAAATTTTCAAAGAAAAAGGAGAAAAAAAATTACTACTTAAATTGCTGTGCTGGCACTTTGCAATAAATAAGTGGCTTTTGGTTGAAGTTTGGGCGCTCAGGCTCTAAAAGGCTCGCCATCACTGCTTTAAGCCATACAGTTATACGTATGGGCATCAGATGAACACATTTTTAGGTTAAAATAAATACATGTGGGGACATTTATCAATTAATGAATGACCACCCTTCCGGGAACCGCCGTATACAGCAAAAGGCTCCCATTTGCAAACTTTCACTTTATGTGGAGCTTGCGTTAAGGGAGAAATTATTGCAATTGCTGGCTGTGCGCCAGTAATTGAGATTATTTCAGGGTTTATACACCAAAAAACTGGTGTACAAGTCCATATAAATGTCCCCCTTGTACTTAGATCAGTGAGAATAAATTTTGAATAGATTTTTGTTCTTCTTTATTATGTATGTGTATGACAATATTCATGAAATGCTTGTCCTCTTAAAGATCCCAGGAAAATACCAAAACTGTATAACATAAACTACGATGAAGGTGAAATGTGAAATACAACTTTGTTTTAAAACTTCTGAAACATTTGTGTAGAAAGTGCAGATGAGTTAAAACTGTTCTCTGTACAATATGCGCTTGTGTATAGATTTTTTATAAAAAATTATATTGTAATAATTTGTTATATACCATATTTAATTGATTTCTATGAATAAATGTATAAACCTCTTTTCCTCTTCTCTCTCATCTTTCTCAAAAATGCAAATCTCCAAGTGGAACCCAAAACAAAATCTGGACCAATTAGTATCATTTATACTACCGGGCCCCAAGTCTTTCAGGGGCAACTGCAGTCTTCATAGTTTTGGCCCATATATGTTTTAACATTGAAGATTTATGCATGATGTATGGACATTGGCAGGTTTTCATTATGACCATGCAGTATTAAGTATGATACAACCAGCTGTCCTGCCCTAGGTGCCTCATGTATATATATGTATGTATTAAACTATTCGGCCCCTAGTGTATATACACTCAGGTCTGTTCACATTTTTAAGCCATTTTGCAGTTTAAAAATCAAGTGCAAAAATAGAATATGAACTGGAAACAGGAAAAAAAAGCTGCTTGTCCTACTTTGTTGTGTTTTCAGTAACGGAATCACCATTAAAACTATGGTGGATGTCAGCAAATACATACGCCCTATTGTACAAAGCTTATCAGCATTCAGAACTGTGGTAGGAAACGCCAAGAAATTGCCTTGGTTTTCAATTAGCGGTTTTTTTTTGTAGCCTATCATGATGACCTGACAACCTAAACTAAGTCACTGAGAGGCTCTCGGCTTTACAACCACTCCAAATAACCCTGAAACCCCCCTGGTGGCCAGTGCAGGGGCAAGGAAAGAAGATAATGGGCATTACTTTGATATTCCATTCCAAATGGAGTTCTACTCCTCTCCATGAAGGCTCCTGTGATTTCATTTTTTTTTTATTATATATTTTCACAGTACACTACTTCTACTCCTATTATGTATATATGGGTGCAGCACAGTACTACTTCTCCTTTTCTTTAATATATGGGCACAGAATAGTACCACTACTCCTATCCTGTATATATGGGCGCAGTACAGTAATACTACTCCTATCCTGTATATTCAGGAGGTACAGTACAGTACTACTACTCTTATCTGGTATATATGGCCACAGCTAAGTACTACTACTCTTATCCTGCATATAGACATAGCATAGTAATACTCTTATCCTATATATAGACATGGGATAGTACTACTCCTACCATGTGTATATGGACACAGCACAGCACAGCACTAGCCCTATCCTGTAAATTTGGGCACAACACAGAACTGCTACTCCTACCCTGTAAATATGGACACAGCACAGTACTACAGCTCCTATACTGTATGTATGTGCACCGCACAGTACTACTACTCCTTTTCTTGAATATATGGGCACAGCACAATACTAATACACCAATTATGTAACTATGGGCATAACACAGTACTAATCCTCATATCCTGTATATATGGGTAATACTATCATGCATATGTGAGCACAGTACTATTCCTCCTCCTATACTGTATATATAGACTGTAGACTTTTCTACCATTACTATCCTATATATGATCACAGCACAGTATTAGTACTCTTATCCTGTATATATGGACACCTACTACAACTCCTATCCTGTATATATAGACACAGCACAGTACTACTACTCCAATCCTGTATATATCGGCACAGCAAAGTATTACTACTCCTATGTTGTGGGTATATCATGAATACATAAATAAGAAAACACCCTCACAATAAATTAAGTCCACTCAATTTAATTATAATTTTTTTGAAAAGTTTGCCATATTAAAAATTCTTGTTTTCAGGCAGATAGTTTTACCACCTAAATTAGTTGCTGAATAACATTTCCAATATATCTGCTTTATGTTTTCATAATTTTTTAAATGTCTGGATAATTTATTTTGATGTCACGCGGCTTACAAATCGAATATCGGTTTTTCATATTTTCAACATTGCAGAATTTACTTTTTTGGTGATAATTACTGTTTTGTAATGAAATTGAATATCAACCAATTTTCAAATCTGCACCCCTTAAACTATTAGAAACAGCTTTTAGAAAGATTGTTAACCCCTTGAGATCTTCATAGCAATTAAATAAAAAACGTGTAATTTAGAATGGTCCGCTTTCGTCAGTAATATGTTCATTTAGCCCTAAAACTTACACATTCACAAATGATATAAAGAGAAAACCCATCTTACAATTTGTTAAGCAATTTCTCCCGGGTACAGAGACCCCGCACATGTGACTGTTACTTGTTATAGGGGCGCTCAGCGGGGCGATGGAGCCCCCCACATCAGTCAGTTTTGGCTTATAGAATTTTGTGGTTTTTAGGTGGATCATGGTGCACCTTTTTGAGCTAGAAAATATTAGTTTTTTTGTTAATGTTGCCATGCGAGGGCTTATCATTTGCGGGATCAGGTGTGTGTCTGTGTGGTTTATATGTATAAAAAACACTTGTAATTGATTTTTGACTTAGTCTTTTTTTGTGTTCACCATGTACTCCAAGTAATATGTTTAGTTTATTCAACAGGTCAGTACAATTCCCGCAATACCAAATTTCTATGTTTTTGCTTACGTTTTACTAATTTTGTACAATAAAACCTAATGTGGGGGAAAAAAATCTATAATTATTGCCTCACAATTTTCCAAGTATCATAACTCTTTCAATTTTTGGTCTACACAGCTGAATATAGTGGCATTTAAAGAGTTAACAGATGTGATTAGAGCTTGCTCTGACCACAGGTGTTATAAGGCAATGTCAGTGGTAGGTGACCGCTGACACCCAGTGATTCTCGATGCCGGCTCAGTTCCGGTGCAGAGCTGAAGTGGCTCCACTGTAATAGCGCAGAGCGGGAAGCGGTTATTTTGAGAAAAGAAAAGTATACTCACCTTCCCATGCTCCCTGCAGCCTCCTCCACAATCCTCTTCTTTTACAGACCGAGCCCTGACAGATGCAGTGCAGGGTCCTCCTCTCTATGACACAGGCATCAAAGCAATGAAGGCGATGCCTGGGTCGCTCAAATGACGCAGGCAGCGGAAACATTGCTGCCTGTGTCCAGTGATCAACTCGCATAGCCCTGATCCCCATGGAGAGTTGGGATGGCGCTGGGGGGATTGTGACTCCAAACGGCCCACCTTTTATTGTGAAACATGGTCACCGCAAGAACACATTCCCCCTGGATCCCCCCATGATGGTGGCAGCCGCCCTACTCACACCTCCTGCCCCCTGATCAGACCTCTTGACACCAGGTGTCCCTCATCAGACTTGAATGTGGGGGCGGGGCCAGCTGCAGTGACTCCTCCCTCCTCACCAGCAGCCACAGTAGCTGCAGCAGGATGCTGACACTGTCAGGGTGGTATAGCCCTTGCCTGCAGAGCTCATAGCCTGTGCATGGAGCCTGCAGCAGTACATGGCTCTAGTGGGTGACAACATGTAAGCACGGTCACTATCAGTAGGTCCTGTGAGCAGCTGCCGCAGTGTGTAGATTAACCCCTGTAACCGCATATGAGATGCCTGGAGAGTCTATGACGATGGTAGGTCAGCCTGGGGACCACTGCTGGGGTCACTCCAGGTCTGCACAGGCGGCTGGGTGTATTCTCCGTTTACTGGCTGGTGGTCTGAGCTCCTCCTCCTCGCCGTGACAGGGGGCGTGGTCTGAGCTTATAGAAATCCCCCCAGTGAAAGTTTACAGAAGTTCTTCTCCCCTTGTTGTGCAGTGGAGCGGCCGGGCTGCAGCGGGTTTATTCCGGACACACAGTGTAAAAGTCATCGGCTGTACCATGCTGCGAGCTGTGCTGGGGAGAGTCTGCTCCAGGGTGACCCAGGTGCCTGTAGCCGTCCAGGTCGCCAGGTTTTCTGCAGCTGCCATTCCTGCCCCCAACCCAAAGCCAGATGTTCCCTACACCCAGGTAATGACCCCAAGATGTGCTGGTGGTGGTCGCGCTGGAGGGGGCAGATCACAAGCTTCTGCTCTGTAATGCAATACTTTCGGGGAACTTCAACGGACGGGTAAGTAAATGTGCCCCAGTGTGTACAGTGGTCAGTAGTGAGTGGCATCTCGTAGGTGCGTGACTCTCCTGCTTGGATTACTTTTATTAAAAAGGAAACAAAGACACTGGCTGTTGCATCCATTTTTTTTCTTTTTTAACTCTTTATATCCTCACCTTTTTTCCACGTTAATGCCTGGGCCTTTTTTTTTTTTTTTCAATTTCTTCTACGGCCTTTAACTTTTATATTTTTTTAACACTATAGCTATATGGGGTCTTGTTTTTGGGGGATGAAATGTAATTTTCATCCCCCAGCACAATTTTGGGTTTCACATGCACTACTGGTGAACCTATTTTTTTAACCATTTCTGTGCAATATAATTAAAATTAATATTTTTTCCTAATATCGTTGAAGCTAAAAATACCCCATCTCGGCTTATACATGAGTGTATAAAAGTAAATAAACGTACATGCTCACCTTCCGGCTCTCCCTGCGGCTGCTCTTCAATGGTAACAGAGCGGACAGCCACTGCGGTTGACATTACAGCTGTTGCGACTGGCCTGACCGGTGCTGTTGCGGACCTGGCACCGTAATGAAGAAAGAAGAGGCGCTGCCCACGGAGCTGTCACGGACCTGCCGCGCACATGAAGATAGATTTTTTTTTTTTTACAGACAAGCTATACGCTACAGGGGGCTGGTTCTATACTTCAATGGGCTGGTAGGCTATATACTACCGGGGGCTGGCAGGCTATACACTACAGGGGGCTGGCCAGCCCCCTGGGGACGTTGTGACCAATGCATTTCCCACCCTCCGCTTATACTCGACTCAATAGGTTTTCCCAGTTTTTGGTGGTAATATTAGGTACCGTGACTTATTCTCGTGTCTGCTTATACTCAAGTATATACGGTACACAATATTGTAATGGGTTTAGCACAAAAATGTGCACGCACTGTGAGCAAACCCTTTTGTTAACGTTACAGAATGTTGGCCTGAGATTTGTTTGGAAGTCTGCAGCTCTGCCAAACTTTCTGCATTTATTAGTCTTACAAGTTTGGAGCTGAGCCTTTTTGCAAGGAGTAGAGAAGTTGCATAATAGGAAAGGCAGAGAATTATCAGTCGCTTGCTTGAACACAAGAGGAAACTTAGGAACTAGAAAATCCTTTACTGTATACAAGTGTCTTGCAGTGATGGTTTTTGCTTGTTGTTATTGTTGGAATTAAATACAATTTTGTATCTTAATATATACGATATTGGAGCAATTTTTTTAATTTTTTTATTATAGTGAACTATACAGTAAAAAGACTCTAGTACCCTGCTGGGCTGTATTTAGCCTGGATACTATATGAGATATGGTTGTGCATGGAGACATTCTCACACATTTCACCATGATGCAAGGCATCCCATCCCCAGACACTGTTCTTGATCCTTGGATCTGATTAGCAAGCAGTCCGGTTTCCGAAGACCCAGCATGTGCTGCTAGCCTTATAGGTTCTTCAAGTTGATGGCCCTGCTGGTACTATAAATGTTTGGTGATAAATGGTTTTCCTTATCCCATTCTGGAAAACTTTGCATATTTTCCCAGAATAAAAAATAAAAATAAATGCACTCTCTACAATGTCGTCAAAGTGAATTTATATTAGTTGCTAAAGACCATCTATTATGCTGTCTTGTGGCAAGACACTGTGTATAATCATAACCATGGACCTAATCGAGGCCCTTATATTCACAGTAGACAAAATTGCGTGTGAGTTTGACACTATATTATTACAATACTAAATATTGTCATATACCATATGTAACTTTGTCCAAAATGGCACAAAATAAGCTTCACTGATGTCAGCCCAAAAAAATGTGTTGGTTACTAAGAGGCTAAACAAATAATTACCGTTTAATATCAGTTTTGGAAGACTTGCAAAATAAGAAGGGTTTTCTCTTTTCAGCTCTTCATTAACAATGAATTTCAAGATGCAGTCAGCAAGAAGACTTTCCCCACCATTAACCCTTCCACTGGAGAGGTCATCTGTCATGTTGCAGAGGCAGATAAAGTAAGTTATTTGTTAAGTGGCAGATCAATATTCCTTTTTTGATCTTTGCTTGACAACATAGGAACAAATAGAAGTTCACAGCGTACAAAAGAGGACCTTGGAATAAATTCTCTTATGAAGTCCTCTATTATCCGGATTTATGCCTAGTAGAAGTGGCACATGATCAGGAGTGAGTGCCCAGTACAGCACATGACTAGTCAAATGACTATGGATAAAGGAGAGCAGACTGATGTCAAGGGATCCAGTATTAATATGTGTCTGTATAAGATCAGCCCCTGACTGAGAAGTGCATATGTCAAGCATTCATGTGTAAATATAAAGTCAGGAGGAATAGCTGTTGGTCAAATGACTGTTCAAAGCATTACTAGAATACATTCTGCAATGGATTATGTCTTATATTGTTCTCCCTGGTCTCTGGGGAGTTTTCTTTGCTCCATTAATTCCCAAGACTCTATTTTATAATATTTCTCAAACGTGGGCTGCAGACAAAAATTGTGACACAATGGGGCAGATTTATCAAGCTGTCTGAAAGTCAGAATATTCTTAGTTGCCTATGGCAACCAATCACAGCTCGGCTTTCATTATACCAGTGCTTATGAATATTTTAAAGGAGCTGTAATTGGTTGCCATGGGCAACTAGGAATATTCTGACTTTCAGACAGCTTGATAAATCTGCCCCATTGTAACTTCCTTCTGTAAAGTAGTAGTATAAATATGTGACAACGTTATTGAATTCAATGTAACATTTGAAAAATCATTGGATTGTAAAAGAACATTAATTCTGCAAAAAGTTTAATAAATAAATAAACAATAAATCAGATCTTTTTACACATTGTGTGGATGGGATTTGTATGAATTTATTATCTGTGGATTTCCAGTGGTAAAATCTTCACAAAATCCGAGCAGCCTAAGGTTCAGGCCAAATGGGATGAAGATGCTGCAGATTTTCAGTGCAATGCAGGTAAATGGATACAATCCACAACATGTAAATTCTGCTGTGGAAAGTGCAAAGATGTGTTGGGGATTTTCTCCATTTACTTTAATGGGGAAGCATAAAATGTGCAAGTCATTCCTTGCAATATTCTTAGTTTCTACAATTTTTTTTCTCTCTTGTGAGCCGAATATGGTTTAATACAAATGTTGAAATCTGCAGCAAATCTACAGTACAATTCATATGAAACACAAGGATTTACAGCAAAATTCAAGGCAAATAATGTCACATTTGGGCTTACCATTAGTCGGATTCACAGTAAATATTAAAAGACAAGACTAGCATGGTGTCTGTAAGTCACAGCCTGGACTATTCTGGCGTTACAAATATTTTTCCGGATACATATTTGTACTTTATCAGGTAATGTTCACCGCCCTACTCTCTTGGCACAATATTTTGTCCTCTGGTTTGTATTAATATTTCAAAGTTATTTACGGTACTGCACAAACCACTTATCCATGCATTGTAATACAATTATCCAAATCACTGATTCTTACACATTGGGACTAAAAAAGTACAGACGGTCCCCTACTTAACAACACCTGACTTACAGACGACCCCTAGTTACAAACAGACCTCTGGATGTTGGTAATTTATTGTACTTTAGTCCTAGACTACAATAATCTGCTGTAACAGTTATCACAGGTGCCTGTAATGAAGCTTTATTGTTAATCCTGATTCTTATGACAATCCAACATTTTTAAGATCCAATTGTCACAGAGACCAAAAAAAATTTGGCTGGGGTTACAATTATAAAATATACAGTTCCGACTTACATACTAATTCAACTTAAGAACAAACCTACAGAATGTATCTTGTATAGAGAGCCTCTTTCCAGAAATTCTCGAGGACCAGGCATTCCCATATCATAAGATTGAAGTCAGCATTAGAATAGTAACACTCTAGAAGAGGATATGCTCTTAATGTAATTAACAAAAATACTGCATTTCACTGATATAATTCCAACCTGTCTCTATCAATCCTGGTGTGATCAATTTTGGTTGCCCCTTGACCCGACCCTTTATCTTCTGAGTTTAGGGTCAGCAGACATCTTGCTCTTCTTTCTGATGCTGTGATGCAATCCGCCTTGGCCCCCATTCTTGCATTCCAGGACGAGCTCACACACACTGGGGCAAATTTGGAAAATGCACTAAAAGTGCTATTTTTCTTTTGCGGAGGAACACTTGTACCAAGCGCTCAAGTGGTTAGGCCGGCCACCATGAAGTTAGGCAGGGCAAAAGTAGAGCCACGGGCAGTGTCTTCTGCCAAACTAACGGCAGCCACACCCATGTTTAACCACAATCATTGTAGTGCCGCAGCACCCCTATGTAGTAACCCCCCATGCCATGTCGGTATAGACTGAGGTCTAATTGTTACTGTCAAAGGATATTTTGTACTGCAATCATTTCCCAATGTAATGTATCGTATTTATAGTGTTTTACATTTTTATAACAGCTTAATGTAAAATTGTTGTTGTAATGGTGATCCTAAGAAATAGATCTATTTTATTAATAGTGGGTAGGTTTTATCACAAAATCCTTGTAATTGCGCCAATTTAGTGCTGACAAAATTATGGAATTCAATTTAGGGTGCAAAATCTGCACATCAGTTGTGACAAAGAACTTGTGTGGCAAACTTGTGCATCTTTTTAGAAAACTAACACTGATAAATTTGCTTGTTTGGAATTATGGTGTAGGATGGTTGGTATATTTTATAAATGTTTCTAATGGTCATTTAAGATCTTATAAACGGATATGTTTTTAACACAGAAGAGTTTTTCCAGTGAACGGTTTCAAAGGTTACATTTTGGTGTGATCAAATCATGGACCCTACAACAACATTGCTATGTGTATCAAGGCTTAGTGACTCATTTGTAGAGAATACCCTGATCGCTAAAGTTTGGAGGAAAGGTTTATGTCCTCATGTGACATTATTTACCAGGAGTGCTCAGAGGCATTTGAGGACGGACAGAGTTAGATTTAAATTATGAAGGTTTGTGACTGCACTGTAAGCTTGAGATGTTTGAAGCTTGTGAAAGGGAATCAAGTATATCAAAATAAACCTAATTTTGAAAGGTTTAGGACCCCTAAAAGCCAAATTGGCTGGGGTTTGCTCAGCAAAGTTCATGGCACCTTTGCCTTCAACAGTCACCAACTGTGTTTCATTTTTTTCGCTAGTACTCATCACCGCACCAGGTTTGTTTTCAAGTCTGAAGATAGCCACAAAAGGTTTCTGAACGTAAAAGTTCTAGGATGGGAAACTGTTCTTGAAATGGTTCTACAAAAATTTGTTATATGTAACGGACTACAGTGCAAACATTGATGATGTTTGATGAGGAAAAAAAGTTCGCTACCTTCTTCAGCTCCTATATTTACCGTCACATCCTATATGTCATTCTATCGTGATTTCTTATTTTAATTTTCCTTTTAAAGTCCTTTATTTGAAGGTATTACAATGTGCATATGGTTATACAGAAATAGAAATAAGTTTAATTTCAAGAACATAGTATGATCAGTGGGTCAATTTCACAGACACAGTCATACACATTTGTCACATTATTTTAGTTAGTAAATGGTCCAAATGGGTAATAAGTAAAAGTTTGTGACAAACGGGCAAAAGGACGTTGATCTTTCAGGGAAATGATTATGAAAAAAGATCTTTGTTTTTGCAACTATTGTCTAAACTATTCGAGATACATTTGCACCCTAGTTATTGATGGGGGGACGGATACCATTTACCAGATCATGTATCAGATTAATTCTACCCTTATTTATATATAAAACAACAATCAGAGAATAAGAGCGAAACTGCACTTAATAAAAAGAGTTTTTTATCAGAATTCCTGAAAATGTAAGCTTCGAATACCACAACAATATAGGGTTGCTGGGCACCAAGCTAGTATATAAAAAATACTCAAGAAAAACAGTGCCAAAACAGGATCACATAAAAGAAAATAATCAAAGTAAAACAAATAGTAAAGTGCTGGTAAAAAATAAGTGAAAGCAAAAGACCATAAGTTTACTGGTACAAAGAGATGCTACACGAAGAAACGTTGCCCAGCCGCCTTCTGACATCTTTTTTGCCTCCATTGACTTGTTGGTGGTGCTGGGAAGGTGTCTTGAATGAGGCTGGGGATCAATAAGAAGAGGCTGTCATAAGACAGTGGTGTTGGCAGATGATGGGGCCCGCAGTGATATCAGGAATATCCCCCCCCATGGAATTGTATTGGTGACAGGGCAGAACAGGAAAATCACACGAGAGTATCATTTGATCCCAGAGAAGCAAATGGTGAGTGGCATTGCATACGCATGTGCACCCACCAAAGCGCTTTTCTGCCCCTTTCTATATCACCAGTTTCTATTAGTGCTGTTCCCAGTTAGTAGATCGAAACAATGACTGCTGGGCAGGTCTCCTCTAGTGTAGTTGTCATTTCTTTACCTACAGGGTCGATTTGCCTTTCTCTTATGTTTCACTAGCATTTTACTATTGGTGCACTTAGATTGTTCTTATCTGTTGTTCTTCATTAGAGATACTTTTGCACTATGTGCGAGTAATTGTTTTAATACAATGGCCCACATATGTTAAAAAGCCTTGTGCCTTGTGGGTTTTGGCAGACTTGCACTAGGAAAAAGAACATGCAAAACTGCTAAATGGTCGCGGCTGCCAATATACCAATGTGAACCAATACTCTAGTGGCATGCAGTGCACCGTTCAAACTGTGCGCCACATTATCATGCGGTGTCCGTAAGAAAGTGTGCCCACACACTCTATGTTAAATGTTGCACCAAATACGAAGTTGGTAAAACTCTGCCGAGAGCACGCAGTGCAGACATAAAGAATGTGGGCCGCATTTTCATAAATTTGTCGCACCCGCCACAGCCCCAATGTGCAGTTGCACTTCTTTGATAATTGTGGCCCATTAGTGCCTAGGCAGCCTCATCCAATACCATGTATTTATACTGATTCTTAGGTTTCAATGGTACTCTAATTTAAAATCTGTTGTTATGTGATAAATAGTGGGATACTCTCATTTGCTCTGTTTGAATACTTACATTTATTTCGAGAGGCCAAAACTTAGTATAAAATCTCGAAATTTAGAATCCTTACACTTTGCATTAAATTTAGTCTCCATTGTGTCAAGCATTTTGGTTTGGTAACCGTAATTTACATAGTCTGTTTTTTAGGTAAATGTCTAGATTTCTTAGCAATAGCCATTCTCCCTAATATATATTCTCTAAATCATACTTGGTTACTACTCCTGAACACCTAAAATCTCACTTTGGCCTTGCAAGGGGATGTATCAATGTCTGCATAAATGGTCAGTTCCAGTGTTAGACACCAAGACCTTCACTAATAGGAAGAAAAAATCAGCTAATTGTAATTTATTAAAGACCCACATATTCTTCTTGTCATTACATTTTTTTCATTTTTTGCTTTGCAGTGCGCCCCTTCACAGATGGTAACGCACGCACACCTTCAAAGAACAAAAGCCATTTCGGATCCTTTTTTATTGTGGAAAACAATATGATTGTTGGTTTATCTTGCACTTTCGGTTCGTTTTATTGCTTGTCCAAGCAAGCCAGCCTTCTTCAAGGATCTAATGAAATGATGATTTGTGGCATAATACCATATTTTGTTGCTCTTGGAAAAGAACTAGCTCGCCACAGAGGTGTTGGCACAACCAGGCTATGTCACTGCGCCATTCTCAGGGTCATCCGTTGGTGAGGAGTTTTCCGTATATTAAGTTGTCCAGCCATTCAAAAGGACTGCAGATCTTGGGACAGACATAAAAGCAGTTAATGCGGGAACTTGGACTTCCATATTCTTCTGTTTATTGGAAGTTATTACTCTTTCTTCCAGGTGCTGTTGTACTTCTGCAGAAGAAGCAGACATGAAGACACCAAGTTAACAGCATCCCAGAAGCATTTGGTGGGCTGTGGTACCAATACTACAGTTGGTTATGGAGATGTCATGAGACTGTGGTGGTAAACTGTGGGATCACTCTGTGCTATTGCTGGTGTGTTCAAAACATCTCTCTTACTGTGCCAGTCATTAGTATCACAACTTCAGCTATTTCTACCATCGTGAGAAAGAGTGTCGATATAGGCCAGTATAAAACCACGTCGGTTCATGTATCACGAATGGTCCACACCATAATCCTAAGACCAGATAGGAAAGGATAAGAGTCCATTTTGGATAAAGTTAAGAATTATATAGCAATTCCAAAGCAAGAATACCTGGATGGACTGGGTCCTGTGGATGATAAGTATAAATTCTGGACGTCAATTATAATAACTGAACGTGTCGACTTTTGCACCTGGGCTTATTCAATCTCAAGAGTTCATCATCCTCATTCTCATCATGTGATCCTCATTTATTTGGAGTTTAATGAAAGAAATTTGTTCTAACTACTTAGCTTAATTTAAATAAGAAAGAACATTGGAAGTGAAGTGATGCTTCTTCGGCAATCTTTAGGAAAAAAAGATTACAACAGGTTTCCTTTCAGATGATGCTGAGAAAAATTGTCATCATTATAAGATTTAGACATGTGGTAGATATAGGATTTTAAATATGCCCAATATTTCAAGACAACAGAAAATATGAGCATCATAGAGATTGCAACTTTCACCAATTCTTTTGCTCAGCGGAAAATATTTCTTAGTGACAAGATGAAAGACGAACTGCACAATTCAATTATGTGCCTGGAGGGGAGAGCACATGGGAACAGTAGTGACATTTGGTTTCAATAAACCGGAAATGGCAAATTTAAAAATGTAGCTAAAAATACGCTGCTGAAAGGGTCATCTTTTATAATAATGTGGATTCTTAAAGACTGGAAAAGTGGGTGGTCACCTAGAAGGGAACCAAGAAATCTTAGGTTTGTGAATATTTTATTTAATCAATTTTACAGTTCTTTGGTTAAAAAATTTTTGCTATTTTTTTTTTTTTTGACATTCAGCTATCTTTGAACATTCACTGCAAGCATAGGTGACCTAATATTTATAGGCCTGGAGAAAGAGTTCCAAGGCAATTAATCATTTTCATTGTTCATTGTTATTTCATGTTGATAACCAGATGGAAACATTCTTAGTGTAAAGTTTAGAAAATGGACACTGTTCTTCTATATGAAACCTTCAGTCAAATCTTTGTCTTAATTACTGCTAAATGTATTCAGTCTAACATATGAGGTTAAAATTTCTTCCGCTGGAAATCAAGGCACAAAATTTTCGAGCAGATTCATGTCATTTTTGAATAACCGCTATGTACTTCTTTAATTTTATCATGTATCATGTGGTAGTTTCCTTGATTAAAAATGTGAGTGTCAATGAATCAAAATGCTCATCCCATACTCCGACATATGGGGCAGATTTATCAAGGGCTGTCTGAAAGTAAGTAACATTTCTAGTTGCCCATGGGCAATCCTTCCCTTCCGATGTTTTGAACGAGGTTTCGAACAAGTGTTTTTTCAACCGTTAGAAATATGAAACTATGAAACCAATCATAGCACTCAGCTTTCCTTTTACCAGTGACTCATGAATAGTTTTAAAGTTGCGGCATCAAAGGTACCCCTTTAAAATATTCATGAGCACTGGTATAATGAAAGCTGAATCTTGATTGGTGCCATAGGCACTAGAGAATATTCTGACTTTCAGACAGCTTGATAAATCTGACCAAGGGTCAGAAAACTTGAGAGGTCATGAAGTCTGGTTTAGTGAAGAGGTTTTTTTTGGTAACCCTGAAGTTAACACTGAATCTGTTACAATTTACACACTTAAACACAACCCTAAAATATGCTATTTATAATTCTTATATGCATCCTATATCAACAATATAAAACGTTAGCAAGTCATAACAAGTGATGTAGCATCTCCGCTTGTCCATACACAGTTGTATATAAAATCTGGAAATTCACTGTTTTACCTACGGAGGCAAAAAGATTGGCTTTGGACCAACGATAGAGCAGATTAGGAAAGGACATGGGGCCTGGGTGTATGAATATATCGCCCACAACTCTGGAATTCTCTATTGGGTACTAGGATCAAGCTACAAATGAGAAAGTTTCAGGACATTGGAGAGTTTTAAAGGAACCTTAAATGGCTCTTGTGACATGTGTTTGAGTGCAGGAGCAGATTCTAGGGTTTCATGAGTGACGTCCTTCTCAGTATAAAATGTGGCAGGTGGTTGGGGGTCCAGGGCCCCCAAGCAAGGCTTTTGACCAGGGGGCTACCGCTCAACTGCCTATATTGTAATCTGCTTCTGCCAACTGTTTAAAGGGAATTTATCAGCATTTTTACTGATTGAAAATGAAAGAGTGAAACTATTTGTTTTCAATTAGGTTTTTCTTTTCTAATCTATGTTTAATTCCCTAAACTCTTTTGATTATCCAGGGTGCCATAGATGTTTGCTTCGATCTAGTATCACCATTTAGTCAGAAACATAAAATCAGCGTATGGGATGTGTATATGCCATTCCTTCAAGTGGTCTGCACATAGAAAAAACCCCTACAGGATAGCAAGTGACTAGGAAAATAGTACTATTTATCAAAATTAGAGTCGATTATATCGATTTTTTTAAAACTATCAAAGATTTGTGCTAAACATATTTTGGGCACATATTGTTAAACGAAAGGAATATTTTTTTGCTGACACTACTTTAAACCATTGAGGTTTAGAAAAATATCATGAATTGACATAGCATAGATTCCAGTCAATATTGTCTCATACATTGTAGCTGCTATTCCCCCCCCCCCAATTTAAAAAATGATAGAAAAAGTCTTTGGTATTGCAGACAAATATTAAATGATGGTGGCTTAAATATGTTGACCCACACCTTCTTAAAGGGTTGACCAGATCAGAAAATAAAAGTTATTGTTTTTAGGATGAAAAAATTTTACAATATCCTTCTGTATCCATTACTCACCGTTTCTAGTTCCTGGACTGAAAAAGAGGGACAAGGTGATTTCGAAATGTTCTCCCTGTACCTTCGATCTTTCCATCCCCCGCACTTGTGGTAATATTCTCACCTTCAACGCGTAGGCCCCATTACCTACGATTCATTAGGCCCGGGTCACACTCGTGGTAGGTAAGTCCTAATTTTCTCCATTTCTGTTCTGTCATCTTTAACGCCTTCCGCACTGAGAGTAATCTCGTGGTCTGGTAACAAACTAGGTGCATCTCGACTAATAACTTGATTCGAGCTCTTATCATAACTGGTAACCTTTCTCGTCTTCGTACCGGGGGGCTCCTTTTCCCTCCCCTCTTCACACCACCTCTCATCTCTCCGCTAGCCGCGTCGCGGTGCGATCCCCCTCTACCAATTGGGCGGCCAAGTCAAATACTCAGCCCGGCCGACTATCTAAAATGCCCGTACGCTACACACAGCTTTGATTGATACTTAGATAATCTTCGCACCGATGTTATTCCACAGGAACAGTGAGAATAGGCATCCGAGATCTATATGAGGTTGTTAAACCGCATGTGGAAATGATACAGAAAAATATATGGTGGAAAAGTATAACTTTTAATATACAAATATAAAATTGTATTTGCTTGAAACTGGAAAATCCTCTTTAAGCAACATTACATGAGACACTGACCTACCACATTTAAAGTGATTTATCTGGGGAATGGAGGGGTGACAAACTAGTGAAAACAAATCTGTTGTTAATTAGGCCTGCAAAGGCCGGCACGTTATGTGTAGCATTCTGGACAAAAATTTTACACTTCTGACTCCCACGTTGTGAGATAAGTTGTAATGAAGTGGAGGGTGCTTTATATTTCAACCTCTCACTCTTGAGATGTTTCAGAAGCATTCGGGGTTAAGGGTTATTACAAATCCACAAGAGGACTCTAATTGGTTCATCAAACTAGTCTACCAAAGACCTGACAGGAGAGACAGCATACATGTGTTGTAATGAGCCTTAATCAGCAAGACAGCAAATGAGGTGAAGTGATTGCTTAAGAATTTGTTCCTGGGGGGTGGAGGAGGGTGCATGTGATGTGTGAAGCCTTGATGACACGTAGGGAAAATAAACCATCTATGCATTAAAGCATTACAAGGAGGTGGACAATGATTATGCAAGAGTGTGAAATATTAAAGATGGCATTGACTTTTGAATTTCTTATAACTATTAAAACTGCATTTAATTTCTATTTGTAAAGAGCAATGGTGGTGTTTTTGAGTGCTTTTTTTGCATCTATAATTTTGGGTATTATAACTTAATTAACAAAGAAATGTTTACACAGGACTACTATATGAACAAGTGCCAAACATACAAGGCCCCTCAAAACAGGCCATTTCTTAAATAAGTACATGTCGAGCACAAAGTCATCGTGGAAAATGTATATTTACTAATAAACCATTTATTTATTGGCATGTTCATTTTCTTAATTTTTGTAAACAAAACAATAGTACTGGTGTGACAAAACATGCGGGAACCTAAAGGGGTAAGTCTCGTCTGGGCATTCTACAGTTTATGTAATCGACTATATAAACATTTTTCAATTAATGTTATTAAAAAAATTTCCTGTTGAGTAATTTCTCATAAATGTAGTTATTGGTCCCTTAGAAACAAAGACTGTGTCCCTTGAACGCCACCTTGCTGGAGTGATTGCCCAAAGAAACAAAAGTTTTGATTGAAATGTCGGAGTTACTGATGTCCCGCAGCCGTCCTGTGGTATGATGTGCTATCAGAGGTAGGCAGGACTCAATAGCAATGTCTGGCACCGCTGCCAAAATGTGAGGTGGTCGTATCGAGGAAGCTATCTCGTTTCTAAGGGACAACATGGCTACATTTATGAGAAATTATCTCACACAGGAACAATTTTTAATAACACTCAATGTAAGAAATGTTTATATATTGCAAATGAATTTAATTAAATGTGAATACCCACATGGGAATACCCCTTGAACGGTACCATGGAGTGGATGAGGTAGGAACCTTGTTGCCAATGTTGAGATTCCTAGTCGGAGATGTTTTATTATTATTAATTTATAGAGCACAATCAATAAGAGATCACAGACATGATATAAATACAAGAACCAAAATACTACAGAGATCTGGAACAAGTGGGAGGAGCACCTGCCGTGAAGGTCACAAGCTAAGGTTGGACTGCAACAACACCAAGACATGATCTTCTGTACACTGGAAACAGCACAGGGGGCAGTGTCGTAGTGTATAATAGACACTTAGAGCTGAAGTACCAGTAAAACAGTAAGAGTATTGATATGGGGGCATTTGAGGGGATTTGTTCCTACCTACCTAAACATTGGGACGGTGAATGGACAGACCCCAATGTTTTTTTCTATAGATTGTGAATTTTCAGGTATGTGGGTACTAACATCTAGGGTACCAGTAGGAGAGTTGTGTTGTCAGTGGAGAGGGGGGAAAGTTGGTGTGTGACGGGGGAGTGTGTGTGTGGCCAGCGGAGAGGGAGAAGTGTGTGGGTGTTGTGTCAATGTAGGAGTGGAAAGGTGTGCTTATAGAACAGCCGGGCACACATAAAAAGAAAAAACAATAGAAGCAAATAAAAAACAAAAAATCAAATTGAATGAATAAAGAATTTAAATAAAAAGTTTAAGAAAGATAAAGTAAACAAAAAACCAGCTAACCCATTTGTTTGGTCGTATGGGGTCTGCATGAAAGCCATTAATCTGGGCTTGGGTCTACATTATAAAACCATAATCTAGGTATGGGGCCTGCCAGTATTGGACATAGCCTTTTGTTGTGTTTCTGCAATGACCATAACTCAGTCTAGAGTATACAGTATTATTTATCATTTGCCCTGGTAATACAACTACTCCTAGAGCTGTGCTTGGGTTTATGTCAAACAGCTGGATCAGTATATAGGGGTCAAATGCCGGGCTATTACAATCAGTGAGTGAAGTCCCTATCTGTTGATAGTCCATAATTAAAATTCCGGAATACCCTTCAAATTTCCAAACATGAAATTTCGCTACGGTAAGTAAATCTGCCAACTCCCAAACTAACTACATATGCTACATAGGGTTATGCCCACAAAGTCACTGATACTATTGTTTTATTATCACAGATCTCATTGAATGTAAAAACATTGAATTTAGAATGCACCAAATGAGGCTGAAAGGCTTTGGGTGCTAGAGAGCAGGCACATCAGGGCTCATGTTCCAAAGCAAAAAACCAAGCCCTTATTTTACACTTATCCCCCCCCAAAAACGACCTGATGCTGATATTACCATCTCCCTTCAGCTGCTGTTAATTTTGTTCCAGTGGTATAGAGGGCAAGATATTTGTTGTGCAGTCTGAGCCCCAAAGCACTTCTGCCATCATTTGATATTTCTAAAGTAAACTTAAGCATGGATGACACGGTGGCATAACCCTATGTAACATAGCAGTACAAAAAGGATGGATGCCCTTAAAAAATTTTCAGCCATTTTCTGGATGTTGAGGATCATTGTAAGCTGTACAACAGTTTTGACCAAACTTTAGCATATGGAAGATTGACTTCACATTTGAGTCGAGATATTTTGAAATACAGAAAAAATTCATGGAATGACTGCAAGGTGTACCAGGTCCTATATGACTGCAAAACATGCCTAAATCATTACTATTCCACCACCATTTAGTAAGTGGTATGAGACGTTCTACTGATATGATGTTTTTGCACTTCACATTAAGGCAAAAAGGTCCCACGGTGACCTGGTTTAAAGGACATGGGGCAGATGTACTAATCTGTATATGCCAGAATACTGGAGTTAATTTTGCACCTGAATGATCACATTTTATTTTTACATTAATTGTACTTTCATGTATCAACCTTGCGAAGGTTTTAGACCACCTTCAGGCAGTTTTCCCATTTGTCCAAAAAAAGAGGTGTTTGTCCTTGACAGGATGTAAGCTATATTATAGAAATTCCAATATATGGAGAGCAAGACTAGACAAAATAATAGGACAGGTCACAAAGTACGACTGACAATCTTATACTGAAGCAGATTTAATCATTACAGCATCAAACACAATAATTAATTGGTGCAGCAGAGAACTGGTGTTAGTTATACTCTGCACTGCGATAATTGGGTTGTGCACCGATATAAATTACATACTTTCTTTATGTTTGCAGACACTTGTGCATTTTCAGCTTCAACTTTTTAAAGAATCCAAGTTCATGTTTTCAAAGAATAAACCTTTCTCTAACCACACTTCCAAATAATCACAATTGGTGACTATTTTTAATTGTACCATAGATGAACATCATCCCTATATGCAAAATGAGGCTGCTATAGTCCGGATGTAATATCAAACAAGCGCACTAAAAAACTGACTGAAAACGGACTGGACTCTAGAAAATGACCAGTTTTTTCAATGACCAAACTTGATCGATACTGATGAATTCTCTGCAGCCTAGTTGAAGGAGCTATTTAATTTTTTTGTTTCGTTATGAGCTTTTGCTAGTTTGACCTTGGAGACATTACTAGGACAGCCACTTGAAGTATGTCAACTGTCTTGAGTGGTTTTCAATTGGGAATAATTTTTTCCAGAATGAGGCCTTAATGTTATTTGGAAAAGGTCTTGTTTTACCCTTCCCAGATTGATGGGCACCAAAATTTCTAATGTCTTAACCAAAATTTGCATTTTTTTGGGGGTCATGATACATGCTACAAATAATAAACTATACAAACGTCTGATGTGGTTACACTTGTTGATGTTGATGTGTAGTAAGGTGATGCGTTTTGGCTTTGTTAGTTATAATGGCTTGTTCAATAGAAAGGTCTCTACCATACTCAACAAAATAGTAATGGAGATTGTGACACATAATACAATACATGACAAATTCTAGTAGCTAAATGTAGAGAAACACTGTTACTTTAGTTCTCACCGTATTGTACATAGGTACAGCTCAAATATACTGTCAGAAAAAAAGGGATATCACTGTCCATAATGGTCCAGTATCTTCCAGGCAGAAGGAGTAGGTTGAGGTCAGTGAAAAGTGTGTTATGAGAAACCCATCAAATGTTGGCATGCATTGGGGAAACCTATTCTTTCACCGCAAAAGTTTTATGTTAGAGAAAGTAAATGATATTTGTAATTCGACACAGTGGGGTGGGGAACCAGATCATAGCTCTAGCAATTAAAACTCTGTCGGCAAAATAGCGGTTATAGTGATGGAATGTATGCAAAAGTTAAAATGCTGCAACCCGCCCCAGTGCCAATGATGCTACATCACCGACTAGTAGTCAGTCATTAGACCAAAGATTGATGATCTGCTAATCAGGAAGAGGACTCTTTATGATTTGCTAATGGGAATGTTTGATGCTATGAGAAAGTCACAGCCAAATGTTGTTCAGCTCCATGCAGCACAACTTACACACTGAGCCCTAAAAAATCCACAGTCGCATAGTTAATGGCTATGTTCCTAAGGATAACATGAGCCGCAACAACAGGAATAAACACACTATTTCACCACATAAAGACCTGCAAAAAAATTTAAATATTGACGCTCCCCACTATGTCAGTACATATAGATACCCTGAGAATTTAAATACCACCTGAGTAGATAAAGTTACCCTATGTTATTTATAAAATAAGAACCACATATACATACTCCCAAATTAATAATATTACAGCGTATCCTTTTAAATTGCGGCGTTTATGGCAAAATCATTAATCTGTCTCTTCCCTGCACTGGCGAACAGAGTTCATCATCTTTTTGTTGTGCACCTTTAACATAGAGCGAGCAAACACAATTGCAGGTTAAAGGAAACCTACCATTTAGAATGGCCGGGTAAGCTGTAAGTACTGAGCAACAAGCTCAGGGTGAGCTGGTGCCGGTACTTACTTTCATTAGTGTTATAAACCGCGGTATCGCGGTTTTAACACTTTTTAAACACTAGACCAGAACAGGCTTCGGCGCTGCGTGCGCACGATCGTGCGCGCGCCTACATAGGAAATAGCGGGGGAGTGGTGCGCACGGTCGCGCGCAGCGCCGAAGCCTCTCTGCTCTAAGTTTAAAAAGTGTTAAAACGCATATGCGGTTTATAACACTAACGAAGTACAGTATACCCGGCACCAGCTACCCCTGAGCTGGTGCTCGGTACTTTTACGCTTACCCCTGACATTCTAAATGGTATGGTTCCTTTAAGTACAGTTCCTTAGTCTGAATCAGTCGCACTGACCAACGGCACCCCCTAATTTTGTGCCGCATGTAAGCCAGCGACAGATGCACCACAAAAGAGTTGCTTGCGACACAGATATCGTGTAGACACTTCTTAAATACCTGTGCAATCTGTTTCAGCCTAGAAGAATGCACAGTCTGACAAAAGTGCGGGGCAAAGCCTTAGTAAATGTGCCCCACTGACTTCCTGAGGTGCGTGAGAGAGTAAAGCTCAGTAAGCAAAATAAGCAGTACACCATTCAGACTGATCCTTAGGGCGCAGAATTTTCCAAATGCTGTTTGGACCTAGATGAGCCCCACAGTTATTAGGGAGTCTAGAATCTTAATGAAGGAGCGGGAACAGGTAACTAAATAAAGGCACTTAGGGAGGACAACCATTTTCACTAAATTAACCTATTGGGACAAATAGAGGGAGGCAGACCATAGCTTAAATTTATCCTAAACAGGTTAGAAGCGAATCTATATTTAAAGATAGTAACTGGTGGGTCTTTAGGTAGGAAAATGCCTAGGTACTTAAAACTATTGGAGACCTAGTTGCACATATATTAGGGAGCGTTATCCCTAGAGTAAGATAAGTACCTTAGGTTTGGTTTTGCCAATGATACGCAGACGAATATGATCCAAATCATATAACTGCTGCCAGACAGATTGAGTTCCATCCTTCCTCCCTATTATAAACTATCAAGAGGGGTTTATTGAGGCACATGAGGCTAGAGATAGTGTCAGTCAACTTCTGTTGGACTAGGAGCCATTTTGTATGGTTACTTGATGCTGAGAAGCCTTTAGCTTATGCTGGGGTTCCTTCCAGTCTCTGTATCGACTCTTATAGTATGGATACAGACTATTCCCTATGATTTTAGACTCTATCCCCACCTCCTTTTTCCAGATGCCATGGTATTAGTCTGCCTGTATTTTGGCACTTTCACAAGGGTGACAAGAGATGGGTGTCCCAGCCCCCCCTCCCCACCTCCGCTCTTCCTAGTTCATACGTACATTTTACTACTGACTTGGATGCAGCCAACACCATCCAAAGCAATTGCACACTCATTGGGGCTCATTTACTTACCGTCCTGTTGCGTCTGGGCGCGTTAGTCCCGACGTGGATTCGGGTTCTGCGGGATTCACTATGTCCGGGCGCCCGATATCCGCAGGTGTGTTGCGCTGCGCTGAGGTCCCGGAGTTCTACCTGTTCTTCCCGGTGCATGTAAGTGCTTGATCTTGCGAACATTTTGTTTTTTAAATTCCGTGGTGTTTCTGAAGACATCGGTTGTCCGACAGGCAGCCCCCCCCCCCCCCCCGAAATTTCTGTCGTGTGAAACGGAAAAATTCGCGGAAACCCGACGAAATGGGCAGCGTTAGTAAATGAGCCCCATTGTTTTCATTGGCTTGCTCCATTTACTTTCTTGTGATGGCAAGGAGTGATGGAGGGATATCACCCATATGTCATGGAGACACGGGGATATTTATCAGGGCACCATGTCAGTAGCGTAGAAGCCCTAAATAATGCAAATGTTAGCACGGTTATTTCCACAGTCCACCACCTTCACACCAGTGGGGCGTGAAAAGGGGGGGTGCGCCCAGGCGAGTAGTGGGCGCGGCCGAGGGGCTGGAGCGGGGCGTTACCGTCCTCGCGCTGCGCACTTCTGCAGCTGGGGTCGCTGGCTGTTTATTTCTACGCAGACAGGCCTTGTGTAGAGATAAGCGCAGCGCAGGACCCAAGCCTCGAAATGTAGTCGCAGCGGCGAGGCTAGACCAGCATATGATAAAAAACCCTCAATTGCTCCATGACCAGACCCCTTCCCCCTGTAAAAAAGAGAGGAATCTGGTTCATGAGCACTCAAATCTTCAACCTACCCATCTTTACTCCTCTTTTTTTCCCCTCCTCTTTCTACTGGATAACAGCAAGTTTTTCTTTGTTTCCTGAGACCTTTGTTCTCCTTTTCTCCATTTCCTCTCTAATACACAAGTTCTGTCTCAACCTGCTGGCTGACTTCTCTCACAGCAAACTTGTTATGTGTGTTGTGCTGTGCAGTTGATTACTAGGCGATCAACATACCCTTCAGTAGTGCCAAGAAATGTCACACACAGCTAAAGTTACATGTTCTTAAATTTGGGTTGTTGTGTGCTACTTTTACTGGGTAATCTCTGGCCTTTATATAAAACAGAAACACAGATATATCTCTATATTCTATCTGTTCATACTGTCAAACAATGATTGTATCCTGCCTGTGGTATATTAAACCAGGTCTGGCAGGCAGGATTTTTGTTCTCATCTTTTTTATCTATTTATACTTGTATACATTTAAATGGTTGTGTGCTACAGGCAGGATGTTACAAGCGGTGAGAGCTGCACGAGAAGCCTTTAACTGGGATCACCAGGAGGAGAATGGATGCCTCACAGAGGGGAGTCCTGATAAACAGGCTGGCGGATCTTATTGAGAGGGACAGGACTATTCTATGTAAGTTTGCCATATATTATTGAGTTAAAAGCAAATGCTGTAAATGTTTTACTATCAAAAACTGTTAAAAGTTTTCTTTACCAAACTCTCCAGAGAAGTTGATTAGCATCTTTGTGTTTATCTCTTATCTGTGCTTCTAACTTGTTATTAGCAGACGGCCCTAAGTACTAGTTCCCACACTGAGCAGCAGGGTGGTAGCAATGAGACCTGTCAATCAGGAACAGAAAAGCAGGGCAGCTCAGGGAACAATGAATATGCAGGACTCGCATACTGTGATTGACTTGCCTCAGGAGAGTTGCATATAATATAAAAGTCTTTTTTTATCATTGCAGCCATGAAAAGGAACCTTAGGCATGGTCACATTGTGTCCGCCGTTCACGATCTGCCTTAGCGTTGGGTCTCATATTCTAAAGCAAGGGCAAGTTGTGCGCTGGCGCGGTTCTAGTCGGGCCCCGCATCTTATTGTGTTTCTCACAGGGAAAAGCAAGTGATTGGTAACCAAAACCCGGTGTCTTGTACTGTGTAAATGCAGGACCTGGGGGTCTGGTAACTAATCACAGCTTTACTGGGAATTGCTTCCCCCGTGCAATAGCGGCATGTGTGACCTTGGCCTGAGGGATAAAGCCAGTGCTTTTAATCATAGTTTCTAATGAAGTATTTATTTTTTTATAGTTTCTAATGAGTATTTTTTTAATTATATTATTTGAACGACATGTTCCTCTAAGCCGTGGTCTCGAACCTTTCTATGCTGTGACCCCGCAATACAGTTCCTCATAGTTGCGTGAGCCCCAAACCATATACAGAATATCTGTATTCGTGCCACCAAAAATGGCAATAAATCTGGACTCCAATGACTTTAAGGCAACCCCTGATGTTTTGATCGTTGACCCCCCCGCCGGGGTCGTGACCCACAGGTTGAGAACCACCTGCTCTCTAAGCTAATTTGTGATGTAAGTCCAACCAGAATTAGCTTCATTAATGTTTTTGACTTAGGTCCACGGTCACCCTTCAGAGCATGGCTGGCGTTCAGAGAAGCAACCCTACACACGTGGGGATGGGGCCATGGCCCGACGTCGCATATGCGTTAAAGGAATATGTGCATTGTTAAACCAGGCCCCCCGGGACTTTGCATTCAAATAATACAAGATACAAGGGGTTGGTGCAGATCGACATCCCGAGGCCCGTCCCGCGGAGTTTGCTAGTTGTTGCATTAATGCACGCAGAGTAAACCTACCCGGAGTTAGTGAGAACACTCATAAGTGAGACACTACGTGTAGTGGATGGGTGTTTGTTTAGGTTTGGAAACGTTACTGTGGAAATGGCATGTAATGTTATTCAGAAAAAAAACCCTTAAAAAACCCCACTTACTTAGCAGCCCTTTTTAGTTTTGTGTTTCCATTTATCATGTGCTAGTTACCAACCGCATGAGGGCTTTTATATTTTGACTAATTGTATCTGGTAGTTGGAAACACCTTCCAATCAGAAAAAACAAGTGGAATTGACAAAGAAAAATTACTTTGACATTTCTGAGGGGTTTGGTTTTAATTACTTTCCTGTGTGATTCAAATGACCACATCCCTTTAATTATTCAGGTCGGTACAGTGTTTACGAGACACATGAAGTGCAGAAACTCACAATTCTCAACCGTCCTTGTGACCAGATTTGGCCACCAGAATGAACTAGATATGAGAGAAACAGACTCTTCTGGCACCCCCGTAGTGGCCGCCAGGCACACACGAGAATGTCCAATCAGCAATCCTCCGCTTCTGAGAGCTGGTCGGAAAAGAGTTGTGGCAGGAGAGCTGCCGGTGTAGGCTCCACAGGAGCAGCAACAACTAGCGTTGTGTGCGGCATATCTATATGGACGGCAGGAGCGTCCTCTCACCCAACTCAGAGTGAGAGAGGGCATCCTCCGCCTGACTTCTTCCTTCGCGTGGGATAGAATGGATCAAAAGTTGAAGGGAGAAAGAAGAGGCACCCAACGGCCTGTCGAGGTTGAGATGCTGACACGTCATGGGATAAGGAGATTCTCGTGGTCAGTGTAGATTTAGGACGAATGACGAGTCCTCCGAAGATAGCAACACTCCTTCAAAGCAAGTTTATGGCCAATAGCCTTGGTCCCCTATGGTCCTCTGCGAGGAGAAGGTCTTAGAGTACAGAACCACAAGTGAAGTTGTGGCCCTGGGCCCTTTCTGAGTGGGCTCCTGCTCCAACCTAGAGAAGCGTTCACTTCCAGCTGAAAAGTCTCTCTCTATCAGGGCCATGTGAAAATGGGGCCAAGAGAAAGGCCAACTTAGACTAGAGAAGGCTCTTCAGCGTGGGGGCCATAGTCTGGCATTGGACAATCTTCTGTGTCAGCGCCACAATGGGAGACAACAAGAGAGGGAGAAGTGCGGAACAAACTGGCCGTAGTAATGGGCGAAGCCCAGGAATCTCTATATTGCATCGTAGCAGTAAGAGATGACTGCACTCCCGAGTTTGGCGTAAAAGTGATTGTCTCTTGTTTTAGGCCACGTAATCTTATCCATGGACGGAGTGCCCATCCTTTTTGGACAGAAAGCAGACACACGCTCACGCAGGAGAAGAGGATTGCGTATGAAACCCCCTCTGTAGTCCTCTTCTCTAGACGACCATCGCAGTGGTTTTCGGTTACAGACAGTGGTTCAACCCGACACCGGGAGGAGATGTGCCGCAGAGCAGTCAATTGTCGTGCAGACAAACACTGTCTTAACTTGTCCCGAAAGTCCTTTTTAAAGGTTGCAACAGGGCTGCATTCTCAGGCTAGTCAGAGGCCAGAGTACGGAACCGAACCACATAGTCACCAACAGATAGTCCCCTTGACGCAGGTCAGCAGTCGGTCTAGCTGAAAGAGCCCCGTTCTCAAGATTCCTCAAAGAGAGAGGTGATGTCAGCGTAACCTGGGATTTTCTGTCCCAGAGGGGAAGAGCCTCTGTGCATTGTCCGACGAGGGTTTGGGTCTGCGTGATTCACAAGTCATGGTCCAATTTTCATGACTGTCGCTTCCTGTAGAGTCCGCAGAGTTCACCTTCTTCTCCCCCGGTGCATGTGAGTGTGATCTTGCACACCAATTTGCTTTTTAAATTCCGCCGTTTGTCCGAATCAGTCGGGTTGTCCGATGTCCAGGCCCCCCGATTTGTCGCCATGCAAACTGGCGCCGATGCAACACGATCCGACCGCGTGCGCCAAAAACCTGGGGCCAATTCAAGTCAAAACAGAAAATAAAAATGCGAAACCGAGAAAATGCTATGTTTGGACCTTTAGTAAATGTGCCCTAATATGTTTCAGGGTCTAGGATCCAAAAAATATAGAGGATTACCATGAGAAATCTCAAGCCTAATATCGAAGGAATGGGAGACCCGAGAAAGAGAAGGAAAGAGAAGGAAACCCCTTTTGGGTTCAGAGTTAACAATACAGATTCTCAAAAAAAGCTTCTGAGAAAAAAGAAATTCCCAAGAGTCAAATTACTACCACCAAAGCAGAGTTTTTGTAACTGAAAGAGAACTCGTACAAACCAAACCGAAGCGACCAAACCGAACAAAAATTTCAGGCTTAAAGGGACGAGCCAGAAACATCTTTTTCAATAGCGGACCCAGCACAACAACAATCCCAATTGATGTCAGAGGAAAGTTTTCAGCGGTTGTCACACACTAAATACTTTTCTCTGTTATTCTGCTGTCAGTGCAGTTGATGTCTTATTAGTAGTCTCCTTATTAAAATCCTGATCACTATAGTTCGAGGGGAGGGACTCCGATTTATTGGTTTCACAGTGTTTCCTTTCTCTGGAAGGCGGGGATCCCTTCTGTCAGTGCCCCTTGGAGGATTACAGAAAACCAAAAACGTGCGCACAGTTGTCAAATGTAGTCAATGAAAAAGTCTTTCATCTCGGCAACAATGACGTCACACAGCTTCATACATCAAAAGTATGTATAAAAGTTATTAGCGCAGTAGAATGCCCACATTGAAGAAGTTTTTTTTTCTACAGAATGTTTTCATTTTTTCATGTATTAAACACAATAAAACCATATAAAATTAGTATCCCTGTGATCGTACCGAGCCCAAAGTATAATGTAGACATGTCATTTTGGGGCGCACAGTGAGAGCTGTAAGCCCAAGCCACAAATGCGTTTTCCCAACAATTTCTCTGCATTTGGAATTTTTTTCACGTTTTCCAGTACAGGGTATGGAATATTAAACACCATCAATACAAAGTGCATGTGTTACCCTCACACAGTGCTTTACATGGAAAAAAGAAACACATTTGCACATTAAGGGCTTAAAGTCTTAACAAGCACAATGACTTGCATTGGCTTTGGCGGCCCACACATTGAGCTATATATATGGCAGGTATGCCATATAATACACAAGACCTAGCCACTAACATCCATGAGCAGTGTATTGCCATCACAGCTATAAACATTGGATATCATCTGGATGTCCCATGACAGCAGTGGCCTCTCAAAAACCCAAAGACATCCAAGATTCTTTTATGGAAGCTTTTTGTGTCGGTTGGAATATTAAGTAGTGTTACTAGTAAGTACAGTTTGTCCTGCAAAAAGCAAGTTCATACTGTAAACAAAAAGTGATAGTTTTAGAATGCAGTGATTTAAACACATATGGAAATATGGTAGTTTTATGCACGTTGGTATAATACACAGTGTCCTACAAAAAGATCTGTTGGTGGTTAAATATATATCACAGGAATTATGTATTGTGGGTTAAATTTTTTTTTTCCTAGACTTTGGAAACCCGGACAATGGAAAAAACCTTATGCTAGGGCCTATAAGTAGACCTGGATATGTATTATAAGTGTTTGAGGTAAATCAGTAGTTTCTGTTGTACGTAGCTCTATTGAGTACATGTATAAGAATAAGTAGTGAACTGTTGAAATCAATTCAATTTCTGCTTGATTACTAAAGTCTTAAGTCACTGTTTAACTTAAAATAGGGGTGAAAAAAACAGTCTTTGGTTACTACGGCAGCATTCATTTTTAATACTATTAAACTTTAAAGGGGTTTCTCGTCTGGAGTGCGAGAGTCCATTCAGATCTTGATTACTCGAATCTCCATAACATTCTTGCCAATTAACACGTTCATTAACAAACCTTAGTCTTCTACAGTTCTTCCCATATAAGGCCACCCAGCTTAACTAAAATCCAGCCCCTATATACAAATCCCCCATAGACAGTATATAGAGCTTCTCCAAACCCAGTACTACACAGCCCCCCAGTATACACAGTCTCCCCCAGTATTACACAGCCTGTCCCCCAGTACAAACAGCCTGCCCTCCAGAATACACAGTCAGCTCCCCCAGTATTACACAGCCTATCCCCCCTAGTATACACAGCCTGCCCCCCACCGGTATATACAGCCTGCTACTCCTTAAAGGAAACCTACCATTTAGAATGGCAGGGGTAAGCTCTAAGTACCGAGCACCAGCTCAGGGTGAGCTGGTGCCGGTACTTACTTTCATTAGTGTTATAAACCGCGGTATCGCGGTTTTAACACTTTTTAAACTCTAGACCAGAACAGGCTTCGGCGCTGCGTGCGCACGATCGTGCGCGCGCCTACATAGGAAATAGCGGGGGAAGTTGCGTGCGCACGGTCGCGCGCAGCGCCGAAGCCTCTCCTGCTCTAAAGTTTAAAAAGTGTTAAAACCGCCATACTGCGGTTTATAACACTAACGAAAGTAAGTACCGGCACCAGCTCACCCTGAGCTGGTGCTCGGTACTTACAGCTTACCCCTGCCATTCTAAATGGTAGGTTTCCTTTAAATACAGTGCTTAGTCTGAATCAGTCGCACTGACCAACAGCACACCCCCTAATTTGTGCCGCATGTAAGCCAGCACAGATGCACCACAAAAGAGTTGCTTGCGACACAATATCGGTGTAGACACTTCTTAAATACCTGTGCAATCTGTTTCAGCCTAGAAGATCGTGCACAGTCCGACAAAAGTGCGGGGCAAAGCCCTTAGTAAATGTGCCCCACTGACTTCCTGATGCGCGTGAGGAGAGTAAAGCTACAGTAAGCAAAAATAAGTCACCATTCCAGACTGATCCTTAGGGCACAGAATTTTCCCAAATGCTGTTTGGACCTAGATGAGCCCCACAGTTATTAGGGAGTCTAGAATCTTAATGAAGGAGCGGGGAACAGGAACATAAATAAAGGCACTTAGGGAGGACAACCATTTTCACTAAATTAACCCTAATTGGGACAAATAGAGGGAGGCAAGACCATAGCTTAAATTTATCCTTAAACAGGTATAGAAGTGAATCTATATTTAAAGATAGTATACTGGGTGGGTCTTTAGGTAGGAAAATGCCTAGGTACTTAAAACTATTGGAGACCTATTGCACATATATTAGGGAGCGTTATCCCTAGAGGTAGATAAGTACCTTAGGTTTGGTTTTGACCAATTGATACGCAGACCAGAATATGATCCAAATCATATACTGCTGCCAGACAGATTGAGCTCCATCCTTCCCTCCCTAGATTATAACTATCAAGAGGGGTTTATTGAGGCACAGGAGGCTAGAGATAGTGTCAGTCAACTTCTGTTGGACTAGGTAGCCATTTTGTATGTTGTCACTTGATGATGAGAAGCCTTTAGCTTATGCTGGGGCTTCCTTCCAGTCTCTGTATGACTCTTATAGTATGGATACAGACTATTCCCCTATGTATTTTAGACTCTACCCCACCCTCCTTTTTCCAGATGCCATGGTATTAATCTGCCTGTTATTTTGGCACTTTCACAAGGGTGACAAGAGATGGGTGTCCCAGCCCCCCCCTCCCCACCTCCGCTCTTCCTAGTTCATACGTACATTTTACTACTGACTTGGATTGCAGCCACACACCATCCAAATGGCACTTCACACTCATTGGGGCTCATTTACTTACCCGTTCCTGTTGCGATCCTGCGGCGCGTAGTCCGACGTGGATTCGGGTTCTGCCGGGATTCACTATCGTCCGGGCGCCCGATATCCTGCAGGTGTGTTGCTGCTGCGCTGAGGTCCACCGGAGTTTACCTGCTTCTTCCCGGTGCATGTAAGTGCTTGATCTTGCGACACATTTTGTTTTTTAAATTCCGTGGTTTTTCCAAATCCATCGGGTTGTCCGACAGCCACGCCCCCCCCCCCCCCCGATTTCTGTCGTGTGAAAACGGAAAAATTCGCGAAACCCGACGAAAGGGCAGCCGTTAGTAAATGAGCCCCATTGTTCTCATTTGGCTTGCTCCATTACTTTCTTGTGATGGCCAAGGAGTGATGGAGTGGATATCACCCATATGTACATGGAGACACTGGGGATATTTATCAGGGCACCATGTCAGTAGCGTAGAAGCCCTAAATAATCGCAAATGTTAGCACGGTTATTTTCCACAGTCCACCACATTCACACCAGTGGGGCGTGAAAAGGGGGGGTGCGGCCAGGCGAGTAGTGGGCGCGGCCGAGGGGCTGGAGCGGGGCGTTACCGTCCTCACGCCTGCGCACTCTCTGCAGCTGGGGTCGCTGGCTGATTTTATTTCTACGCAGACATGGCCTTGTGTAGAGATAAGCGCAGCGCAGGACCCGAAGCCTCGAAATGTATCGGGCAGCGGCGAGGCTATGACCAGCATATGATAAAAAACCCTCAATTGCTCCATGACCAGACCCCCTTCCCCCCCTGTTACAAATAGAGAGGAATCTGGTCATGGAGCACTCAAATCTTCAACCTACCCATCTTTACTCCTCTTTTTTCCCCTCCTCTTTCTACTGGATAACAGCAAGTTTTTCTTTTGTTTTCCTGAGACACTTTGTTCTCCTTTCTCCATTTCCTCCGCTAATACACAAGTTCTGTCTCAACCTGCTTGCTGCACAGCCTTCTCTCTCCACAGCAAACTTGTTATGTTTGTGCTTGTGCTGTGCATGTGATTACTAGGCGATCAACATACCCTTCAGTAGTGCCAAGAAATGTCACACACCCAGCTAAAGTTACATGTTCTTTAAATTTGGGTTGTTGGTGCTACTTTTTACTGGGTAATCTCTGGCCTTTATATAAAACAGAAACACAAGATATATCTCTATTTCTATCTGTTCATACTGTCAAACAATGATTGTATCCTGCCTGTGTGTATATTAAACCAGGTCTGGCAGGCAGGATTTTTGTTCTCTATCTTTTTTATCTATTTATACTTGTATCACATTTAAATGGTTGTGGTGCTTACAGGCAGATGTTGACAAGGCGGTGAGAGCTGCACGAGAAGCCTTTAAACTGGGATCACCATGGAGGAGAATGGATGCCTCACAGAGGGGAGTCCTGATAAACAGGCTGGCGGATCTTATTGAGAGGGACAGGACTATTCTAGCTGTAAGTTTGCATATATTATTGAGTTAAAAGCAAATGCTGTAAATGTTTTACTATAAAAAACTGTTAAAATGTTTTCTTTACCAAACTCTCCAGAGAAGTTGATTAGCATCTTTGTGTTTATCTCTTATCTGTGTTCTTCTAACTTGTTATTAGCAGACGGGCCCTAAGTACTAGTTCCACACTGGCAGCAGGGTGGTAGCAATGAGACCTGTCAATCAGGAACAGAAAAGCAGGGCAGCTCAGGGAACAATGAATATGCAGGACTCGCATACTGTGATTGGACTTGCCTCAGGAGAGTTGCATATAAATATAAAAAGTCTTTTTTATCATTGCAGCCATGAAAAGGAACCATTAAGGCCACGGTCACATGTGCCGTTAGCGTTGCGCTCATAATGCAAAGCAAGGGCGTGGCGGGCGGTTCTCGGCCCGATCTTATATGTGTTTCCAGGGAAAAGCAAGTGATTGGTAACCAAAACCCGGTGTCTTGTACTGTGTAAAATGCAGGACACTGGGGGCTGGCGTTTTACTGGGAATGCACTTCCCCCGTGCAATAGCAGCATGTGTGACCTTGGCCTGAGGGAAAAGGTCAGTGCTTTTTAATCATAGTTTCTAATGAAGTATTTATTTTTTTATAGTTTCTAATGAAGTATTTTTTTAATTATTATTTATTTGAACGACATGTTCCCTCTAAGCTAATTTATGATAAGTCCAACAAGAATTTAGCTTCAGTAAGTGTTTTTGACTTAGGCCATGGTCACCCGTTCCGCTAGCATTGCGTTCAGAAAGCAACCCTACCACACGTGGGATGGGCCTTGGCCCGATCGCATATGCGTTTAAAGGAAAATGCATGCAATTGTTAACCAGGCCCCGGGGGCTTGCAATCAAATAATACAAGATACCAGGGTTTGGTGCCCGATCACATGCCGAGGCCCGTCCCCCCGTTTGCTAGTGTTGCATTATGCACGCTAGAGAAACGCGGCACCCGGAGTTAGGAGAACACTCATAAGTGAGACATACTGAGCTGTAGGGGTGTTTAGGTTTGGAAACGTTACTGTGGAAATGCCATGAATGTTATTCAGAGAAAAAAAACCTTAAACCTTAAACCTTACTTAGCAGCCCCTTTTCAGTTTTTGTGTTTCCATTTATCACGTGCTGGTTACAAACCACATGAGGGCTTGTTATATGTGGGACTAATTGTACTTGGTAGGTGGAAACACATTCCACATGCAGTGGAATTGACAAAAAAAATGTACTTTTGACATTTACTGATGCTTTTTGTTTTTTACATCTTTCACTGTGTGATTCAAATGACACATCCCTTTAATTCCGAATGACGAGCTCCTTCCAGAAGATAGCAACACTCCTCCAAAGAAAGTTTTATGGCCAATAGCTCTTGGTCCCCTATGGTCCTCTGCAGAGGAGAAGGTCTTAGAGAAGAACCCACAAGTGAGAGTTTGGCCCTTGGGCCCTTTCTGAGTGGGCTCTGCTCCAACTCCTATTGAGAAGGCGTTGACTTCCAGCTGAAAAGTCTTCTCCGTATCAGGCCATGTGAAAACTGGGGCCAAGAGAAAGGCCAACTTCAGACTAGAGAAGGCTTCTTCAGCTGCTGGGGGCCATAGTCTGGCATTGGCAATCTTCTTGGTCAGCGCCACAATGGGAGACACAAGAGAGGAGAAGTTCGGAACAAACTGCCGGTAGTAATGGGCGAAGCCCAGGAATCTCTATATTGCATGCAGTCAGAGATGACTGCACTTCCCGAGTTTGGCGTAAAAGTGATTGTCTCTTGTTTAGGCCACGATAATCTATGCATGGACGGAGTGACCCATCCTTTTGGCCAGAAAGCAGAACCCTGCACCGACAGGAGAAGAGGACTTACGTATGAAACCCCTCTGTAGATTCTCTTTCATGTAGACCGACATCGCAGTGGTTTCGGGTACAGACAGTGGTTACACCCGACACCATGGAGGAGATGTGCCAGGCAGCAGGTCAATTGTCGTGCAGACAACATGTCCTTAACTTGTCCCGAAAGTCCCTTTTTAAAGGTTGCAATCAGGGCTGCATCATTCCAGGCTAGCTCAGAGGCCAGAGTACGGAACCGAACCACATAGTCACCAACAGATGAGTCCCCTTGACGCAGGTTCAGCAGTTCGGTCTCAGCTGAAGAAGCCCGTTCAGATTCCTCAAAGACAGACCGGAGGTGATGTCAGCTGTAACTGGGACTTTTCTGTCCCAGAGGGGAGTAGCCTCTGTGCATTGTCCGACGAGGATTTGGGTCTGCCGTGATTCACTAAGATCATGCGTCCAATTTTCTGCATCTGTCGCTTCCCCTGTAGAGGTCCGCCAGAGTTCACCTTCTTCTCCCCGGTGCATGTGAGTGCTGATCTTGCGACACAATTTGCTTTTTAAATTCCGCCGTTTGTCCGAATCAGTCGGGTTGTCCGATGTCCAGGCCCCCGATTTGTGCCGCATGCAAACTGGCGCCGATGCGACACGATCCGACCGCGTGCGCCAAAAACCTGGGGCAATTCAAGTCAAAACAGAAAATAAATCGCCAAAACCTGACGAAAATGCTATGTTTGGACCCTTAGTAAATGTGCCCTAATATGTTTCAGGGTCTAGGATCCAAAAAATATAGAGTATTCCCATGAGAAAATCTCAAGCCTAAATCATGAAGGAATGGAGAGACCCAGAAAAGAGAATGGAAAGAGAAGGAAACCACCTTTTGGGTTCAGAGTTTAACAATACAGTATTCTCAAAAAAGCTTCTGAGAAAAAATAGAAATTCCCCAAGGAGTCAAATTACTACCACCAAAGGCAGAGTTTTTGTAACTGAAAGAGAACTCGTACCAACCAAACCAGAAGCGACCAACCGAACAAAAAATTTCAGGCTTACAAGGGACGAGCCAGAAACATCTTTTTCAATAAGCGGGACCCTGCAAACAACAATCCCAATGATGTCAGAGGAAAGTTCTTTCAGCGGTTGTCACACACTAAATACTTATTCTCTGTTATTCCTGCTGTCAGTGCAGTTGATAGTCTTATTAGTAAGTCTCACTTATTAAACATTCCTCGGATACAAACTATAGTTCGAGGGGGAGGGACCCCGATTTATTGGTTTCACAGTGTTTCCTTTCTCTGGGAAGGCGGGGAATCCCTTCTGTCAGTGCCCCTTGGAGGATTACAGAAAATCCAAAACGTCGCACAGTTGTCAAAATGGTAGCAATGAAAAAGTCTTCTCATCTCGCAAACAATGACGTCACACAGCTTCATACATCAAAGTATGTAAAAGTTATTAGCGCTAGAAGATGCCACATTGAAGAATTTTTTTTTCTACAGAATGTTTTCATTTTTCTCAATGTATTTAAACACAATAAAACCCATATAAATTTAGTATCCCTGTGATCGTACCGACCCAAAGTATAATGTAGACATGTCATTTTGGGGCGCACAGTGAGAGCTGTAAGCCCAAGCCACAAATGCGTTTTTCCAACAATTTCTCTGCATTTGGAATTTTTTTCACGTTTCCCAGTACAGGGTATGGAATATTAAACACCATCAATACAAAGTGCAATGTGTTACCCTCACACAGTGCTTTACATGGAAAAAAGAAAACATTTGCACATTAAGGGCTTAAAGTCTTAACAGCACATAAATTGCCTGTGTCATTAAGGCTGTATAGAGAGGCCCCACACATTGAGCTCATCATATATGGCAGGTATCTACCATATAATACACAAGACTCTAGCCACTAACATCCATGAGCAGTGTATTGCCATCACAGCTATTAAACATTGGATATCATCTGGATGTTCCCATGACAGCCAGTGGCCTCTCAAAAACCCAAAGATCATCCAAGATTCTTTATTGAAGCTTTTTTGTGTCGGTTTGGAATATTAAGTAGTGTTACTAGTAAGTACAGTTTGTCCTGCAAAAAGCAAGTCTTCATACTGTAAACAAAAAAGTGATAGATTTTAGAATGCAGTGATTTAAACACATATGGAAATATGGTAGTTTTTATGCACGTTGGGTATAATACACAGTGTCCTACAATAAAGATCTGTTGGTGTTAAATATATATCACAGAATATTGTTATTGTGGGTTAAATTTTTTTTCCTTAGACTTTGGAAACCCTGGACAATGGAAAACCTTATGCTATGGCCTATACAGTAGACCTGGATATTGTATTAAAGTGTTTGAGGTAAATACAGTAGTTTCTGTTGTACTGTAGCTCTATGTATGTACATGTATAAGAATAAGTAGTGAACTTGTTGAAATCAATTCAATTTCTGCTTTGATTACTACAGTCTTTAAGTCACTGTTTAACTTAAATAGGGGTGAAAAAAACAGCTTTGGTCTACGGGCATCATTTTAATACTATTAAACTTTAAAGGGGTATTCTCGTCTGGGCATTCACATTCAGTTTGATTAATCTGACATATATAAACATTTCTTCAATTATATGTTATTAAAAAAATGTTCCTGTTTGAAGATAATTTCTCATAAATGTAGTTATTTGGTCCCTTAGAAACAAGACTGTGTCCTTGAATACGGCCACCTCTGCTGGAGTGATTGCCCAAAGAAACAAAAAGTTTTTGTATATGAAATGTCCAGGAGTTACTGCATGTCCCACAGCCGTCCTGTGGTAATGATTGCTAAATCAGGAGGTAAGGCAGGACTCAATAGCATATGTCTGGCCACTGCTGCCAAAATGTGAGGTGGTCGTATCTGAGGAAGCTATCTCGTTTCTAAGGGACAACATGGCTACATTTATGAGAAATTATCTTCACACAGGAACATTTTTTTTAATAACATCTAAATGAAGAAATGTTTATATATTGCAAATGAATTTAATTAAATGTGAATACCCACATGGGAATACCCCTTTAAGGACTTTCACTTATAGCCACCACTATAATACCACCACAGTGCAGCACAATATATAACACCAGAACAACCTTGAATACCACAGTGCAGCATAAAATATAACACTAGAAAACATCAATGCCACAGTGCAGCACAACATATAACAATAAAAACTTAAAATACCACAATGCAGCACAAAATATAACACCAGAAACACCTCAAATACCACGGTGCAGCACAAAATATAACAATAGAAAACCTCAAATACCACAGTGCAGCACAAAATATAAAAATATAAGACATCAAATACAAAAATGCTGCACAAAATAGGGTGCCTAACAAATAACAGCTCCGATAAAACTGTGGAAATGTCAGATAAATGAGAGACCCAAGTCCAGAAAACAGATAATAATGAAGACAATTAATAGTAATGCAGACTTCCCAAAATTTCGGGAAGTGTCCTATTGCTAATTAAAATGGTGGGGCTGGTTGTTTAGGACTTGTGTAACTCTGAGGAGGAGAGTTCTGTTTGGATTATGTGGTGACCACCATTTACTAAGTGGCTGGTGTAGGGTCCTTTTCATGTGATCTAGATGAACTGCCAGTGTGTCCTCTAAAGTCTTCTTTTAGAAGCCAGGCCTCTATTTAGGTGAGCAGTGTCCTGACAATGCACACTTATTATTATCATCATTAATTCCACTCCCTTTTTGGATTTCTCCAGAGACCCCCCCCCCCCCCAAAAAAAAAAAAAAAAACTTCTTCAGGGGGAACATCCTGTAAGTATGACATGCTTCTTTATTGCAATGAACTTTAAAGGGAACCTGTCTCCACAACGCACATGTTCCAAAATCCATAACATGACAATAGCAGACGACTTGACTTGTCTCCAGCTCTCACTGCACATGTCAGAGCGATCGAGCTCACTGAACCAGCAGCGAGAATGCTTGCTTTTATGGGGTTTTGGAACATGTGCTAGCTGTAAAATGTGGGCTGTGGTGACAGGTTTCCTTTAAGTATAGAGGGGGCATTTCTGTAGTACTACACATTTCTTTACAGGTAAAGCTGCCTTAAAGTGTTCATGGTTTTTCATTATACTTAGATACTATGCTGGATGGGCTGACAAATGGCATGGAAAAACCATTCCAATTGATGGAGACTATTTCACCTACACCAGGCATGAACCAGTGGGAGTCTGTGCACAAATCATACCGGTAGGCTTTCCTTGAAGGTCTGTTTTTTTGGGAACATGATTTTCTAACTCCCCCAAGCAAACAACCTTTGCAATTGCTTAGTAAGCAGAGTTGATTTCTATCCTTCCTTACAGTGGAATTTCCCTCTTGTGATGTTGGCCTGGAAGTTTGGCCCAGCACTGGCTACTGGGAATGTAATTGTCATGAAGGTTGCTGAGCAGACCCCTCTCACTGCTTTACATCTTGCCAGCTTGGTGAAGGAGGTAATTTTCGCTTGCATATTTAATTTTACCGTTAAAAGAATACCTCACCTTTCAAAAACTTTAAATCAGTTGCACAATATATGAGGAGTACAACTAGGAATATGCAGGTCATTACACAGCGTCAGTCCAGGAGCAGTTGGCAGCCACACACTATCAGGACCCAAATCTCCTCCATTATAATTCTAATCCACATATTTAAACCAGCCTCCTCCGTTTCTATGATATATGCTGTGCACCCTTTTCATTATATAAGCTCCCTTATTATTGTATATGGGGTTCTGCCTTAGATCAGTTTCAAACAGCTAAAATATGTACAATATTGCAGTATTAATTTCTGGTCTGGCCGGCCCGTAGTGCCATAAAATGTACCACACAACGTCATATGTATTGTCATACTGACTGATAATGCTGTGGCTCCCATTCTATTATGTGCTTTCTATAGGATTTTATTAATGTTTATTACGGTAGTCAAACATACACAAAATAAAAGCTGACATATTAGGGCATTACTTACCCGGTCCGGAGGTGATCCCGAAAGTGCATTGTCTGATGACAATGCACTGTGCCGCGATTCACTTACATTGTGCGCCCAACTTGCTGAATGTGTCGCTTCCCCGATCAGATCGGCCGGAGTTCACCAGCTTCGACCAGGTGTATGTAAGTGCATGGCTGCGACACAATTTTTAAGTTAAATCCCGCAGTGTGTCTAAATACTTTGGACAATTCCCTGATCTGCGCAGAAGCGACACCTAGTGGATATCGGGCGCACGACCCTAGTGAATCCCGGCAAGCTCCGAATCAACGTCGGACATCGCTCCGCGGGATCGCGAATGGACCAGGTAAGTAAATGAGCCCCATTGGGGCAGATTTATCAAGTGTCTGAAAGTCAGAATATTTCCAATTGCCCATGGCAACCAATCACAGCTCCCCTTTAAAATATTCATGAGCACTGGTCAAATGAAAGCTGAGCTGTGATTGGTTGCCATGGGCAACTGGAAATATTCTGACATTCAGACTGCTTGATAAATCTGCCCCATTGTGTCTATTTCTGTTTTTGTTCTTCTCCCTCGAACTTTCTTTATCTTACCACATGTGAGCCTAAAAAGGCATTTTTGCCCTTTTGGCCACATTACACAGAAACTGCCCTTTATAAGAGCATGATAAAAGCAAAGTACATTAAAAAAAAGCTTTACTTTCCTCTGCTAAGATATATTGCAATGTTACTTATATTAACTTGCACTAAAATGTTTTCTTTCTTGGAAGAATAGGCCCCTTATTTAAACTGTTTTACACCACAACACCAATGACTTGCTAGCACCGTTCTAGATAGTATATCCAAGCTCTTCTGTCCCTTTAAAACCCCTATCGGGTGGGGAAAAGTCATCAACATTTCAGGAAACCCTTTTAGTGAATAAATTGGCAATTTTGTGGTGTGTTCATTGCTTAGCGTCAAAGGGACCTAAAATAATTGTTTGTCCAGAATGAATTCACATTATTGATGTCACATTTGATCACATCTGTACCTTCTTGTTGAAATAAAGACTATCCCCTAGTTCAAAACACCCGGCTTACAGACGGACCTTTCTGCAGGCTCAAGTGACCTCCAGTGAAGCTCTCTGAATACTTTACTATAGTCCCAGGCTGCAATGATCATCTCTAAGCCGTCTGTAATGAAGCTTTATTGATAATCTTTGTTCCCATTACAGCAAAAAATTTTGAAAATCCAATAGTCACTGGGACAAAAAATTTTTTTTACTTTAGCTACAATTATAAAATATACAGTTCCGACGTACATACAAATTCAAACCTAAAGAACCTATCTAGTACGTAACCTGAGGGCTGCCTGAAGTCAGAATATTAGCACAGAAATAGCAATATATATGGGCTCTTCTCTATCATCTGACTGTACATCCTAGAAATAATTATCTTTGCAGGTAGTGTAAAACAAGAAGGCAAGTCTAGTCCTACTAGGGAAATATGAATGAGCCTATTTGGATATAGGAGGTTGTGGAAGTGCGATAGTAAAGTCACATAGTGAATCAGTTTTATACATTCACTTTTTTATGTGTGTAACATATCATCTCTTCTCTCAGGCTGGATTCCCACCAGGTGTCATTAACATCCTCCCTGGCATGGGTCACACAGCAGGCGCTGCCCTTTCTTCCCACATGGATGTGGATAAAGTTGCTTTCACTGGATCTACAGAGGTAAAATTGCTACGACTTCCACAACCAAGGGGACACTGGTGGTGCTACAAGTCAGATATTCCCTATAAAGCTGATGATGATCACATGACCTGCCCAGGTAGCATCAGGACATGTGATGTGGACATGTGACCAGCGGCCATCTTCTGCCCTGTGTCTCCTCCACAGGGACAAAATAACAGGACTGTTCAAAGGGCCAGTAGTATTTTAATTCTCCATCATAGTGTATGTCCACAACATTTTTCTGCTAAGGGAAGCAAAATTTTAAATAACAACTAATTACATATTAACTTATATTTTAATGAACCATTTGAATATGAATTATGCTTATTCCTGGAATACCCCTTTAAATAAAAACACCCCACATGCAGAAAGTTTTAGTTACTGGCATTAAGATGTAGCATGCTCTTGTTATGGTGGCAATCAATGCATGTTACAAATGAAGCAGTATACAAGCTATCCCGGAAATTTCATGTGATTTTTTTTTTTTAGAATATAAACTAGAGTTTAGTATCAATGAGCAATAGAAAGTGCCCTATTGCCGTATAACTAAACTGTGTGTCGGCTGTCAGTTAGTATGTTAGCTCCTATGTAGAGTTTATCTTTATCTAAGGTTGGCATAAATTTTCCATACATCATATCTACTGGCATATAGCCATTTCAGTATTTGTCCTCCACCCTCATATAACAATTAATGAGCTATCAAGTTGTCTAAGTGTTCCCCTTGTCAGCCTGACTACATTTATTTGTAGAGGCCCCAGGGTCCAAGTAATGCAAAATTGATCTGAGCGTGTGTCACTTGTCAAATCTAAGCAGTGGTGTTGTTTATAGTCATATAGTTTACATGACACTGATGAAAGTAGAACAACATTATCTCAGTTATAGAATTCAAAGGGGTACTGTACAGTTATAGATTATCTGAACAAACGCCATTTGTTATCTGTTCCTGTCTTAACCTAGCAACTGCGGTTGTGGCTTGTGAATGGTTCATCTATCTTCAATAGATAGAAAGTATAGCAAATATGAACTGTAAATCATTTTCTACTGTAGGTGGGACGGTTAATTCAGCAGGCAGCTGGAAAGTCCAACCTGAAGAAGGTAACCCTTGAGCTTGGTGGAAAGAGCCCTAACATCATATTCTCAGATTCTGATTGTAAGTCATCACTTTACAAATCCTGCATAGCTCTCCCTGCCCCAGCGTATAATTAAGCACCGCTGCAACAGCGCATATATCATGAGGCTTGCTCCTTATGTTCTATCTGCAAGCTGTGCTGTGCTGGTGGACAAAACTTAATAACATGTAATAACATGCAAACACTCAGCGGTGAATGGATGCAGGTTTTTAGGTAAGTGCACAGGTAAGGGGTAGGAACGCCCACTATACCAACAACTGCACCCCTTCTCGCCCCCTCCAGGTCCACATGGCCGTGGAAGTGGCATAGTTGAGAGAGTAATACATTTCTTTCAATACCCCCATATGTTTTTATTTAATTTTATAGAAATCTGTAGAACAACCGGAGGCTTATATATTAAACCACTGATCCATATTCATCTATACACATTAGTATACAAATATTCGTATATCCAGCAGCCCACCGTGCGGTCAGCAATTCTATGACAAACTGCTTAGTGTAAAACTATGCTGTAACGCGCAGGCTATAGCTAATGCGCTGGCGCAGACCACTTCATCCACTTCATGTGAAGTGGGCATGGAGTGGAGCGAAGGGGGAAAAGTCGCCATTCCTGGCCTTGCTCCTGTATGCCAATACAAGCCTTGATTACACCCCCCTTCAATTAAGTAAAAATATATGTGGCTCATTGTTACATTTCAGCTAGGGCCACACAGGGCAGAATTGCTAATAAGCTTACCTGATGCAATTTACAGCAGCAACTTTATATAGTTATGGTAGACTTATGGCACTCAGGCTGTCACCCCAGCAGAGTTTGCGAGGCAGGACTTGGTGCCTTCTCTTGCAGTCCCAGGCAACCCAGGGAATGCCACACTGCTATTTTACTAAGAAATACGTAGAATATCATACTGCACTGATTTTTTTTTTGCTAAGAGATAAGTAGAATATCACACTTCTTATAGATTTATATCTGGGGCTCAAACCCCTAATCATTGTAAGGTGATTTTCAAATTAAATGAGTCTGTGTCCAGCGCTGGAATTTGACTAACTTAAATGAAAAGACAAGACCTGTCCTTGCAGGAAGTTAGCAACAAGACTAATAAGGGACGGACATTTATAGAAAACCATAAGGCACTTTACATAAGGCGTGTAATTAGGAAAGCAGCAACTATAATTGGGTGTTCTCACCCAGGAAATGTAACACTATTGGATGTAAGCACACAAAGGAGTTTAATACTATTGGCTACATGCAAATACTGAAACTTCCCAGGTGCTCGCCTGGATACCTTCCTCTAGTTGGTGCTAGTGAGCACTAAGCCTTTGTTTGCAGAGGGAAACACCCAAACTTAGTTATCACTACACAAAGTTATGTGAAATAATGCTGAATCTTTAAAATGTCCGACAATATGTAAGATGGCGTCTGAGTCCAGTGTAATATCTTTAACACACTGAATGTGCACACACTAATAGTATGATATAGATTTCTATAATCTATATTTTAATACTTCATTGTTCAAAAAAAAAAAAAAAAGGACTACCTCTAGGCCTGCTCACTAAACCTAAACAAAAGTCTTATGATCAACCTGTGTAGCACAATCCTGTTGTATGTGAATGAGCAGGCAACACATCCCGGGACCAATGAGGTGCAGACAGGGTCAGATTATCATTGCAGATCCTGCTTCGCCCCCTTGATTCTTCCTATTCAGGGAGCACTGGATAGATGATACGATACTTTCTTAAAATGCTATCGGTGAATAAATTAATATTCTTAAATTTCTATGTTGGCACTTATATATAAATAAGTGGGTTTTAGTTGTACTAGCACCTGGTCTCTAAAAGGTTCACCTTCACTGACCTAGTAGATTGGAATAAATAAATCCAAAATCATTTAAGCAATTAGCATCCGTAATTGCTGTCAGTTTAACATGTGGCTCTTAACCTTTACAATGCACAAGCTTTTCTCTGTAAAAATTAATGCATAATATGTCCTTTATTCCATAACTCAGAGCCGGTCCTACTCCTTCCCATGTTTTCGGTTTGGGAAGTATTTATTGCGGTCATCGGTTTGCGAGCAGACATTACACACTGAGGACACACGGACAGTGGGTCTGTTATGCAGCTGTGAAATGTGATGGTTGTGTGCATGTAGCCTAAAATTGTAAAGTGATATTACTATAAGACCACTTTAAATGACTATTCAGAATTGAATAAGTTCTTATGCTGCACCATTGTTAACAGAGAGCATTATCCGCTTCAGATAAAACCTGCAGCTAAAACTCCATTATGTAGAGGTTCTGCACTGCAATATATTTACCTAACGTTGTAGCAAGCCCCCCCCCCCCCCCCCCCCAAGACGTGTCTGTTTTTGCTTAGACATTTTCACAATTTTTTTTTTTTATCTTTTCTGACAGTGGACTGGGCTGTGGAACAGGCCCACTTTGCCCTGTTTTTTAACCAAGGACAGGCTTGTGCTTCTGGTACTCGCACATTTGTTCAGGAGGATATCTACAACGAATTTGTAGAAAGGAGTGTCCACCGAGCAAAGAAAAGAATTATTGGGAACCCATTTGACTTAAAAACTGACCCCAGGTAAGGAGATGAGATCTCTGGAAGCCTCTCTAATACACACCTATCTGAATAGCAGGACTGGGTGTTTATTGCTCCTCTAAAGCTTTTAACTGTTTTGGCATCCTGGAGATACTGATAGAGTTAAAAGAAAGTCTGTTCCATCCTGCTTCCTATTGGCCCCCTAACTTGTAGATAGAAAGTTGGCTGCATCAGTCAATAAGAACACCACTGATGTGCATTGCATTATGGGTAAATCATCCATGAATGCATTGACTTCCTTTCTGGGAAATATACATATACGTTTTCCCAGATGCGATAAGAACAACATTGCCTCTTACCTACATTGTAAGTGAGCCACCTTACTATCAAGGGTAACTTTTTCAGAAAGCCATGATGTGGGATAAAAAACAAACCAGAATATATATTCCATAAGGAACAGATTCCCAAGTGTAGACAGCACTTTTTCGATATGTTTGCATCTCTTCAGTACAGTATAGGGAACTGATTTAGGGGAGTCTAAAGCTTTTAATTAGGTCGGGGAAGTAAGAGCTCTCCAGTTTTCAGTAGTCTCCTATCAGCCGCTGCTCAGCTCCTGCAAACTACTGCTGTATTCAAGGGTTGCATGTGTAACCCCTTTACCAACATGTGATGGTGTAATAGTACGTCACATGTTGGCTGGGGAGTGTATGGACAGGGCTCACGGGCTGAGCCCTCTCCGTACAAGGTGGGCGTTTGCTGCATATTGCAGCAAAAACCCACCGGTAATACCCGTGATCGGTGCAGGTGTTACCCACAGCAGGTGATCGCTGCCAGTAAAGCTGCCAGTTGCAATTGGGAGCATATTGGCTTGGATTGCAATGTGCAATTTGCGCATTTTAATAGATGATGAGCAAATTCCCCATATACTGCCATACTGTAGTATCGAAGTATACAGTAGTATCAATCAGGCAACCTAGGGCAGTGATGGCGAACCTTTTAGAGACCGAGTGCCCAAACTACAACCAAAACCCACTTACTTATCACAAAGTGCCACCACAGAAATTTATGCTCCCTGCTCTGTCACAGTTTTCATTCATCTCAGCACCTGAGGACACCAATACAGCAGAAAATAGTCCCAGGTACAGCTGTCACTTTAAAATAGCTCTGTGCACAGCAAGTCCTGGGCTGTCTGAGACTGCAGGAAGATACCTGGAGTCATCTCTGGTGATGGCCTGAGTGCCCACAGAGAGTGCTCCGAGTGCCACCTCTGGCACCAGTGCCATAGGTTCGCCACCACTGACCTAGGGTTGAATTACCCTAGTCTGAAAAATAGTAAAAAATGAATAAGGTTAAAGAAAAAATTCTAATCATCCTCTTCCCCTAAAACTGATCTAAATATAAATAAACAGCAAAGGTTATAAAATATTATAATGGTTATTCCTGGGGTTTAACCCTGTAACGGAAAATAGCGCTTAAAGTTGAAAATGCCAGGTTTTTGCTTATTTTTGTAAATTTATGAAAACATAAAAAAAATATATATATAAATTTGGTATCCCCATGATCGTTCTGACCCAAAGAATTAAGTAGACATGTCATTTGGAATGCACAGTGAAAGCCGTAAAGACCAACCCACAAGAAAATGCCGTAAATGCATTTTTCACCAATTTCACTGCATTTGGAATTTTTTTCCTGCTTCCCAGTACATTATATGGAATATTAAATATCGCCACTATGATGTGCAATGTGTTATGCAGAAAACAGCCCCTCACACTCTATACATGGAAAAATAAAAGTGCAGAATGAAACCGCAAAAACGAAAGGGGACCTCGGCATTAAGGAGTTAAAGGACAGTACATGTTCTCCCCCACTTAAGGACACCCGACATACAGACAACCGCTCTGACCACTGTGACCTTTGTGTTACTTTAGTCCCAGGTGTTAGAGATTTTTTTTTATCTAGGGCTTAACCGCCCTTACTTCATGTTGTACAGGTGACTTTCAAATTAAATATTTCATGGCTCCCGGTACCAGGAGGAGAGAACAAACCCAAGACACACGTCAATCTCTTAATGTATGTAAAGATCTTCTCTCTCGTTTAATCTCTCAAATGCATAATATCACAGACAGAAGAGTCATCAAAGAAGCGTGACTAGAATACTGCAATGCTATTGGCCATAATGAATTTACCAGCACATTTCTCAGAAAAGACTGATAGACCTTGTTCACAGATTATACTAATTTATTCTTCCCTGAGAAGGAGATAAACTGGCTCCAGAATGAAAATATAATGCAGCATGAAGGACAGACTGGCTTTTCATTAAATGTCAAAGTGAATTAGTTGGCAGGCGAGCAAACAGGTTGCATAAAATGAAGTTTGAATCATGACATTAACTGGACAGTGCTTTGACCCCCGGCGTGACCCCAGGCTAATACTTAAAATGGTGGACAGTAGTCAAGATGGCGTCCGAAACCAGTGCGATCTCCTTAACACAGGCTACAATGATCAGCTGTAAGGTGTCTGTAATGGACCTTTATTGATAATCCTTGGTCCAATTACAGCAAAAAATTTTGAAAATCCAATTGTCACTGGGACTAAAACTTTTTCTGTCTGGAGCTACAATTATAAAATATACAGTTCTGACTTGCATACAAATTCAACTTAAGAACAAACCTAAAGAACCTATCTTGTACTGTACATAACTAGGGGAGTGCCTGTACACACGTCAATGGAATGGCAGTTCTTGGTTGATGCTTTCCTTGCAGCACCATAACTTGCTTCTTTATACAGAGTTGCACAGACTCCATCTAAATAAAAGTTTGCTTCAGTGTGCCAAAGCTTTTTTTGATACTATAATATACAAAATGGGTAATTCACACAATTTAGTTTTTTTATGTGGTCTTTACATTTCAGGTGGATGAGGAGCAGTTTAAAAAGATCTTGGGTTACATCAAAACTGGAAAACAAGAAGGTGCCAAGTTGCTGTGTGGTGGGAACCCTGCTGCAGACCGCGGCTATTTTATCCAGCCCACTGTTTTCGGTGATGTGTCTGACAATATGACCATTGCTAGAGAGGAGGTAAACACTATTTGTCTCATTTTATTTTAGAAACCTTATGGTTATCTTATTTCTAGAATAATGTGCATTTGGCTGCAGGTCTAAAGAATAACTAAACTTAACACCATTTAAGTAAATTAATATTTGTTAATGATATTAATATATTGTATTATAGAAACTGCTTCTAACCCTTCATACTCCTGCAGAAGGAGAGGTGGCTAAAGGTTCTAATGACTAATGTCCTTACAGATCTGGATTATGCAGGCCGATTAGGTGTTCAGTTTACAGAGTTTTTAGGTTGTTATTGGTGTTTAACCAGTAATGGATCTCCCCATTATTTATAGTTTTCTAGTCTCCTGCAGTATAGCACTGCCTGTGCCACAAATCCAGGCAGGAATAGGTGCTGGTGCAGTTTGGCATTTTAATGGTACAATGACACACAATACAGACTGTCTTGGGGTGAGTGCCCCCAGAAAGGGCTCTGAGTGCACCCGTGACTTAGGTTTGCAAACACTGCCCTAGTCATTAAAGATCATTTTTAACACTATTCTTTACAATTTGCTCTTTAACCAGTCACTTCATGATTCCTCTAGTGCTATGAGATGTGCTGACATGTGCTTCAGGGTACATTCTACTAGTATCTGACACATAGAAAGAGAGATGAGACAGATCAGAGATGAGGAGATCCATGAGATGGGTATAAAATACAATGACACACTACAGCTCTGCTATCTCACCTATAACACACACAGTCAGCTCAGATATGCCTCCCTCCCCTGGCATAAAGACCTTCTCTTATCTGTAGTTTGTAGAGCAAGTCTCTGCACAATGCTGCTTGACAGGAAGTGTCTGAGCTGGTACTGTAATACAGTGGGGAGGGGGAGGAGGCAGAAAGCACTGCAGTGTGCAGACAGGAGAAGCTATTCATGAGATGAATCTGACCATAGTCAGATGATTTATCGTCATATATAGGGACAATCAAAATTGTAAACACTAGGATTGATAGAGACTGTAATTAGAGGTTGGAATTATATCTGTGAAATGCTGTATTTTTGTTACAGAATTAGAGAATTCTAAAGAGTAGTTCAGTGCGAAACATGGATGAACGCATCCACAATCTTATTCTGCCCATAGATGTAACATAAATTGACCATTGTAGATGAGGACTCTTTTAAAATAGTTTTTCCTTTACCATGGTTGTTGGCACCAGTTGATGCTGTAAGTCCTTTTCTTTAGCCAGCTGTTTTCTATCCGTGATCTGTGAGCTTAATAATTCTGTCATGATGATGGGTAATTTGATTTTAAGACTAATCTGACAAGATATTTATCACAAAAATTTGGCTGATCTGTCTTTGCAGCTTTAGAGAAGACTAATTAAATGTGCTGTGGGTGAGTCAATTGATGACCTTTCAGGATGTATAATGCAATACATTCATATGCATAGAGCCCAAGATGAAATAAATCATGGTTACCAAATTTAATCCAAAAAAATTCTACAGTGGTAGGCCTTTCATTTGAATAGATGCTGATCCTCTATTGTAATGGAGAACAAGAAAACAATCAATTGTACATTTTCTTTTTTTTTTTTAGATTTTTGGACCAGTAATGCAGATTTTAAAATTTAAGACCCTTGAGGATGTCATTGAGCGGGCAAACAACACAATGTATGGTCTGGCTGCTGCTGTGTTCACAAATGATATTGATAAAGCTAATTACGTGTCCCAGTCACTACGAGCTGGAACAGTTTGGTAAGTTTACCTGGGAAAATAAATACAGTCACTCTGAAGTGCAATTTGTTACGCAGAAAACCGACCCAAATAGAGCTCTTTACATGGAAAAATAAAAAAGTTATAGATTTTTGAGGTAGGGAGTAAAAAATGGAAACACAAAAAACTAAAAACAGCCTTGGCGGTAAGGGGTTAAACTTAATTTAACATTTTACCATTTAGATAAGTGATTTAATAAAAAACTTAAGGCTACATGTTCATTTTGGGACACGTTCAGCATGTACATCAGGAAAGCAAGCGTTGAACATGTCTAAATCAGTATACGTCAAACCAAATAGGGGGAACAACACATGCAAAAATTTGGGCACATGAAAAAATGAATTACAAAAATTGGAAAAGACCATGTGCTATACCAAAATATAATCTTTATTAATGGACGCAACAAATAAATTGTCACAACCAACAACAAAAAAAAAAAAAAAAAAAAAAAAAAAAAAAAAAAAAAAAATCGATAAACACATTAAAAGGAACAAAATCCGCATCTATACAAGCACAGGGAGGGTAGGGCATATGATAGTGCCCACCAAAACAACACCTCCCTATTCAGCCCCAAACCTTTAGCCTGTCCCGCTGGAGGAAGTCACTGCTAGTGGCGATACGCATGGTGCTTTTCCCAGCCCCCTTTCCCCTGCCTGCCCAGCCTTCATTGGTAACTATCACGATTCTCACCGCATTTAAAACCATGTTCTTTAATTGTGCTATTTTGACCATAAGTGTGCAGCGATATTTCTTGTCATTTTCTTGCTACTTATTGTATTGGTGCTATACCAAGATTATATTTTGGTATAGCACATGGTCTTTTCCAATTTTTGTAATCAGTATACGTCTCATACAGCAAGAAATGTAAGTATATCATCATTAAAGACCATTATAGCCATGGGGGATGGATACAACTGTATGGATATATTCCCCCGATTGACTAAAATATAGTTTGGGTGTTTCCTATGTTATTTAACTACGCATATATATTACAATCATTTGGAGACTCCTGAATATCGCCAGCAGCAAATCAAGCCTGCTGCCATTGCATGATGCACAATGTTCACTTCATCCTCCTTCTTTTTTAGTCCTGAACTGAAAGATGTTCACTATAGGTATATAGCACAGTGTGTACTATAGGGTCCAAACATAGGGAACACCTGAATTGGTAATCGATGCCCATCTTTGCATATGTATAGATTCATCACCTCTACTTAGTTGCTTGAGTGTATCATAATCAGAAGTCTTTGAGTAAATTGATTTTATATGCGTCTTGTAAAATGTCCAATATGACGTATAATTTCTACATTTATAGCTCTACTATTTCTATGCTGAGAAGTACTCACAGTCCAAACAATATGACAGTATCTTGTGTGTATAGTCCTGGAGGGGAGGCTCTACATTGATAGAGGCGCCTACCTGTACCTCACAGGCCTTAATAGGTGATCAGAGATACTACAGCCTCAAGGGGGGTGACAATTCCCTAGGATTATTTGTAAAGCACCAATGCAAAGTAATGAGCAATGAAAATATTGCTTTTTAAACTATTTGGTTTCATTAACTTACAACATAACATTTTTTTGGGATGGATCCCTTTTTAAGGATCAATGTGATAATGTCATTGGACCATAACCATTTGGGGCTATAAAGTTTGCATTGGAAGAGAACTTGGAGAATTGGCTTGGAGGCCTACAACAGAAGTACAAAATGTCTTCCCAGTAAACATACAATTTTTCTGACTGGTCTGATATCCGTGGAAAATTGTTATAAAATCACTCTTTCTCACTAAACCTCTAATCCTAAGATTCCTCCATATATGTATATTGGACCATTGTTACAAACTCCATCCATTTTTTTGTCTTTACCAGGTGACTATAAATCCTCAAAAGAATTCATAATAATCTGAGTCACCCAGCTCTATTAGCAATCCTCCTCAGCACATATAAAATGACCTGTTGCTCGGTGAAATATTCACTTTTCCTTTAAACTTTCCCTTTCTCAACTAATGTACCCTGGAGCCAGAGTAAATATAGGTTCCTTATGTCTTCTGCTGAGGGGTAGCATTGCTGTGCACATTATTCCCATTTAGATTCAACATTCAGCACTTGTTTTTTTTTATTATTTAGCTTGCATAATTTACTATTCTGATTCTTACATTTTTTAACAATAAAGCAGCTTTGTATGATCCTGTTTTTCTAAGAGCTGATCCATTCCTTTTCTCACACTAGTTTTTTTGGGGTTATGTACGTTAAGGATCTATGTACAAGGTTGTTTGTTCTTGCCTAGCTGCGGGGTGGTGTCGTAGTAAGTATAATTTTCGTTTAGGTATATGCTCATAGTATACAGCATAAAGCTCCCATCATATAACGCTAACCATATCATAGACATATACGTGCAAGAGGGTGGTTTCCTTTTTGCCCCCATCTGACCAGTATACATTGTATACTGGTGGAAAACCAAAATTGGAAAGCCAGCATTCTGCTCCTCCTGCTGAGCGACTTATAGCTCCAGTGGAGGCAAGGGGTGACACTGGCCAAGTTCTGCAATCCCTTCCGGTCTGGCCTCAGCTGAACATCTGGCTCAGGGGGGGAAAGATCCCTAGAAGGAGATTGACATCACTGGTGTAATCCTTTTTTTTCTTTTTTTTTTTTTAAATATGAACCCTGGCACATTAAAGCTATGCTTGTAAATGGATAAGACAATCACACAATATACTACAGTGACTTCAACATATTCTCTCTCCCAATAATGTATATTTTACTCCTAAAAGTTACTGACTCGGTTATCTAATAGTACAAACATATAAAGTACCCCAAATATAGATAACAAGGATTTCTTGTTGAAACTTTCCCTGCAACGTAATAAAATATATCACATCAATATACTAATTTATGGATTACTTGTCCAATCACTCATAGTAATATTTGTGTATTGTCTTATCCCATTTATTGGTAATGGTTTTTTAATGATTACAAACATATCTTATCTTGTGGAAACGGTAGAAGAGGAAACCTCAGCATCACAGACGGTAATCGATTAAGCAAGTCCATTTTATTAGAAGAAAAAAAAATAATAATAAAATTGGTACAGCATGGAGGTCAAGAAACTGACGCGTTTTCGGACGAGTCCGTCCTTAGGTCGTAGCATAACATCTTAATGACTCAGAGCAGACATATATAGTACATGGGGAAGTCAACCCTACTTTGGCTCCCGCTTCACCCGAGCCATCCCCATTTTATGTCAAGATGATATTTCATCGAAATATTGAAAAGTGGGGTTAGGTTTTGTCTCAAAAAATGCTCCGTCTTTAGCTAAAGAATATTATCTCCCACCTCTTTGTTTTCCCAATTCTACTACCCAGAATTTGGCTTAAACATAAAGGCAGCACTAAATGTGGTTTCCTAGGTGTAGTTCGCTGCAAAATATAGTGCACAAAACCTCACATTTTTCTCGGTGGTTCACTCCAAAACTTATAAAATTGCCACCCACCTCAATTGCGAAAGCGACCATGTCATTATGTGGCTACCATGCGACACATGCCAGTTTACATACATTGGTCTACCACGCAAACCGGAAAAAAAGAATCTACGAACACTGTAATGACTCTCGTTGTCAGACAAGGAATGTACTTACAACCAAAAACATTCACAGGCTTAATCCCGAACATTTTAGCATCCACACTGCAGAGATCTTACCAGGTTTACATATCGTTTCCCTAGAAAGAATAACCACTCCCCCAGCCGTAAGAGGCGGGGACGGTCAAAACACTTCTGTCCCGGGAGGCTTTTGGATATTGGCATTACGCACAAAGTGGATAAAGAGTCGAGACAGGAGCGTGTCAACCCTTAGGGCTCATTATAAGAGTGATCTGCTCTATTTGTAATCGATCATTCCTCTCCTTTTTTTATACTTTACATTCTGCTTTTTCCCTGATATCACCTGTTGCCTTACCAAACGGTAGTGGGGTGGAGCCCAATGTGGTGTTGACTTCCCTTCTGCCTTCCATTTACTATATATGTACGGCTCTGGTCATTATGTTTATGCTACTACTAATGACTGTCATCGTCCGCAACGCGTCAGTTTCTTTTGACGCATGCCTGTAACATTTTATATTCTTTTTTTTTTTCTAATAAAATGGACTTTTAATCGACTTAACACCGTCTGTGATTCTGGAGTTCCTCTGCTAAACCGTTCCACAATTCTTCCCTTAGTTTGCTCCTGCCCATGGCAAACTCTCCGTTCAATCAAACTCACAAAATAACAGACACGCTGCATTCCAGGGATTGAGCTATCCAACTTCTTTCTTTTCATTCATATCTTTATCTTTCTTGTGCCCGTGTGCTCTTTCACACACACACCAACAAATTCTATCTATCTACAATATATTCATATCTCTAATATCTTATATTAATATACACACTCACCGGCCACGTTATTAGGTACAAAACCCCATTCTAGTAACGGGTTGGACCCCCTTTTGCCTTCAGAACTGCCCATCAATTTTTTTCGTGGCATGATTCAACAAGGGCTGGAAGCATCCTCAAGATTTTGGTCCATATTGACCTGATGGCATCACACAGTTGCCCATATTTGTCGGCTTGGGCACACATCCATGATGCGAAGCTCCCATTCCACCACATCCCAACGATGCTCTATTGGATGAGATCTGGTGACTTATGGAGGCCATTTGTGAGTGAACTCATTGTCATTTCAAGAAACAGTCCTGATATTATTCCATCTTTATGACATGGCGCATTAAATCCTGCTGAAAGTAGCCATCATATTTTTTCGATGTTGGGTACATTGTGGTCATAAAGGGATGGACATGGTCATCAACAATACTCATGTAGGCTGTTGCATTTGCAACGATGCTCAAAAGGTTGGTACGAAACCAAGGCCCCAAGAAAGAATGCAAACGACGGAGAAAACAGAAAGGCAAGGGCGGAGGTTAAGGAACCATCCGCCCAACTTCGACCCGGCCACATAGAAACCCGACCTTGATACGAGGCATGATGGATCCATGCTTTCATGTTGTTTACAGAGCAACGGAATGGGCGGTAGGAAATGAGAACCCAATATCCATGTACCACGTGCCGCTCCGAATGTTCGCAGCCTAAAATCGTAGACTCAATCATACAAGGCAACGTTTTTCCAATCTTCTTACTGTCCAATTTCGATGTAGCTTGGTGCAATTGTAAAGCCCTCAGGTTTTCCTGTTCTTATCTGAAAGGAGTGGCCCATCGGTGTGGGTCTTATTCTGCTGCTGTAGCCATCTGCCCTCAAAGTTTTTCGATGTACTGGTGCGTTCAGAGATGCTGCTTCTTCCGACGTTGGTTGTAACGGGTGTCGATTTGAGTCACTGTTCCTTCTACACTCAACCAGTCTGGCCCATTCTCCTCTGACCTCTGGCATCAACAAAGCTTTCCTCCCACGAGAACTGGCCACCACTGGATGTTTTTTCTTTTTAGGACCATTCTCTTAACCCCAGAGATGGTTTGTGCTGAAATCCCGGTAGATCACAGTTTCTGAAAATACTCAGAACCATCCCTGTCTGGCACCAACACCATGCCATGCCATCCACGTTCAAAGGCACTCAAATCACCTTTCTTCCATCCCGCATAACTTATTCTCTTTTTGAACTGCAGGAATTGTCTTGACTCATGTCCTACATGCCTAAATGCACTGAGTTGACCGCCATGTTAATTGGCTGATTTAGAATTAAGTGTTACGAGCATTTTGACAGTTGTCCCGTATAAAGTGGCTGTTGAGTGTAATATATCCACACACATTGTTGGCTATGGTGTCAGCCTACTTCTGAGCACAGTTCTGATCTGTTTTATGTAGGTGGAATATTCTTATGATCATCTGTTTAGTGTGCCATTTTCCATATTTATAATCACTGGGGTAAATACTGGGGGAAATAACCTGAGCATCACAAATCACTGGACACTAATGCTGTTCACTCCTCCTCCTGCTTTCAGGGGGATACGTCTTACCCCTCAGTTGTAAGGGTATGTCAGGAATTCTCTGACAGTGATGAAAGCATCGCTAAAAGGAAACTTTACAACCTGTTTTTTTATTTTAATAACCACTGTTTTAAAGTAGATCAAAGATACACTTTTTGGAGTGTTTTGTTTGCCATATCCCAGCAATAGACCTTACTGTTTCTTTGTCTAATAAGGCCCCAGGGTCATTAATAGAATAGAATGCAACTTATATGTAGGTAAAATTCCCAGACGCTAATAGACATATCTTTATTGGACTCTGGGGCTTTGCACTGATGATCAACAAATTGGACTATTGCAGAAGTTAAACCAAGGATTTAAGTTCCTGACAAATGAACTTCATAATGGTGCATTAAATAATCTCAAATTACTTTTTCCCAAAAAATATACAGTAAAACAGTTAAAGTGAATCTGTCAAGTAGCTAAATATCTTTCAAATTATGTTCCTTTCATGGCCTAGCATGGTAGTTTCATCTAGAAAATCAACTGCGAAGTGAGGTGTAAATTGGTTGTATAAAGCCACATGGTGGAGAGCTCAGTACTGAATCAAGCTTTTCCTTCCTCAAAACACCCTGTGATTGAGGAGAATCCGACCTCTTATTTAGTAAGAGGTCGGGTCGCTTTAAAGCAATTAACCACAAATAATTTTTTTTTAAAACTGTCTGGATAGAAAGGGGCTGGGGTGAGGAGTATGGGGGGGGGGGCACATTTTGTGGGGGTCATTTTCGGGGTGACAGGTCCTCTTTTATCCTGGTTCTTATGACAACCCAACATTTTTAAAATCCAATACTCATGCAGACCCAAAAACTTTTGCCTGGTGCTATGTATAATTATAAAGTAAACAGTTCTGACTTACATACAAATTCAACTTAAGTACAAACCTGCAGAACCTAACTTGTACGTATCAAATAAAAAATTCTGGTATCAAACCAACCATTGCAGCAAAGAGTTTATTTTTAGTAGGAGCAAAAAACTTTATGTGAAAAACAGTAGAATGGCACTCATCAAAGCTTCTCCTTTAGGCCCCTTCCACACTTGCGTTGCAGATCACGTCAGAGTGTGATCAGGGTGCGATCAGGGTTTGGTCAGTGAAAAACTAACAATTTTCATCAGAGTGCAATCAGTTTTCAGTCAGAGTTTGTTCAGTGTCTCAGTTTTTCACGCGCGTTTTCAATGCAATTTCAATGCGTTTTTCAAACGCAGGTAATGAGCTCTATCTTTTCTATGGCAATTGATGCATGAAAAACGCATTGCACTTGCAAGTGTCTCAGAGTGCAATGCGTTTTTGATGCATCTCCATAGACTTGTATGGTGCGTTTTTCAAGCGCGCGACTTGCAAAAGTAGAGCATGCCGAGATTTAAACGCGCGTTAAAAAAATGCGCGTGTGTGCGTGAAAAAAATGCAAGTCTGAAAAAGCCCATTGATTTTAATGGATCAGAGTGCAATGCAAGTTCTGCATGTCAAAAACAAACGCAGGAAACACCCGTGAAAAACGCAAGTGTGAAGGGGCCTTAGTCCAGTTTATTGAAACATACTCACAAAGACATGGTGAAGGGTTTAACATCTTCAATGGGGAGGGAAGACGCTGAGACTCATACAAGGGTAAAATACATGACAGCTGTATCGCGCATGGAGCGCTTCATCTGACTTGGGGCACCATTAGAGCACCACCAACTCCCACAAGGCTCTGCATACAACCAATATAGCTCTGACACAACAAAACAACCCAAGATTCATGCGTTTAGTAGTGCCCTCAGTATAGATTTCTAGTTGCACGCCAAGGCAAAAACTTTATAGCAGGTAGACATTACTGATCTGGTTCAAGATTCAGTGAAAACTTAATTACATCACAAGTTATGACATCACTATTGGGGTTTGGTGGTCACTGGAATTTACAACTACTAGACAACAGACCTGTAATTTCTCCTATGAGTATGGTCAACATCACATGATGCCATTGACTCTATAGACTTTTATAACTCCTGGTAATGGCATGGTTCACGACTTGTCCTATACTTTGGCAGTTTTGTGGTGCGGCCATTGTTTTTCTATGAAGGGAGGAGGGTAAAGAACGCTCATCCCTACCACCTCCTACTCCCAGCCAGCGTATGATTAAATTCTTGCTCCTCCAGCGGCATCAGATACATAAAGAGGCTTAGGCCGGCGCCACACAGGGCGCTTTGGGTCCTGCGCATATCAAACCAAACAAAGTCGCAGACCGAGCAGCGGAAAACTGCTAGGGGACCCGGCCTATCAGCGGGACGGGCGTTTCCTATGGAACGCTCTCGATCGGAACGAGCCGCCGGGACAAAGCGCCCTGTGTGGCGCCAGCCTTAGGCCTCCTGACGTTTCCAGCTGAGCGGCTGCTAAGCATATAGTTCTGCGCCAGGCCCCACCGGTGTAGAAATATCTTCCGTGTGTGCATATTGTAAACATTCTTCTGGCTCCACAAGTGTGACAGAGATAAACACAATCCCCTTAAATGGTCGCAAATTGTGCCCCCCGCTCCCAAACAATAGGAAAGACATTGTCACGCCCTGTGTAAAAAACAAGTGACAATGGCACCTCTGCTCTGAGTGCGCAGCTCCGCCCTCAATGCCTGGCGGTTGCCCCATTACAAACAGTTTACCACCGGGACACATATGGGGTATTGTTTTTATACTCGCGGAAGGGATTGGGTAATCAAACATTTTGGAGCGTTTTGGTAGTTTTATACCACTATAATGACTAAAAATTTTCTTCTTAATTAATGTTCAAAATTGGCAGACCGCTTGTTTTAAACCCTCTGTAAAACAATTAAAACATTAACAAACTTAAAAAAAAAAAAGAGAATTATTCTCCACCGTTATTCGGTTTCCATTAGTCCACCATTGACGGCCCCGGAAGCTGGAGATACCCTTGACCTCTGTATGGACAGAAGCAGAGTAGTGCGAACGAAAATACCCCACCCCGGCATCCGACCCACCGGGGCTACCAAACTACACTACACCGCCCTTTGCTTCCACCCATTTATTGTATGTTATCAATTCACAACATAACATAGAGCAATTTTAACTAATCAAAAATAAGCAGGTGGGACATACTATATGGGGCCGTCATGGTGACTAATGGAAACCGACATTAACGTGACAATAATTCTCTTTTTCCTAGCGTCCCCCATGACGTCCCACGGAATGTTACTCAGATACATAGTTAGGGGACAACATCTTGTAAGACCTTCCTTCCGAAGGTTAGGTCTCTAGCAGCTTTGGACATCTACCTAATTGTTTGGTAGCAAAATCAGGAGTAGACCAGGTAGCTGCTCTACTATTTCCTCTAGAGGGCCCCACGTTTCTCGTCTCCCGCCCAAGAGGCTGCCACCCTCTGGTCGAGTGGCCTAATAGTCCCTGAAATGTCCAGGTTTGTTGGCGTCATACAGCGTCTTGATGACCCGTTCTGATCCACCTGCCTGGGATGATTCTTTGTGAAGCTTTTCTGCCTTTGTTTTTTCCCCTAACGTGGTAGAATGTTTTCGTCCTTCTCCGGATTTGGTCGCTTCGATATAATGTAGCAGGTATCTCTAACATCCATTGTAAGGCCACTCCCGTTTCTCTTTGGCATGCTTTGGGTTCTGCGATAGGCAGGTAGAAACAATCTCTTGCATTACGATTAAAGATGATGCTACTTTAGGTGTGGAAGTTTCTAACTTAAAGCACCACCGCAATTTTAATCCTCACACAGTCCTAATATATGGTCTTCTTTAATTGATAACTCACTGGATCCCCTACCGCCTCGCTGTTTTTATGGCTCTGAGAAAGTAAATTTTCACAGCGTTAATTCTCTGAGTTATAACCGTCTCGAGAGTTCAAACGCGTATTTTTGGTGAGGTAAAGTTATGCACTAATGAAAGAATCCCATTTTGGGATATGTTGCTTTATATGTGGTCTTAGCCTAGCACAGTAGCTGTGAGCAAACCTTTGGACCATCTGTTTTCTGCTAATGAGGTGTCGAAAAAGGCACTGAGGCTGAAATCTGGACTTTTATAAGGACTCGTCTTACAGGCCCTTGTCGAATCCCCGCCTGCAGGAAGTCTAGCAACCTTTGGAAATATTAGGGGAATAGTTGGTTAGTAGTAGTCCTTCCACAAAAGGACTACAAATTGGGACCGTTCCTTTTCCATCCCCTCTCCTCATATTGCTTGTATAATTTTGTGGGTGACTCGTTTTTGCCGGCTTGCTTTAAGTGTAGAAATTATCCCCCTCGCTTGACAGTCCTTTGGCAATCAGCAACATCCTTTCAGGATCCACGGCGAGAGCTGGATAGCCTGTTGATTTGGATGGTAAACTGGACCTGGAATAGGAGATCTGTTTACTGGTTCCTAGCATGACGGTTCTTCTAATTCCATCTTCCCTATCCACGTAACCATTCCTCTTTTGGCCACCAGGGAACAACGAAATAACTTTCGCTTGTTCTTCTCTGCTCTTTTGAACATCGTGCTATGAGAGGTATAGGATGAAAACGTACTTATAGGGCCCTCTCCAATCTGACTGCGGCAATCCCTCGGCAAAACGGGTATTTGGTTCAGAGAGAATAAATGGGGACCTTGGTCATTTTTGCTGGAGGCAAGAGTCTGTTCCAACTGGTTGTCCCCATTTTTTGTTTGTGAGATGTAGAAAGAATGTTCTCCGTTCACGCACCACGCTTTGTGGTTCTATAGTTGACGACTCAGATAGTCTGCTATTAATTCTTTTCTCCCTTTAAATGGTGGCTGCAGAGAGCGCAGAATTTGGCTTCTGCCAAGCAAATATTATTGTTTTGGTAGACTGAGATGGATCCTGGGTTTTCCTGTTACCCCCCTGATGACGGAGGATAACGCCACTGTGGTGGTGTTGTCTAGTCAAATCTTATATGACTCTCCGTCAGGCTTTGAGAGTGCTGCTCGTCACGTCTCTAGGAACAAGCTCTTAGTGTCTCGCAAGTTCGAGGAACGGAATCTGATTGTCGATGGCCATAGCCCCTGAATGGTTCCTCCTGCCTTAGGGTCGCTCCTCCCAAACCCTGACGGACTTGCCGGTCCGTCTGAATGTTTTTATCACTGGCCATGATGCCATTACACTCGGTCTTTCTCAGGTTGAAGTATGCTTGTCCCCCACTCCAGGTGATTGCTTTACTAGCTTATTCATTCCGAACCTTCTGATTCAAGTGTTTGGGATTTTTCTTCCCAGGATGTCAAAACCCAGTTTTGAAGGGCTCTTGTGGTGACTCTTGACCCCACTGTAGCGCTTTGCATTGAGGATGCATAATTCCCCATATCCTCATGATTCTTCCCTATTGCAATGATTTCCTTTTTTGAACTGCATAATCTGTTGTCTCATCTCTGCTTGCTTTTTTCTGGTGGCAAAAAGGACATCTGCTTGACTCGAATCAACAATGTTCCTAAACACGACTTTTGTATGTGGGCTAGTCTGGATTTTTTACAACTTTAGCATCCCTCTAACTTGTTGTAGGCTGTCCTTGAATATCTCGGTGGGTAGTATTAAGCTCATTTCTGAACCGGCCCAACTAGCAGATCGTCCATTATGGATATATATCCCTTTTCGCCAGCAGATAAGCTATCACCTCGACCATGATCTTGTGAATGTCCCTTGGGGCTGAAGAACTCCCTAACGGCAAAGGGCAGTTGCCTTGTACTGGTATTGGACCTCTTCTCCCCAACGCGATCGACTGCAATCTGATGAACTTCGAGATTTTGGATTCTCCTGCAACTGGTAAATATGCAGTCTCTCAGGTCCCTATTGTACACATACACGCTCCTTGTTGTATCAGGACGACTGCCGACTCACGGTTTACCATCTGAATTTTCGATAGAGTAATATGCTGCTTTAATTTTTTTAGATTGCAATCATTCCTGAGGCACCGTTTCATTTTTTTATTAAGAAAGGGGGATAGTAGTGTCCCTCTTTTAACTGTTTTGAGCTACAACAGGGATGAGGACGTCCAGTCGAATCTAGTTTTTGTATCTCAACCATAATGAGTTTTGAGAGATTTTCTGAGGGCTGCTCGTCAGAACAACTTTTTCTGGGAGAAGAGAGGTTAAATTCTAATGTTAACCTTCCCGAATAATACTTCAGTCTCCGTGTTTGATGGTATCTGAGTCCATTGAGAGTGGAACTTTGTTTTAACAGTCTTCCCCCACCCTTGGCGTCATGTTTTCTATAAGCCGGGGGCAGAGTGCTGGCACTGAGTAGGAAGCCTCTCCTTCCCTTCCTTTATGGTCTCTCATCTACCTTGCTGCCTTTCCTCTCTAAAGGCTGTTTCCTGGTCCTTAGCGTCCCGAAAGTGCTGTTTCCATGGGGTTACTTTCCTGGACTCCGCCGGTAAAAAAAACTAGACAAAAAACAACACCAAGACCCCTTCTTTCTATCCAGCCGCCTTCTCCAAAACGTGTCGAGTTCTGAACCGAAAGATAGTCCCCTCGACTGGAATTCCACCACCATGATTTGATTTTGACCTGAAATCACCGTCCATTGGCGAAGCCAGAGTGGCGCTTCTAACCGAATTTGACAGTGGCCCCTTCCTTGGCCTTTTCGTACTTTTCTCTTTCCTCCCTCTGAGGGAAATCTTTCCAATGAATGCGTGCTAGCTGCTTTAAGTTGGAGAATGTGCCCAATAACATTTCTCTTGGAGTTCCGTCTCTAAACATTACCTTCCCATTCTGGAATCCAAACAAAATTGAAAAAACAAAGTGCGCGCCAATGGACGTCGTAGTAATTAAAAAATACAAAAAAAAAAAAAACGATTTTAGATTCAACATGGCCCATTCCCTTCCCATGGCTTTTTTTAGAAGGCTGTCCGCCTTCCTATCCTAGGATCCTTATCTGAATTGGTCATCCTCACTAGAAGATCCGTCTTTTTATTCATTTTGGGGACTGAACACACGACTGTTGGGGGTAGAAGTTCCAAATTTTTACTTGCTCTGTTCATCAGGATAGACGGTTTTGTAAACTCTCTAGAAATGTAGATTCCTACTCTCCGGTTCTCTCGCATTCTTCAAGTATCAGCTCTAAGATGTTATTTATGGGAAACCCTCGCCTCTTCTTACACTTAAGGTCCTAATAACCATCTTGAATGGAATTTAGTTTCCCGCTATCTTCCTCAATCTTGAGGGTATCCCTCATAGCCTTTAAAGTGGTTCCAGATCTTCTGAAGCTAGTAGATTCTAGATTTTCCATTTACATCTGACTTGGGATGGTTTGGGATGGTCCTGGCGCCAGTAATCAATAGATTCCTTGTCCTCCGAGTCCGTCCGGTCGCAGTCTGACATGGGGGGGAAGCCATACTCGTTGCTTTTATGCAGAGGCTCTTGAGGTATACGATCTGTTTATAGATGAAGCTATAGATGTTTTTAACCCATCCCTTATAAAACTGCGCATCTCATCCACAAAAAACCTCTCTCCTCTGAGTAGGTTTAATCCCGCAGGTTTTTTACAGACTGGTTTTTGATCTTGCAGGGAGCTTTTCGAGCACTGTTGCACTCCCTTGAAGCGCTCCTCACGCTCGACTGTCTTAGCTCTCTCTTTTAGCCTTCTCCTTTGCCCTGGGCTCTCCCAAGGCAAGGAGAAGTAATTAGTCCTAAACCGGACTACCTATGTGATAATACAGGGATATGTTTGTGACCCACCACTATCCCTAATTACCCTACTTAGGTTCAAGGGTAAGAGATCCAGCCTCGAAGCCTCCATGGCCATGCGTCCCTCCATGATTCCCATTGTGTACCACCGTATCATTAAGCCTAAACATTTTAACAGAATTGAAATAAATTCTTCTTTTTAAACCAAGTGGAATACAATAAAGGAGTGAACCTACCGAGGTGTCTTGAAATTAGGGATATACTGCCAGGTCCCTAAGAGAGATACACACATGTATTCAACCGATCTGAATAAGACACATATGAGGCAACCACACAGCATGTAACCGACCCTGATGGTGGAACATGCCTGGATAAATCAGCGTCCTACTCTCAGACGATGCTTGAGCAGGTGCTTAAACGAGCGACTGTTAGACCTCAGGATGCAAACAGACTATCTCGCTTTTTGAATCTTACCGCCTCCACGTCGCTGGCTCTCGGCCCGCGCCATCGTGACGTCACATCGGTACCCGTTCATTTTCCGGTGGAAGTGTTCACCAGAGTAGTGACGCAGCGGGTCCACGGACTTCCGCGATGGACTAGCCTCCGCCCGGGTGTCCTTTATCGGCCGCAGCTGCGGGCAGAGCCAGAGGAAAATGGCCGTCTCTTCCGGCTTTGTGCAGAGAAAGGACAGAAGCCAGGTATCGATCGAGGCCGGACCGCCTGTTATGGTCTAAGACGGTTCCCTGCGCCACTTAGGTCCCCCCCCTCCCTACCGTGCTCACCGCTGGGATTAGGAGAGACTTCTCTCTAACCACCGGCCTGTGTACAGGAAGCCACTGGGTGTTACGGATGCCGGGGGGGTATATTAACCTCTCTCTGCCTGTTCCCTACAGTAGTTCAAGGGTCATTCCTCCAGTTGGTGGCGTCATGGGGGACCATGGAAAAACGCTGTTTTACTAATCCCGTGGGTTGAGGTTTGTTTTTGGTTGTAGTTTAATATTAGCGTGGATTGGTAATATTTGTGGAGTTTTACTAATTATTACGGCCTCTTAGGCGCGTCCCACTTGCGGTTTGCAAAGCAGACGGCAGACCAAAACCGCGGCCCATCGGGGGCGGGTCGATCGCTATCGTGTATTTTTTCTATGGAAAACGCGCTGGCGCGCTCGTTCCCGATCGCCGGCGTTTTCATATAAAACCCAATGCGATCGGACCGCGGACCGCCCGGTGGCGTGTTTGTCTGCGTCTGGTTTGCAACGCAACGTGGACACGCGCCCTCTAATAGTGCCTGAAGACTGAGCATGGCCCTCAAAGTTATGATTTTGCTTTGAAAATGATGAAATTGCACTAAATGTTCTAAGCCTCGTAACATCCTACAAAAATGACAGATGGATAAAAACCATGGAAACAACTAAGCAGACTTCGTAAAATGTTAATTATCTAGTTATTTTGCTGTTATGACCGTGTCAAAAAAAAAAAAGAGAAAATTTTGAATTTCAAAAATTCAAGCATTTTGCTAAAATTTTGCCAAATATTGTTTTGTTTTGTTTTTTACCATGAAGCACAAAGTGTCATGCGAAAACAATCTCAAAATCACCTGGATATGTTAAAGTGTTCCAAAGTTATAACCATTTATAGTTATGCATAAAAATGGACTGTGTCTGGAAGTTGAAATGTAGCTTTGGTGACAAGGGGTTTAACAAATCCACAGTGACCAAAAATAATTAACAATGATTCAAGGCTTGTGCATGGGCCAGTGTTTGCAATTACTCTCATTATGTCATTCTCAATCAGCGCAGATACAAGTCCGGAGGATATTCAGTCAAAGGAGCGCCACACTCAGATTTTCAGATGCGTTATTGATTTCCCAAACCGAGAACGGAGTAAAGTCGTAGGATAGTAGTAAGACCTTATCAATTATCTGTCGCAGCCCATTATCATATAAGGTGGGAAACTAAGAGGTTCCTTGGACTCGCAATATTAATATGACATGAAAAACCCCTATACAGATCACATGTAAAGGTAACCGATCATAAACACCTGAGATGGAAAAGTAGTAACGGCTGAGCGGTGTATGCTGACTATATACAAATACACACTCCGGTACCGCATCCTCCTCCGTGCCCTGCTTGCTGTGCCCCTGCGCTAGTCTGCATGACCCGCCCACATCTTCTAGCAGCTACTCCTCTGTCGCGGGCGGTTTCTCCTTCCCTTGGTCGCTCTCTCCCGTGTACTGTCCCTTATTGGTCGTTTATTTAACTCCTCCTGAACATGCAGGGGGCGTGGTCTGAGCTTACAAAACACCCCATTTAATTTACACGAAGTTCTTCCTCCCCTTGTTGTGCGGTGGGCGGGCTGCAGCGGGTTTATTCCGGAACACACAGTGTACAAAAGTCATCGCTTCTACCATGCTGCGAGCTGTGCTGGGGAGAGTCTGCCCAGGGTGACCCAGGTGCCTGTAGCCGTCCAGTCGCCGTTTTCTGCAGCTCCCATTCCTGCCCCCACCCAAAGCCGATGTCCCTACACCCAGGTAATGACCCCCAAGATGTGCTGTTGGGTGGTCCGCGCTGAAGGGGGGGGTGTGGGGGGGGGGAGATCGGTGCGATATCATAGTGTGAAGATCCGATCTGTGATGCAATGTTAGTAGACGCAGCCTTGTGCACAAGCCCATTATTTCCCCTGGACTTCCTGATCTATGGTATGGGGAAGCTCTGTGTATGTCACACCTGTAGTCCTCTGTGGCTGCTCCCTGTGGTGTCATGCCCACAAGCATTTTGGCATTTAAAAAAAAAAAATCTTCTTATTTATAACTATGAACATTATAACTTGCTGTTCCCAACCAATGTAAAGGGTGTGTTCCTATGGTGCAGATTCTATGCATATTCTGGATCAGTGAGGAAAACCACATGAGGCTGCAATGAGGAGTTTATTATAGTAATCCTCAGGCTGAATTCACATTAGCATTTTCATTGCAGTTTTAAAATGAGATCAGATCACGCAGAACACCTCCAATGGAATGGACCCAGAAGAGATCAGGAAGGGATCCGGCACTCGGACAAAGAAGCCACAGGGCTTATGACTAAGAATTTATTAAAATAAAATATAACAATACATCCCCTATATTACATTTATATACATGGCAGGCGATGTATTGTTATGCCTGATGAAGGCGCATGTACTGAGCCGAAACGCGTCACAGATTTTTTTTTTTTTTTTTTAAATTTTAATAAATTCTTATTCATAAACCCCGTGGCTCTTTGGAAGGTTCTTTGTCTGAGAGCCGGATCCCATCCTGATCTCTTCTCTGTCCATTCCATTATTATCCTGCCCTCTGGAACGGGAGATGCCGTTGCCTTGGGAAGCTACCGGCTGCCACCCCACGACCTCATATAAGTGTATTACTTGACGCTAGAAGGTGTGGAGCTGTCTACCTTGTATGCTATATTTTGTCTGAAACCTATTACACTAGGTCCACACTTTTTGTCTCCCCTTTTATTCCTCCTGTTTCCTGGAGACGTTCCATCAACACACAGGGGTCCTAAATCAGAACACATCCAATGAAAGCGTATGTGTTTTCGCCAAAATGTGTGCAATTTCCATCCAAGCCTATGCAGTGCATTTGAAATTTAAATGAAGCGTCTGGTTTTACCATTTTTGAATTTTTTTTCTTGGTTCATGGATAAGGCCGTCTGCACACAAGGCGTGTTACACATAGATTTTTTGCTGAAGAAAATCCACAATGTAATACGGTACCAATGTAGTGTGTAGAGTTTATCAAAATCTGGTACCCAGAAAGAACTGCTTCCAAAATATTTCTGCCTGACTAGGATATTTTAAAACTCTAACACTTTATTTCTTCTTTACAAGCAGAAGTGTGGCATCATAAACAAAACATGTTGGCTGATTTCTGATGCTTAATATCCACGGTCATTCTTTGTGTGCATATGAACAAGAGCCCTTATTTGAACCATGAAATGTGGTTCGCAGGATAGTCACATATTATGGGGCAAACTGTGCTCAGAGTGCAGGCATCATAGATTATTATGGGGTGGATTGGGCTGAAATCTGTGTATAATTTTTTTCATTTCTAAGATGTAGAAAGCAAACTACGGTATTATGTGATGCATCATAATGTGGAACAATTCCAGGTACTCTGGTGCTAAAGGCAAAATAAATAAAAAATGTAATTTTAATCTTTGAGCACAATGCTTCTTAGGTGGTGCTATATACTGAATGCCAAGTGGCATTGTAATATAATCTAAGTTGCTAGTTGATAGGTAATTAGCTGACAGTATGAGCTTCCATCACAGTATAAAATGCTGCAGATTTTCTTTTGCTTTGAAAAAGGTGCAATTTGCAATTAATAAATTATTTTTTCAATAAATGCAGTTAAAAACAAAGCTAGTGCCGCACAGGATAGAAAAAAAGAGGGTGAAATACCTATATGCGTCGGCCCCCTGGTCTTCATGGTTAATGATCCCATGGAAACCCAGGATAGAGTGTTCCTACTAGCATTAATGGACCTTGAGGACTCGCACGTTCCACAAACCAACCCAGAAACCGATACGGTTTTCAAGGGAGGTAATAAGTCCACTTTCAACCCCCCATTACCCCCAGGCGGTGCACTTGACCAATTTCAGAAAAGGGTTTTACAGTGTTTAAAAGCACTTATATATCAAAAAGACCCAGATAATATTACCAATGAAGAAAAAACTGCTTTAAAATGGTTAAAAAATAACGCCGTTGTCATGACCCGTGAGTACTATAAAGCAGAAGCTTATAGACAACTCGACAATCCCAAAGTTTATCAGAGATTACCTGTAGACCCCACTCCTAAAATTAGGAGTCAACTTCACTCCCTCCTTAGAACAGGTATACAGAACGACATACAGGCGGTCCCCTACTTAAGGACACCCAACTTACAGACAACCCATAGTTACAGACAGACCCCTCTGCCCACTGTGACCTCTGGTGAAGCTCTCTGGATGCTTAAAAATAGTCCCAGACTGCAATAATCAGCTTAAAATTGTCTGCAATGAAGCTTTATTGATAATTCTTGGTCCTATTACAGCAAAAAAATTTTAAACTCCAATTGTCACTGGGGCAAAAAAAAAAAATTGTCGGGAACTACAATGATAAAATATACAGTTTCGACTTACATACAAATTCAACTTAAGAACAAACCTACAGTCCCTATCTTGTATGTAACCCGGGGACTGCCTGTACTTGGTAAGACACTAGCGGTAAAGCTACTACCCAATCATCCTCAAAAACCGGGCTGGTATTTCCTGCCGAAAATACATAAAACACTACAGTCCCCACCCGGATGTCCAATAGTGGCAGGAGTCGGTTCTGTAACAGAGTCCCTGTCCAAGTATGTCGATTGGATCTTGCGCCCAGTTTTGCAAGAGATCCCCACATACTTGAAGGACACTAACGACTTTCTTCTCAATCTAAAGAATGCTCCCTGGCAAGACGGCTTTAAAATTGCCACTATCGACGTCGAAAGCCTTTACACCAGAATCCCCCACAGACTAGGTCTAGAAGCTGTTAAGAAAGTACTTAATAATTCTAATAGTACGGAGCCGTTTACCCCCAATAGAGAGCAACTGGCTCAATAGAATGATCCCTGTAGGAAATTATTGCTGCGGTCAATGCAAGCATTGTCAGCAAAATGTTAAAAACAAATATTTGTGTATAGGAGGGGTTAATGTTTCGATACGCCAATTTTTTTCATGGAAATCACAATTCGTTGTCTATGTTATCTTTTGCCCATGTGGCCACTTCTACATAGGGAAAACTATTAGACCCCTGTATGTGAGATTTAGCGAACACTGATATTCGATAAAAAGTGGAAAAGGTGCACCAAGGTTAATAGAACATGTTAACAACCTGCACGGAGGAGATGCACTCCATTTTGGAGGCATCGGACATGTTCCGATGCTACCTAATGGCGGGGATCGCCACAGAACACGGTTGAGAAAAGAAGCGCGCAGGATCATTAAGACCAAAGCGATGGGCCCGTTAGGACTCAACGACAAGAACGATATGGGGGTCTTTCTGTAAGGTCTAAAGTACGTACAGCTGCCAGCATCTTTAATAGATGGTTTATCTTCTTGTTTATAGCTATTAAGTAACATTGATGAAGCCAGTGGCTCTGCTCCAATCGATTCTCCTTACTCCCATTATATGTAGACAGGCCATGATCCAATACGAGCAATAAGAGTAGTCCTTTTTAATAATGTTCTATTAGTACTGGTTTTAAACTTGCACGTGTGTTAAAAATCACTGTTTTATGTATCACTTTGACGACGAATAGTATGTATACGTCATTTCCGCTATGAAGCATAGCGTCTAGGGTTGCTAGGCTACTGGAACAGTGACGGTCTGCCGGCTCAATTAATAGCCAGGTGGGAACGCCATTTCTCCAGAGGCTAGAGAAAGCGCCGGACGGCGCGAAACGGCTGTCGCCTTTGTATGTACCCCTGCTCCCCTCTCTACCCCATGTTGGCATATATGCCGAATGTACTTTTACCTTGCATGACATAAAGAAGATACCGTTTTCTGGGTGAGTGCCGCTGTTTTACTGCACTGCCTATGTCTATGAACGCTGAGCACCACCCAGACTCGTCTTCCATCAAGTCACCTCTGAATCAACGGTTACACCAGGAGAGTACAGACAGTGACCCTTTTTTATTCATATCTTCCGATTTTATTACCAATTCAATACGAACAATTGTAAGGTAAATACTATATTAAGAACACTTTTCTCCTTTTTATTGGGAAATTTGCCATGGACTTTTTGCATTTTTTTAACAGCAGACCTGCTGCTATCAGTGTCCACGGAGTGTCACATGTACATGGTAGTCGACAGTCTTTTCCTGTTTTCCTTCCCACCACATACACACACGTCCCTGCAGATATCTGACAACCTTCTTTTCTCTTTGTAGTCACATTATTAAATCATAAGGGTTTTGGGGATTAAGACGTTCACTACAGTCTGTGGAGAAAGTGCTGTAAATTCATAAATGAGGGTCACTTGGCTCTGCTGGAGGTAGCATTTGTATCTGTGTTTAATACATTTATGACATATTCCGTAGATTGGATATGTCTCAAATATTTAAGATGGGGGGGGGGGGGACCCATTTAAAGGCGTACAAATAGCCTGTAAACCGATGGCATATTGCTAGGTTGGACATGTTGTCATTTCATGATCTGTGGTAAAAGTACAAACTCTGGAACCTGTGGCTTCAAAATGAAAGGGACAATCTACAGGTATGACTCGGCTTTCTCTCCATGGTTTCTCCCTACACTATGGTGGTGCACAGGACTTGTTTCCTATAAAGCATCAGGTGGTTTGTAAGCTTTGAAGACATTTCTAGCTTATGGTTACATGTTGCTAATGTAATGTTGCCAAATGACGCACTAAATTATATTTATTTAACCCATCATCAGGAAATATCTTACTTTTTGAATAAAGCCATTGATTATATATACATGCATACAGTCATGTTCTGGGAGCACACCGGTGACCTTTTACCTAAACCAGACCTGATCTTTTCTAGTTATTCTGTCCTTTGCATTTGAACTTTGCCTTTCTTTTTCTCTCTAGTTGTTTATCCCAGATTGTAATGAGACCCGTTTTTACACTTGTGTGTATTAGGCCTTGTGGAAAGCAGCTACCTATGGATATGTTTACATGGTTCCAATGCAGGCCATACACATTGCTAATTGTGCATGCTGAATCTCAAAGGAAATTTGCCACTTGCTTTGATGCATTATGAGCCTAACATACTGTAACCCCTTAAGGACGTAGTCCCTTTTTTTTTTTTTTTTCCCCCCTCACATAATTTATTTTAGTGGTAAGTTTAGTATTTATTTATGAATACGGTTTTCAATTAAATTTGAAATATTTAGCATTAAAACCATTCTACATAATCAACCCATTTTCTAATGTGCACCCCTCAAACTATCAGAAACAGCATTTAGAAAGAAATGGAGTTGAAATTTAGAATGGTCAAACTTTGTCGGTAATACATTCATTTAGCCCTAAAACAGACACATTTCCACATGCATAGGCTGACACTGTGCCTTTAAGATTATGACATAGGTACGGCGCGGGGGGTCTGATCGTGGGGCAGAGACCCCTGGCAGGCGAGTTAAATGCTGCGGTTTCACGCTGACCTTGGCATCGTAGCCCACTCCTACCATAGGTGTTACTCGGGGAAGTCAGCGGTAGATTATCCGACTTCCGATGCCAGCTCGGCTCTGGCGAGGAACCGGCATCGGCTCAGTGATTTACTAGTACTAGGAGCCTGCGCAGTCCTGAATTTTATAGTTGTTTGTTTGAGCACAACCACTCAGTTCAGGGATTAAACAAGATATGTTTCTGCATCAGTGTAGCTACAGCATTCTTAAGGTATGTTTGGTTCGCAATGCATAAAAACAAATGGTAGATTTGCTTTTAAAGGTGTTGTACCAAGTTTGATTTGGTATCCTTTCAACAGGATGGAGGGTAAAAAAAATTGATTGGTAAAGGTCCGACTGCTGAGGCCCCAATTGATCATGGGAATAGTCATCCATTCTCAATACATGACAGACTGGCAGGTCAAGTATGCGTTCTGCCTCTCCATTCATAACTCTAGGAGAGCCCTAGAAAATTGGAGAGCCCTGCTATCTGGCATCTCCAGTACTCTTCTGGATTGAGAGTGTCAAAGATATCTCCGCACCAGGTTCGGCAATTTTCAGCACTGAATGGAGAGGCAGGATGCATGCTCTATCATTTTGTTAGAACAGGATTCCTATTGTCTTAATCGATGGGGGCTCTACTGCTCAGACGTGTACAAGTCCGATTGTTATCCTCTATCTACAGGTTATTGGTACAGTCCTTTATAGAAAATTCTCTTGATGAACACTCACACCTTTAGTGGTGTATTACAAAGAGTGACAGGTTCTTTGGATTTCGTGTTATAGAACAAGAAAAATTACACAGTCAACAATATTTAAAAAGGTTTATTGCAGTACATAAAGAGTTAAATAAAATGTAATACTCACAACACTGTCAACTTTCATTGATGAGCTCCGGCACACAAATCTTCACAGGCTTATCAACTTACAACACTGTCCAGCATCATTGATGACCTTCCGGCAGGTAGGGATCTTCACGGACTATCACCAAGCAGTAGAATGACAGGTATTGACAGGTAACATCAAGTTTGTTCTCCAGGCGTCCCACAGAGATACAAACTGCAACAGTATATAGCTAGCTTTCAAATCTGTTCTGTTCTAATCTGTAAGTCTGCCGCTAGGTGATAGTACGGAAGTTTTATACCCCATGTCTGTGCGTCACCAAACTATATGGAAAAACATATGTATGCACATGTTTTCTCTCATTATTCTCCTAATGGTATAGTTTCCCATGAAAGTGGCCAGTTTTCATTGGAAAGCATCCAAGGAGATGAGCGCATCCCAAAAGATAGGCGCATCCCAGCAGGTGTGTAATGCCTAACAGAGTGGCAAATAAGGATAAGAATATGTCAAACTTAATGAGAATAAAAATGTCAAATATAATGAGGATCCAAATATGTTGGTTTGGGTTCATTCACAGTTGAAATAAGGTTACATGAACTGTCTTTTATAGAGAAGACATGTTTTATCTCGACTCCATTTTGGTTTTCCATTACAAGTAGACATAAGGCAAATATTCAAGTTTCTATACAACTCCCTTGTATCTCTTTAAAGCCCCAGAACATTTTTGGACTATTTAGAACTAAATATTTTTAGTTTTCTATTTAGTTTATTCAAAGGCTTTTCCTATGGTGCTTGATTTTTAAAACTTTTTATTACCTGGTACAAAATACCTTGATTATATTAAGATGATCTATAAGCAAACAACTTTTTTTCCTAACAAATATTTATCCTATTTACCTAAGATTTGCCTGAACTCTGCCAAGCTTATGTAGCAATCCGAATTTCAAGGCTAGATCTGAGCTCTATGAAAGTTCATTTTGCTAAGCTGATGTGAAACCTTTCTCTCTGCTCGGTACTGGAAAATATATTTTAATGGTGTCCACATTTGAGTATTTGCTGGACTAAACTGTTATTACAAATGTATACTAGATCTCTAGTTGGATAATATCCCACCCGTTTGCACTTTCTTGAGCTACCATGATAATTTTTGTAATATGAGGATAAGCCTATTGTCAGGATCAGTGGATCCTCTGGACCACCGCGGGAGATGGAACTAGCCGACACCTGGGACCGGAGCCCAAGCGGCACCTGGTTTTCACCAGAGCCCCCCGCAAAGCGGGTTGGACTTGCTGCGGCAGGATACCACTAGGTCGTTCCACAGGTGCGACCAGCCCGCGGTGGCAGCCGAGGTCGAGGTACCTTAGCGGATGACAGTCTCGTAGTCAGGTCCAGGCACAGGGTCAGGGCAGGCGGCAGAGATGCAACGTGAAGTCCAAGTCCAAGGTCAGCAACGGGAGGTCCAGGCAGGTGGGAGCGGGAACACAGCAACACGGAGGAACTCGGGTAACACAGGACTCAGGAGCGGGAACACGCAGGGATAATCGCTTGGAAACTTTCTCTAAGGCTATGAGGCACAAAGTTCCGGCAAGGGTTACAGGAAGAGGCAGGCTTATGAAGAATTGGGCAATATGGCCAGCGCCAATTAATGGCGCGCTGGCCCTTTAAATTTGGAGAAGGTGCCGCGCGCGTCCCCGACTGCTAGGGGAGGGGAGCGAGCCAGGAGCCGGGATGGGTGAGATGCGCTGGCGGGGGCAGGGCGGCACCGGTGAGCGGGACCACCCGTGACACCTATGTTCAGTTTGCAGGATAATACAGTGTATTTAGCATGGTACTTTGGTCACCATTCACATTTATGTTGTGGCATTTTAAATGCTAAAATATGTAATTTTTGGAATTCTCTATGGATACTTTTTCCTTCTTGGTCACATGGAGAATGGTCTTGTATCCTAGATCTATGCATATTATTACCTTAAAATGTTCTTCTCCCTGCAGGTAACTGGAAAATATATTTTAATGGTGTCCACATTTCTGGCAATTCCCGCAATCTAGCTTTAATCACCTATTTTGTGTACAGGAGATGTGCTTCTGCCTGGAATAGTGCCTATAAAATTTCTACAACTAGTATTCAAGAATGTAACAATTTGAGAGTATTTTATGTACTGTATTGCACAATGACAATTTTATTACCATGAGAAGTTACATTTTTACTGGCTTATGTCCATTTGAGACCAGAGCCTGTCTGCACTGATGTCTGGACAATATCATAGTGCATAGGAACACCCCACAGTAACCAGTTAATAGCTGTTTGAAATAAAATATCTGATTTTGGATACTTTGTAAAGCGTTAAAATGATTTCTCTTTTCAGCTCTTCATTAACAATGAATTCCAAGATGCAGTCAGCAAGAAGAGTTTCCCTACCATTAATCCTTCCACTGGAGAGGTCATCTGTCATGTTGCAGAGGCAGATAAAGTAAGTAATACATGCAGATTGCTAATCATTGTTGGTGTTACATGAGACCTCAAGCTTTTCTTTATGTACAGATTCCTGGGCTTTTGGCATATACAGATACTGTTGTGCAATATTTTTGGCGTTTGATGCTACAGTAGAAGACTGATATCTTGCAGCAAAAGTTGTTTTAAAATTGTTTAATTGCATATTCATCCAACTTACTCCAAATGACTCCACTGTACAAATGCAGTATAGGCTTGCCCTAATGTGCATGGTCTCCTGAAAAATACACTGTAGCAGCTCGTCTTCGTTGAGAACAAGTATGTTGGACCTTGATGTCACAGGATGAGATGGGTTTTATTTTATCTGTTGGATTGCGAAATGCTTCAATACACATTGCACTTGTGTGACATCGCATGACCTCGTTTTCTAGATTTCTGCTTGCTGTCATTATAGGAATCTTGGAATTAATACAGAAAGTATCTCTTTTCATTATATAAACAACATTTGCTGAAACTAGAAAACCCCTACACATACACAATGCTTTTGGCAATGGTTGGTGTAACAATCCCCCTGCCCCCTTGTGAGACACTTACACATTTGACCTCCACCTTCCAACTGTATGCCTGCACTGATAACCCTTATGAGGCATTTTGTTATATAAAGTAGGTACAGTTTTGTTTGTGCATTTGCGAAGCACATGCTTCATATTAACTGTGTCGCTATCTCTTAGCTATTTGGGTAGCTGCCAATTAGTCTGGCATAGTTTATAAACCGTCAGGGTAATTGTAACCAATAGTATTCACTGTGCAAACATATTGTCGAGACTTGATATAAGCTCCTTTTTGCAAAACCATAAATTGGAGGTCATGTAAGACCGGTTAAACTATACTTGATAATCCATGGCAAATCGGTCTGAAGCAACACTTTTTTGGCCATTGTAGTAATTTATAAGGTTGTGAAATTTACAGATCAGTTGCATCACTCTGCAATAGTTTGAAGGTGATCCAGGATGGAATTGCCCAACATCTTTGCTCTCCACACGCTTAGTTCATGAATTTGTGTTCACATAGAATATTATTAAAAAGGTTAAGCCTTCTATGCATCTCAAGCTAAAATAAATCTTCTATTCAATTCCAGTGTAACCCAGTTTAATGTCTGTGAATGTAGCATGCTGCACTTCACTACAAGCCTTCTTTACACCCTAATAAATGATACCACCTCCTGCGTCAGATTAAGTCTAAACTGCTTTGTGTCTCTGCCTTCCATCTGGTCTAGGTGAAAAGATTACAAATGCATCTTTTGCTAATTTTGTTTTCCACTGCTATTTAAAGAGCTTCTAATACCAGATTACCTTGATAGTTAAACAGAAGAGCAAGAATGGAACCCATCACCATAATTTACCCCACATGCATATTCCAGTACTATGCCAGTCCATTTGTGTATTTCATATTACTGTAACACTCCAGACACCTGCTGTCTGAAAGGGAGTCCTTGCATTATACTTGTGATAGAAGGCCTCCCTTCTACTTGTACTGTTTGGGCCATGGAATCAGAACAGCACACGGTTCCATTAACAGCCTGAGCATGTTCCTGTGCATCCGTCCTTATCGTTATGCTTTGCATCACTATGGGATTCAGCAGGAGATGCAAAGAACACCTGGCAATGGCTACCATTTTTCTAAGTGCAGGTGCTAAACTTCCTAGAATTTACAGGTTCTACAAATAAGTATGTCAACCCATCCAAACAATGTGAAAATGTGAAGCCGTAATGGGAAAAACAAACCTACAGCAATATCCTACAAGTAGTCCCCATCCCCACCTTTCCCAGTATTGAGAAGGTTTCCAGTGCAAGAACCGCACTGAAATTAAATTGTACATATGGCAAGGTAAAATAAATTTGGCCTTTTTGGTTTTTAAGGAACTGTCAGCTCTCTAGCTACAAGGTCGTTTGTTTAGTTTATATGTGGCCAAAGTGCCATGTATCTTGGTTTAAATGAAAATAAATTTTACTTAATATGCAAATTACCATTTTGGGCAAGGTATCATGTGCTCTTGTTTCACTGAGAGACCAAGACTATGTGCAGCAAAAAAGTTGTCTCTCTACGCACTGGAAACGGGCAAATGGTAATAACACCCTTGAGTATATGTTGGATAAAAGAGGGGGCCACTTTGTTTGCATTGATCCTATTTACCGTTGCCAATGAAACAAACTTTTTATTTTTTATTTATTTTTTTCCCTCCAGCACTTGTTCAGCAATGTTAAACATTTTTCACACCATTTTATTAATGTCTGAATAAAAGTATTTTTTATCCAATTTCTACTTCAGTGCTGAAAGGACACAAATTTTCTAGGAAAACTTACACTACGATGTTAGGTCATTTGCGTCGCAGCGCATTTGTTCATATTTTGCTACCAGCCTTCAAAAAGCGATACCTTTCATTTTTTTCCGTGTACATTGTATCTTTTCAGTGACGTTAATTATTATTCCATGCCGCGTACTGGGAAGCTGAAAGAAAAATTCAAAATGTGGTGAAAAAAACGTATTGTCACTTTTTGTGGGGCCAGTTTTTTTTTTACTTTCACAGTGTACTCCAAATGATATGTCTACCTTATTCTTTGTTTCTGAACGATCACGGTGATGACAAATTTATATGGGTTTTATTGTGTTTTACATTTATAAAATTAAATGAATTGGAAAAAAAAATTATTTGCTTCAGAATCTTCTGACCCTAATAACTTTTTCATTGTTATGGAGATGTGCAAGATGTAATTTTTTTTCCCAAGTTCTCATTGCTACCATTTGAGGACTGTGCCCCCTTTAAACCACTTTTCATAAAATTTTTGTGTGCATCAATACCTAACATGTTTGATTTTTATTTTTTTTACTTATTTTTCTGTCAGCTCTAGAAAAAGGGCGGGGGGTGATTTGTTTAAAAAAAATAAATAAACCATTTAAAAAATGTATATATTTTTAGAACCCCTAGGGTATTTTTAATGGTCTGATTGTTCCTAACATATAGTGTAATACTACTGTATTGCAGTATACAGTGTTTTTACAGTGGATTAATTATAATGCGCCACCGCCACATTGTAACAAATCTCATGGCAACTGATCACTGCTTCCTGGTGGTCTGTAAGATGTCTGCCTCTCATGTGTGACGTCGACTCCCTCTGCTGGGAGCATAGGAAAGGGAGGTGCTGGAGCGTGCATAATTAGCAGCCCGGAGTGCCAGACATCTGTCCCTGCACTCCTGGCTGCTGATGAGAAGTCTCTTTTCCAAGTGATCCCAACGTGTCAAGGTTAAAGAACACCACCACTGGGATTGTGAGGAAGAGGATTGCAGGTGAGTATTTTTAGTGTTTGTTTATCAAAAAAAGTGGTGGTTTTCCTTAAGGCCACATGCACATAACCGTGGCAATCTCTAGTTGGAAACATGCTGATGATGGTAGAAAAGAATGCTTGAGCAAACAGTTTCAGGAATTGGATCTACTCTGAATGTTGTGGCTCCGGCAGTCAGCACATCCAGGGGGCTGCTGAAATTACCAACGTGTACATGAGCCCATAGGGAATGAAAAGTGGTTGTTTCAATGGATAGTTTATGGAGTAAAACAACAGTCATGGGTATGGAGCCTTACACGTAGGGGAAAAGAATTACAAAACATGGATCTGGAAGGGGGAAACCCTTAGTACTGTAGAAGCTAAAGAGAAATCAAATTACAAATACCCACAATGTATAATCAAAATTGGTGGGTACGTAAAGATTATAATTGGCAAAAAAAATTGGAATTACTGCAAGTAGCATCGGTATCTGTGCATAGTTTTACAAGGATTCCAGAGAAGATGAAGCCCAGGAGGCACGAAGTTCTGGTGGGGCAAGATTTTACAGTAGGGAACAGTGTTTCCTTGTCTAGATCAAAGAAAAATGTGACTGCTTAAATTCAGCAGGCAATACTCCCTTTGCTACAAGCCTTTCCTTTTATTCTTACCCTGGTAATGAACCAGAAGGTAATCCGAACCTCTGAAGTTCTCAGTACTTTTCTGATAAAGAATTTGGACATAAGTTCGTAAGTTATATTTCCTGCTGTCCAATTGAAACATTGGAAAATAATGAAGGGTTATGTTCCATAACCGTCAAGTCAGGAGGTTGCCAGGAAAAGCCTAAATTTACTCCACTATTCAGGCTGTAGTAATACCTGGTAGGAAGGCAGTCTTAAAGTTGAGAGATCTGTGTAAGATTTCAATGTTGGGCTTAAATGGTGCACCCACCAGGGCAGACAAAACCAGATTAAAGTCTTGAGGAACTAAAGTTTGATAACAGGGAAGAAGTCCCCGCAGTGGACATTTCATTAAAGGGGGAGGGCTTGGCAGTGCACATTTAAATAAAGGGGGGCCCTGCAGTAGAGATTATGTTACAGAGGGGCTCTGCTGTAGACATAACATTAGAGGTTGGTTTGGATGCTGGGGGGGGGGGCCTAGTTGTGTAAACAGCCCAGGGCCCATGGGACACTTAATCTGCCACTGGCCCTGATGCCCATTAAGAAATTCTGACAAAGGGGACTACTATGATGAAACTAATGCTTCCTCAAATTTGGTGAGGTCACTGCCAGGGCAGCTCGCCATAAATAGTGGATGGGGTCTGTCTTTATAACAACTGAATGAGATGGTCTCCAAGATACTCCCTAATGAAGATTTTGTAGAATTCTCCCAAAACATAAGGAATTCTCTACATGTTTAGAGATGGAAAAGCTTTAGTTGGAGACCTGCTGGGACTTGGCCCATGATGCAAGCAGGCATTACTGGATGCTCCTTTTTTGTGGTGGAGCCCACATCACTTACATTATTGTAGAGGTTAATAGCTTGATAATCGAGAAAGGATGTGTCTAAATGTTAGTAAAAGTCCCCCCCCCCCCCCCTCAACCTAATATAACCCTTATCATGGGATGTTAGACTTGGGTGTTAAACTTGGCTCTCATACAAAAGGCATTAATCCAGAAATGCATCTTTTTAGATTAATGACTTAATACTTTACATGTCAAGGAATGTTCTCCGCCCTACCCTATTGGAATAATATTTCACCTGGATCAATTTATTCACACCTTGTCTGTATACAGTCCAAATCTACACCTTATCTGCGCCAAGTTATAAGAACATAGTTGGAGATTAAAGGTAACATGTGTTATGGAAATGCATTGTAATCTTCAGGCAGCATATTATAGCAGGGAGAATAAAGACTATTGATTTATAAGTCCTCACAAAATGAGTGTAGCATAATTTATCTGCTCTTTTTATGTTAAGAGGTTAAAGTGAACCTGTTACCAGAAATGTCATTTTTAGTTGATGATGGGTTCCAATAGCCTACACTTGGCTGATTTAAAAAAAATACCTTTTGTCAGCATTCTAAATCCTTTCAATAGTTTTTATATAAAATGTTATTCACATCATCTGGCTCCCTGCTAGCAGAATGTGGTCAGTCCCGGGGAGTGGCAGAGGCACCTTGTGTCTTCTCATGCATCCTTCCTCTCCTACACTCCATCTCCAGCCCCTGCCTGCTCAATGCATATGACAGGGAATGGGGAGGGAGCTGCATGAGTATGGAGGCAAGGAGACTGAAATGGGCACTTACAGGTTGAATGTGCCCCTCTCCCAGGGGACACGCCACATACTGCTGGCAAGGAGCCAGGTAGTGTGAATAAACTTTTATATAAACTACTGAAATTATTTAGAATGCTGACAAAGATATTTTTTTTAAATCCGCAGGCACAGGCTATTGGAACCTGCCGCCAGCTAAAAAATTACTATTCCTTGTGACAAGTTCACTTTAAAGGAATATTTGATAACGTGTATGGGAAAAACGGCCGTAAATCGCTGCTAGGACCACCACCATGAACTTTTCAGCATAAAAACAATAGAGCAATATATGGAGAAAAGACAAGTTATACTGAATCTTTTCTTACTTGGTACTCAGTGGTACTCAATAACCGTGATAATAGTAGTACTGCTCTATAACATGATTCTAATAGACTGTATTTTCCAGTTTCCTTTTAACCAGGAAAAAATATCCTTCAATATACTTAAAAATAGAACAAACTATGTTTTTGAAGGGATTCAAAAGCTGAGTCCTAGATAACTGGCTACGGTTGTCACAATAGGAGTTTGTCGTTTTATCTAATTCTCCTATTAAGCTTATCAGTATTAATATGAATTCACTAACCGATCTTCCTGTAGCTGGACTGGCTACTATTTCCTCCTTAGATAACCATATAATAGGTGTTTACTATAAAAAAGAGCACACCATTGCACTTTCATCATTAATCTTTTACTGTGTAAATGGTGCCATGTATAGTCATCTGTTTACTGATGACTGATTTACTTATAAATGGTTGTGTCCTATTTCCTTCGCAGGCAGATGTTGACAAGGCGGTGAGAGCTGCACGAGAAGCCTTTAAACTGGGATCACCATGGAGGAGAATGGATGCCTCACAGAGGGGAGTCCTGATAAACAGGCTGGCGGATCTTATTGAGAGAGACCGAGCTATACTGGCTGTAAGTTTGCTAACCGAGATTTATCTGATCTGTGTCTCCTATGATGGAGTTTATAATGTAAACCGCTCATAACAAATGTACATTCTGGTAAAACTGAAAATATCCATAAGATTCTTTAATGTGTATCTTCAATGCCCCAAACACACTTCATTGTTTGCTTTGTCATATCTCTCCTATCTCTGTGATTGTGTCTGGTACTACAACCTAAACCCTAGACATGAGAGCTTTCAATAAATTCTAGTCGCTGTAACCCCAGCTTAAAGCTAACCGATCTAACTGATAAGGTAGAGCAGGGGGCAGGTTCATTTAATCCATGTTTATTAAGGGAAGACAACAAGTACATATATATATATAAAATTGTTTTCAAAACAGGGGTGGTCTCACAGAACCCCAATAACTGAACATAACCTGCATCAAGTTATAACTGAGTGATATTTGCTGTAAGAGTGTGCGGAGGTAACGGACATAATCATGGCAGACTATGGGGATTTCCTGCATCCAATCCACTGGTAAGATAACATACTAAAGACGGAGAGGGATAGACAGACAAGACGGGTAGGGGTAAAGTAAGGAGGGGGTTGGGGGTAAAAGGCCGTTCCCTATTTATCTTTCAGACTTGCTCGACCAACTAGCTGTAACCATTCTACCCAGAGGTTTTTAGGTGAGGACCTCCTATAAGTCTTAAGTCAACTGCTATTCTTCCCAAGGAGCCCAGACCAGAGTTGTCTTACCTGGATCTGGAAGTCGTCGGCCACCAACTCCTCCATTCTGTGTATAAATCAAAGCTCCTGTATCCACTCCACTGTAGTAGGTGGGTGGGGGTTCTTCCTATGTCGACGGATCACCGTCCTTGCTGCTGTGAGAAAGTGGTGAAGGAGGCCCTTTTTATAGGAGAAAATAGAGCCCGGCAACACAGAGACAGCGACCTGCGGGCCTGTATCATATGGCAGCTCCACCAGACATGCAGAATGGATCCCACCTCCAACAAATTTCCAAGACTCGTGGATAGATCTTTTGAAGCATAGGGGGGCACCTGTACCATCATGATAGAATCTTGTAATTTTTCTCCTGTGCACTGAAGGGTAGGAGCTGTGGGAAAATAAAAAGGCTTTCCCATTCTGCTTCCCAAGCTGCCACAAATCCTGGGTTGCAACAAGAGGATTCAATGAGTAAGATGGCATACAGTTGGGATAGTAAGTGGGCGGGACAGGATGAGAGCAGTGGCAGGTTCCTTTAATGTATTATAGCTCCATGCTTTTTTTAAAATAATAAAATGGTAAGTGGCTTAAAACTTTTATAAATGTATAATCTTAATGCAAATTTTGTTTAGAGGATACTGGGGTGTGTAAGTATATGTGTACTTGCAACTGCACTTGCCTACTTGCCAAAGCAAATGAGAATTTAAATGTGAACACGTGGGGACATTTAAAGAGGTGTATCTATTTATTTATTTTTGTGTAGAATTTGGAAACTTTGGACAATGGCAAACCATATGCCATATCTTATGCTGTGGATCTGGATCTTGTTCTCAAATGTTTGAGGTAAAAACTTGCTTCGGAAATTATATTTAGTAAATGCTACTGATTTGGTAAATTTTAACAATATTGTATATTTATTCATTGACAAACTTGCATTTTTGAATAGAACATTGTTGCTCCATTTAAAGCCCATGGACTCCTATCTTCAGCAACCTACTAGGCATCTATATAAGACCGTAGTAGAAATGTTAAAAAGTGACTGCCAGATATGTTTCAGTAATAATTTTCAAATATCCTGTACAAAAGTTACAGGTTGGTGTGTTCTCAACTTTAAGAACCTCTTTTGGAGGCTGCATATTGCTTCCTTCCTTACTTTTTATAATTATTGGCCATTGTCTACTGGCTACATTTTTTTCTTCTGCTACTTATTTGTGGTGTACTTGGTTTTCAATAGGATTCTCCCGAAATGGTGAGTGTGTTGTTGATTAGGAAAGGGCTCGTTTGACAGCAAGAATGTCTCTGTGGCAGAATCTCAGATATGGATATTGACTGACCCCTATATTTTTACCGTCTTCTGGGTATATTGCTGCTCATACGGGAAGTCTTGACGGCCTTCTGTTGATTTTCAGGGAGGTGGATTTTGTTGAGTATTTTGCCAGCAGAAATTCTTTGCCAAATTCTGCTGTTTAAATACCCTTAAGGTTAAGTAGCATGAAAGTAACTATATGGGAACATCTTTAGTCAGCTTGGTCTAATTTGCAATAATATCTTCATTATTCAGATACTATGCTGGATGGGCTGACAAATATCATGGAAAAACCATTCCAATTGATGGAGACTATTTCACCTACACCAGGCATGAACCAGTGGGAGTTTGTGCACAAATTATACCGGTAGGCTTCTCTAAAGGTCTTTACATTGTCAGATAGTTTACAATAATATGTTTGCAAAAAAATTTTTCTGCTGTAATTTCTTGTTTTATACATCCAAAGCAAGCAAGATATGCCACCCCATGTAACCGTTTGGTTAGGAAAGCTTATCTCTGTTCTCTTGCAGTGGAATTTCCCTCTTCTGATGTTGGCCTGGAAGTTTGGCCCAGCACTGGCTACTGGGAATGTAATTGTCATGAAGGTTGCTGAGCAGACCCCTCTCACTGCTTTACATGTTGCCAGCTTGGTGAAGGAGGTAATTTTCTCTTGCAGTTCCATTCTAGACTTCTTGGCATACAGATTTTTTTTGTTTTGTTTGTATTCTCTTTAGAGCTTTAGATGTTTATAAGCTTATTTCCTCTTCATGTTAGTCGGACAACGACCACAATAATTGTGACCTGTGCTTTTAGAAGGCCATAAACTTGAACCTGATGACCTTTGCTTTCAAACATTAACAGCAGCTTGTGTAAACCTAATAGAGAAGGAAATATGCAGCTGCTAAATGTTCCCCCTCCCCAACCAAGCAGGAAAGAATGCTGAACGTCAACCAAGAGGAAAGCTGTCCTGTAGTGGCTAAAAGCAACCTAGATTCCCTGTAGGAGACAAGGGCTTACTGCCCAATATGGGTTTACATTATAAACGTCAAATTGGATGAGATTTATTTCTTAATCCTAACACCGCACAAACAAGCCACTTCGGAAACTGTTAATTGGTTTACCACATAAATAGCCATGGACACAGGCTGTTGTGTGTCATATTGCATTTCGCCCAGCTAGTATATTTACAAGTAATCTAGAACAAGAGGGTGACTTTATGGTCATGCACTAGTTGCTGTATTATGTGTAGGGACATATTTCAGTCCGTTGAGGATGGGGTGGGCTGAAGTTTCCTGCAGCAAAGTTGGGTAGTGAAGCCGTTTTATAAATTCCCTTTTATGTGTCTAGGATCATGTGAATAACATATCATATCTTCTCTCAGGCTGGATTCCCACCAGGCGTGGTCAATATCCTCCCTGGCATGGGTCCCACAGCAGGCGCTGCCCTTTCTTCCCACATGGATGTGGATAAAGTTGCTTTCACTGGTTCGACAGAGGTAAATTTGTTATCCAACCTTTTCATAATATAAAAAATGTAACTTTGGAATGACCTCACAAAATCTTTATGAATATCAAATTTTGGTTTTCCTATACAATATTTGTTCTTTATGAAGTCAGTAACTACTTGCCCTTTCTTTAGCATTCTTCCAGATTTGGCTATGGTAGTAAAGAGGAAAAAAATTTATAGGGGAGGGGCGATCTGTTGCCATGACAGCCTCAGGTCTTCTGAAGACCCGAGGCTTTCTCTTTTTTAACCCATTCATTACAATGTGCGATTTGCACATTGTAATGAATGAGGAGAAAAATCCTCATTCTGCCTCATACTGCCAGAAGTATGGTAGGATCAATCAGACAACCTAGGGTTAAAGTACCCAAGGGGGTCTGAAAAAATAGAAAAATAATGAAGTGAAAAAAAGATTATCGTAAAAACCTAATAATTAAAATCACCCCCCTTTCCCTAGAACTGATATAAATATAAATAAACAGTAAAAATCATAAACATGTTGGGTTTCGCCACGTCCGAAAATGCCCGATCTATCAAAATATAATAACGGTTTTTCACTGTGTTTAACCCCGTAACGGAAAATGGTGCCCAAAGTTGTAAATGGCACTTTTTTGCCATTTTGAAAAATCTAAAAAATTTCATACAGTCCTAAAAATGGTAACATTGAAAACGTCATCAAGTCACAAAAAATGACACAACCCACAGCTCCATACATCAAACTATAAAAAAGTTAATTAGCGCCAGAAGATGGCAAAATCAAAAAACTTTTTTTGTAAATGTATGAAAACCTTATAAAACCTATACAAAGTTGTTATCCCCGTGACCACACTGACCCATAGAATAAAGTAGACATGTCATTTGGGGCTCAGTGAAAGCCTTAAAATCAAAGCCCACAAGAAAACGGCCCAAATGCGTTTTTTCACCATTTTTACTGCATTTTGAATTTTTTTTTTTCCTGCTTCCCAGTACATGGTATGGAATATTAAATAACATCACTATGAAGTGCAATTTGTTACGCAGAAAACAAGCCATCACAGAGCTCTTTACGTGTACAAATAAAAAGGCTATAGATTTTTGAAGGTGAGGAGTGAAAAAATGGAAATGAAAAAACAAAGGGCCAGGTCGTTAAGGGGTTAATAGGGAACTCTATGGAAACCTGTGTCTAGCTGCACTTGTTAAAATGTGGTGACATAGGAAGCTCCTTGGTGAAGGTTTTAAGAGCTGTAAAATGGGATTTGGACATGGCTTTTACTACAGTATAATTGAGGGCAATCCTGTTAACCATTGAGCCTTTTAAATGGCTTATTATCACTGATGGTGGTTGTTATCTTGTAATGTTTGCTAAGATTGGAAGTGTAGTGTATAAGCCCATAGAATGCAGGAGAAAAGTGACCTGTGTCCTGGCACTAAGAGCTTGAGATACAAATGTTAGTAAGTTAAGTTATTAGAAATATATGTTCTAATGTATGACTGGAACATATCAATTGCATTTTGGCGTGCACTTTAAATTATACATTATATAACATACGATAAACCTACATCTACACAGTGTAAAGAGTAATAGAATCTAGTGGTAACTGAGTACCCATCACATCTACACTGTTGTCTGCCAGTTGTCGGTTATTTCTGGAAGGTTTTGGTGCAACGATAAAGAAGTATTTGTACATGCAGAAAGTTTTTTATTTGAATGTCTTAAATTAAAATCTTTAAAACCGAAGTGTTGGCAGAGATATATATGCGCCAGTTTTCTGTAGGACTTTGCACATTCTGTCTAGTGGAAACTGCATGCAGAGGTATTTAAGAAGTGTCTGCACCACAAATATGGCGCACACAACCGTTTTGTGGCGCAGCTGCACTAGCCACCATGCAACACATATTAGGGGGCATTCTGGTGCGCAGTTGGATCGTGCGCCAGATTTAACGTGCAAAGTTTATTCCACGCCCTATGTGGTGCACCACTAAAAAGTTTGTGAACTCTGTCAGGCCAGTGCAGGGAAGCGCTAGATTCATGCACATGTCCTTAATAAATCTGGCGCAACAATCATTCTACACAGACAGAGCACTTTTAGTGCAGTTTCCTACATTCTTAGTAAATGTACCACAATGTGTTATAGATTCTTTCACATTCCGTAAACTGTTTTTTATCAGTTCTCAAGTTAACTTGGAACTGCATTCATGACTTTCAAATGGTCTAATTTCTATATTCTGACAATAAACATGCATAATAAATTGTATGTAATTTTATACTGTAGGTGGGCCGTTTAATTCAGCAGGCAGCTGGAAAGTCCAACCTGAAGAAGGTAACCCTTGAGCTTGGTGGAAAGAGCCCTAACATCATATGCTCAGATGCTGATTGTAAGTGTTTTAGTCTTCTTGAACAGAAATGCATATGATCAGTTTTAAAGTTAAGTCCTTGACTTAAATTCTCATCTTCCAGAATTATTATCATAGTTATTTACTTTAAAACTTATTGCTGCAGATCAAAGTATTCTAATTTATGGGAACACCCAGAGTAGTACCGATAAACACTAAAATTACCTTTAGGAAAGAGCAGTTGTGTTGTGGGGTTTTTTTTTTTTTTTTTTATTCATGCAAGAGATGTATTTTGCCAATGCGTTCATTTTTAGGGTAAAAAATGGCATAAAGAAAAACATAAATTTATTCTTTCCTGTGGGGAAACAAACTCTATTCCGTCACTTGTTTTCTAATTGAAGGGGTACCATGTATACTCAAATATAAGCCGAGTTTTTTAACACAAAATTTGTGCTGAAAAACACTAACTTATACTCTTATACTTATAAGAGGCTTATACTCGAGTCTATAAAAAAAATTAACATTTTACTCACCTTTTCGACGTCCCCCGAAAATCCTCTTCTGCTTACGATGCTCCTGTGCCGCCTCGGGTCCTTCGGTCCTCTTTGGGTTCTTCTGCTCCTCTGCAAGCGGCCGAGCGGAATGTCCCGAAGAGGACCGAAGGACCTGAGGCGTCACCGGAGCATCGGAAACAGAAGAGGACCTACGGGGGATGTCGGGAAGGTGAGTACAATGTTGTGGTTTTTTTGGTTTTTTTTTTTTTGCCAGAGTGGGCAGGCTGGCTGTATACTGGGAGGCGGTGACCACTGCATTTCCCACCCTCTGCTTATAGGTTTTCCCAGGTTTGCGTTAAAATTGGGTACCTCGGTTTATACTCAGGTCGGCTTATACTCAAGTATATAGGGTATTCCCATTTTGGTAAATTAAATGTTATTGTTTTTATAATGAAAAATTATACAATTTTTCCAATTTACTTGTTGTATTCGTTCCTCACAGTTTCCTAGATCTCTGCTTGCTGTCATTCTTTAGGAAGCCTCTGTTTATTTTTATTGGACAGAAATCTGACCATGCTCACACAGATGCATGTCTTGTTATAACAAACAGGTCTGATAACTGTCATATAACGAGCTGTGCACCTTTTCTGTCCAGTGGAAGAAAACCTTGCTGACATTCTATAAAAATCTTCAATCTGAGATCTAGAAAACTGGGAGGAATTGATCCAGAAAGTATATTGGGAAATTGTATAACTTTTCATTACACAAACCATAACGTTTTATTTTCTAAAATGGAAATGCCCCTTTAAATAGTTTATCTATTGTTAGTATTATAATTAGTAGTATTATTTTAACTGTAGGGTGAATTGAGCAAATATAATCTGTAGGTTTGATATTCCCTTAATCATACTAACATGTACAGGTTTTCTAGTATTTTTAATACTTTCACTTTTGAGTAAATCTCACTTTTAATATGTGTTGCCATATTCTAAAGGATACAACTTGCTTGTCCTAATGCGGCAACAGCCCACTAATTAGGATGAGCATTCTCGTCCTATGTCGTAAAAGGATAAACCTTTTATACTAGCAGAAAATAAATCTTTCCTTAATTTTGGTAGTCATGTGTCCTGAAGTGTAAAAAATATATATATTTTGGGGTTCTGGAGAAAAAGCTAACACAGATAATGAGGAAACTGTTTTCATGCTTCTCTTATTTGGTTCCACACAGTGGACTGGGCTGTAGAACAGGCCCACTTTGCCCTGTTCTTTAACCAAGGACAGTGTTGTTGTGCTGGCTCCCGAACATATGTGCAAGAGGATATCTATAATGCTTTTGTGGAGAGAAGTGTTCACCGTGCAAAGAACAGAATTGTTGGGAATCCATTTGACTTCAAAACGGAACAAGGACCCCAGGTTAGAGCATGGAAAATAAAATGTTGAAAACCTTTATGAATGGGGTAGATTTTCCAAAACGTCTGTGTGTCCATTTTTTATGTGCGATTAAGGCCTTATGCTAGATGTGCGAATGGCCGCCATGGAAATGCATTGTGCACCGCAGCCAGAGGGAATAAATAGAGTATGCTCTTTTGCTGTACATACAGCACGGATGGATTGCTCCCTATGGAGATGGGTGAGGAGTGCTCACTCCCTTTCCCTTCTCCAGTACTTCATATGCTATGCTTGTATGAAAGGGGCTGAAGACTGAGTTCTGTGTTAAACAACCTGCCGTCTGTTCCCTCAGACCCAATAAATGCTCAGTTTTTCTATTTCTGCAGTAAACTCCCAGATTTGAGCATAACACAGTTGAGTCCTGTGCTTGTCTCTATGGATCCTTAGCACAGACTTGTATAGTCTCTATATTGTACTCAAATGAATGCTGCATATAGTTATACTATATTATAGTATATAGCAGTGATGGTAACCTATGGCACTGGAGCCAGAGGTGGCACTCAGAGCCCTTTCTGTGGGCACTCAGGCCATCACCAGAGATGACTCCAGGTATCTTCCTGCAGTCCCAGACAGCCCAGGACTTGCTGTGGACAGAGCTATTTTAAAGTGACAGCTCTACCTGGGACTATTTTCTGCTTTTTTGGTGTCCTCAGGAGCTGGTATCAATGAAAACTGTGACAGAGAAAGGAGTATAAATCACAAATTACATTTCTGTGTTGGCACTTTGCGATAAATAAGCAGGTCTTTGTTGTAGTTTGGGCACTCGGCCTCTAAAAGGTTTGCCATCACTGGTATATAGTATGCACACTTACATGCAGGTGCATGCCCCCACTGGCAGGATCTGCTCTACTTTCTAGCTTATGCCCTTGTTTAAAAAAACAAAACAAAAAGTATTTAAAAATTATGCAAATGAGTATGAGTGGTACCAGGCTCCATAGATGTTGATGTAGCCTGGAGCCCCTTGGATCATTTGCATAATTTTTAAAGCCTTTTTTATTTTTGGGGGGAAAACAAGGGCATAAGAAGCGAAAAGAGCATATACTGTACTGTCAGTGGGGCCATACACCAGCATAAGTGTGCTTAGTATACAATCCCTGATCCTGAATTTACTTGCAGGTGGATGAGGAGCAGTTTAAAAAGATCTTGGGTTACATCAAAACTGGAAAACAAGAAGGTGCCAAGTTGCTGTGTGGTGGGAACCCTGCTGCAGACCGTGGCTATTTTATCCAACCCACTATTTTTGGAGATGTGTCTGACAATATGACCATTGCAAGAGAGGAGGTAAACTTTCCTAAATAGTTTACTTTTGTTATTCTGTTCCTTCTTTCATTTCAAGTTACAATTGGGTATTAATGGATTAATTTTAACCATAACAATATAACCTCATAGGATGAGTTTTTGTTTTATTTTTTTTTTTCTATTGGATGTTTTGGTATTTTTAACAGGTTTAGGCTTTTTGCACACACATAAGCTCTTTTTAATTATAATTTAATTATGTATTTAGTGCCACTGTCTAATTCAACATTGACATTTTATGTTGAATGCTTTGATCCTTTTATGTACCTGGACACATGACCATGTTATTTTGCCTCTTGTTAGATTTTTGGACCAGTAATGCAGATTTTAAAATTTAAGACCATTGAGGATGTCATTGAGCGGGCAAACGGCTCAGAGTATGGTCTGGCTGCTGCTGTGTTCACAAAGGATCTTGATAAAGCCAATTATGTGTCCCAGTCACTACGCGCTGGAACAGTTTGGTAAGTTGCAAAGATAACCCTAAAAAATGGATTGGCTTTACGCCCCCCCCCCCCCTCCCTCATTAAATGAATAACATACCCCTTCTCAGTCCTACATTTCAGAAAATAAAGTAGAGTAATAAACAGTAGTTGTAATTTCCAATCCTGTTAGACAGTCTGACTGCTTAAGGCCCCTTCCACACTTGCATTGCAGATCACGTCAGAGTCTGATCAGGGTGCGATCAGGGTTTGGTCAGTGAAAAACGCACATTTCGCATCAGAGTTCAATCAGTTTTCAGTCAGAGTTTGTTCAGTGTCTGTTTTTCATGCGCGTTTTCAATGCAATTTCAATGCGTTTTTCACACGCAGAAAATGCGCGTGAAATGGACTCAGGGCTGAGCTCTATCTTTTCTATGGCAATTGATGCATGAAAAACGCATTGCACTTGCAAGTGTCTCAGAGTGCAATGCGTTTTTGATGAAACTCCGTAGACTTGTATGGTGCGTTTTTCACGCGCGTGACTTGCAAAAGTAGAGCAAGTCCAGATTTAAACGCACGTTAAAAAAAACGCGCGTGTGTGCGTGAAAAAAAATGCAAGTCTGAAAAGACCCATTGGTTACAATGGGTCAGAGAGCAATGCAAGTTCTGCGCGTGAAAAACGCAAGTGTGAAAGGGGCCTAACTGGAAATTATTGTTCTCATATAACTTTATTGTAGCAAAGGCTCCGGACCCTTTCTTCCCTTTTTTTTTTTTTGACCTTGTTCTCCAGTGAAAGAAACCTTTTTGGGGGAGATTTATCACAAGTTTCTGAAAGCAGAACTTTAATTTTTGCCCATGGAAACCAGTCAAAGCTCAGCTTTCATTTCATAAACCAGTTTCAGGCTGGCCCAGACATCATTTACTGTTCAAAATTAGATGCATCCTTGTCTGTCCTGGTCTTCTTCCTAGAGGACTCCCCAGAAAGTGACATCCTACCCCAGAGCAGAGAACATAGAAGTGCTTTCTCCTGACTGACAGAATTTGCCACCTGGTAATTTCAGCCTCTGAAGAGCATCTCCCAGAAAAATCAGTTGATATAATGTCCCCTAGATAAATGTCCCACAGTGTTCTTAATTTTAGCCCCTCAAAACGGACCACAATGTACCCACACATATTTAAATAATACACTATCATCCCTCAATATATAATAGTAAATGCTAGCATATAATTTCCTTTCGGGGCAGCAATGCTAGCACCAATCACTGGTGTTACTGGTGGGTGTTTGCTGCAATATGCAGAAAACACCCTCCGGGTATGGAGATGGCGCTCCAATCGTTGTCATGCATTGTTTTGGGGTTAAAGTTCGGAACTCATGATATGTGCGTATATGTGCCTTCTGCATAGGGCACGTGCAAATGAAACCCCTACGCAGTTGTGAATGGGTTTAAGATCTATCCAGAATGTGTGTGACTTTGCTGTGAGAAGTGCATCAAAATTATAAGGATTTATAGAGTGCAGTGTAAAAGATTAAATATTTTCCCTTCAAAATAAATGTCATTTTCTACTTGAAGTTTACACTTTATTTCAGTTTACATAAAATGAAAAATAAGCTTTGCTAATATTCCTGTGTGAAATTTGTTGATCATTCCTTTTCTTCAGGATCAACTGCTATGATGTGTTTGGAGCTCAAGCTCCATTTGGAGGCTATAAAGCTTCTGGCACAGGAAGAGAGCTTGGAGAATATGGCTTGGAGGCCTACACAGAAGTAAAAAATGTGAGTCCAACCTATTTTTCTTCTATTTATTTTTAATAATATATCACTGCTCAAACCTCAACTCTAATGTTCTTTCTACATTTCTATGGTATCATTTAATTATTTTTCTTTTTTTTGCCTTTTGTTTACAGGTGACTATTAAAATTCCACAGAAGAATTCATAAAATAGTGGCTGATAACGTGCACCTCCTGACATGTGAAAATGACATAGCAGTTTTTCCTTTTTGGGTGAAGCATTTACTTCATAAAATTTTCTGTGTTTAACATTTGCTCAGATAAATGGAACAAAGTTCCTTAGTTCTTCTTCTGTTTGTGTTGTATGTGTAAAACGTGTTGATGTAGGATCTTCTTCTGATGTTATTGCTGTGCTCCTTTATTCCACATATGACTGTAACTTCAACTTCAGCACTTATTTTTCTAAAGATTTATACAAGTTTACAACTTGGCTGCAACTCTACTTATTCAGAACACGCAAGTTGATATAATAAAGCTCATCTTACCTTTATAATGGTTTATACTGGTGTGTTTTATGTCCTTTCCACCCCCCCATTAATAGAAAATATATTGAATGTATACAGAGATGTACAGTTTTTCATGTCTTTGGGGTGAGCAACAGTTTGGCCTACATAATGTGATCTGTGTTGTTGGCTGTTTTTTAACCTTTAATGCCTGCCATTATGCCTGTGATCATTAGAGAGGTATTCCCATGAAGACAACATTTATTAGTTGGCTTACTTTATGACAGAAAGTTAGGACACAATTCTGTCGGGTCAGCAGTATTTCTGGCGCACTGATCATTATTTATTTATTTATTTTTTTAGGCCCTACCCTTTTCTTAGGCCACACCCTTTTGCCAAGCTAGTCATAGGGGAGCCAGAAAACTGCACTAAAAACTGTCTGCACCATGTTTATAAAAGGGGTTTTAGACAAACTATGACAGAATTTTGTTGTGGACAAATTAATAAATCTCCCCCCTCCGCCCTGCATTCCAGGACGAGCTCACACACAGATTCTCACATTTCAGGCCGGCCAACAGCTGAGGAGAGTAAATCTACAGCCAGATAAGATCTTTATATCAGGGGAAGGAGGTACAGCAGAGCTGACTGTGTGTGATATAACTGTATCCTCTTTCTGTGTCAGATAATATTGAATGTTCAATGCTAAATAAAATTGTAGGTAAACCTGGACCCTGATAATGTAACCAGACTGTCAGCACCCAGCATCTCATAGTACTACAGGGATCATGAAGTGTCTGCTTAGAGAGTCCCCACCCAGACCCAGGATTTTACACTGACCACCACTTGTAGGAGCTAAAACAGGAATAAAACTGAGTTAAATAATTTTATTGTGTAAATCTCACTAGGGGGTTATAATTTCTTTCATGGGCAAACCCCTTTAACGGGCTTCACCTTGTGTTTTTGCCGCATTAGAGAATAGGCATGATAGCGGGGGGAAGAGAGTGTTGTTGCGTCTCCCATGAGTGAAGAGAACAGAGTAATAGGACCTGAAAAATGACATTGCTTAAAGGAAATCTGCCATGGTATTTGGGACACTAAACCACCCACCAGTCCTTACAGACCAGTGGTTTTGTGTCCGAAATCACCTTGGATGATTTTTAAGCTATCAGTTAAAAAAAAATAAAAAAACTTTTATACTCTCCTCGCTCCTTGTTCCCCTTGGCACCTGTGTATTGCAGTAAGTGAGGCCGGTGCATCCTGGCTGCACTGTGCTAGTGCCGTAGTGAACCTGTGGCAATATCACAGCTTCACTTGCTGATTCGCAAGAGGAGTTGCTGGCCCGGGATCTTCTGATGTAAGTCTAATGAGCCTCATTGAACTCTCATCTAGGTAAGCATAAACGTTTTCTTTTTTTTATTTTTCACCATTTGCCGCCCTCAATTCTCAAATTGATTTGGGACGCAAAACCACATGTCCGCAAGGAACTGTAGTTGGTTGGGGGTCTTAAATCGAAATGACAGCTTCACTTTAAATGCCTAAAATGCCACCGGTATTTCTAAGTAGTCAGTATTTTAGATATAATATTATTAACCAGAAAGAAATCCTAAAAATATCAATATCTATGTGTAAAAACTTCCTGACTCAAAACTGCTGAGGGTTTTAGCTTTGATTCTACGGAGGGAGGGCCTGCAGTAATGGATGGTCATAGATGCCTCTAGTGGTGATGCTGTTGATCGGGCAGCGGTGATCATGGGTGCAACAGATTCATTAAGCACGTGCGCCAGAAATTATGAATTTGGCGCTTCCCTGCACTGGCCCGACAGTACACCAACTTTTTTGTGGTGCACCTTAAACATAGGGCATGCAACAGACTTTGCATGTTAAATCCGGTGGAATCTGGTGGAAGATCCAAATGAGCACCGGAACGCCCCCTTAGTTGCATGCAGGCTGGTGCAGCTGTGCCACAATGGTGGCACAAACACTTCTTTAATACAGGCAGTCCCCGGGTTACATACAAGATAGGGTCTGTAGGTTTGTTCTTAAGTTGAGTTTATATGTAAGTCGGAACTGTATATTTTATCATTGTAATCCCAGGCAGAACTTTTTTGGTCTCTGTGGCAATTGGATTTTAAAAATGTTGGATTGTCATAAGAATCAATATGAACAATAAAGCTTTATCACAGATGCCTGTGGTAACTGTTAGAGCTGTTTATTGTAGCCTAGGACTAAAGTACAGTAAATTACCAATATCTAGGGGTAGTATGTAAGTCGAGTGTTCTTAAGTAGGGGACCGCCTGTACCTGTAAAAGCAGTTTACACCTAAAAAGAAATGTGACCCCATGTCGGATATCTAATCTTTTGGATACATTCAGGCTGGCTGGTAGTTTGAGGAGATGACTTAAAAGGATTAAACAAGTGGGAACTGTGTAAAGAGCTTACACTCGTAATGTACTTGATGTTTAAGAACAGTCAGTAACAATTAGGAGCAAAGAGAAAGTAAGATTGGTCTACTTAACCAGGATAATCAGTGATTATTATGTCAAGTCTGGAAAAGTTTTTCATTTTACTGAATCCTGTAGGCTGGTTGGGTATTGTGTGTGTGTGTGTTTCTGTGTGTGGGTTTTTTTTTTTTTTTTTTTCTGAAGCTTTAAAAATAATTTGTAAAATAAGTGTTGGAAACCAGGCTAGTTTTTAGATAGTTTATATCTCCCTACTGAAAGTAATAATACATCTTTATATAGTGCCATCATATTCTGCCACGCTTTACAAATCGTGAGGCAAATGTACGAACAAAGTAAGATAGTACATAGTAATAACAGTCATATAACACAATGGGGATGAGGGCTTACAAGCTATGCATCTTGGTAAAGTAGCAAATGGAAAGATAAGATTCTCTGTGGTCTAGAGTAGAAGCAACTCTTCAGCGACTGTTCATTAAGCTTTGGTTGGATTAAAGTAGTCAGGTGATTCGTCCGCAGTTCCGGTCATCTTGTAGTTATATTCCTTCTTCTAATACATGAGATATCCACTAATACCCCCAATAAGAAGAATGACGACGATCAGAGGGGAGAACCTACATCTCTGCTTTTTCATATAGAAGCTGCTTTCCGTGATGAAGCATAGAGATTGTCCTAGTTTGGTGGGTTTTCACTGATCACTCATAGAATATAGTAAGTCATGTGAATATACCCTGTTGTAGGTCACGGTCTCCCCACTGTTCTTTTCTTGCTTTTTCTATAGCATAAGGGCAATTGCTTAGCAGCAGTGTGAGTAACATGTGGCAACAAGCTTTTTTTACTTTAGTCTTTGAAGATTTGAGTCAGTCATCACAGTCCATCTGGCGAAGACTGTGCAACACCCCTGCCAATGCACATGGCAGAGGAGTAGTTGCGAAAAAGCCCCTGGTACCATTTAGTACATTCTGTGTGTATATATGTATATACAGTGTATATGTGTATATACAGTGCCGCCCCGGCCCGCCGCCCGGCACCCCACCCCCCAACACCCCCCCCCCCCCCCCCCCCAGTTGGTGGGACTGGGTCAATAGCTGATCTCCAAAACCAAACACCTTCAGATTACATACACAACAACATATGTGTACACTCTTGTGCACACACATTTATCAGCACATACACACACATGCCCTCTAACTACACTTCATGTTACTTCTATGATATAAGTGGCAGTCATGTATTCAGTAATTTATTGATAGATTTCCTTCCTGTTGGGATCCCCCTCAGTCCAGCAGAGGGTTACAGAAGGGGGAAGTTAGGACACACTCAAAGCAACTACTACTTCTTTCTTGGTGAGGCAGCTCCCCAACTTGCAGCCCTAAATGCCAACATCCATCCCTCCAAACTCTCTGGGACATCGGTTAAACAAACTGCATCTCCTGCCTCAAGTTCTCTGCTCTAATTTGTCAGAAAGGAGGGAGGTTCAAGAGCCAGTTTGGTCTGGGACAATGAGGGGGCATATCGGTAACATTCTCTCACGTCAACCATCTGTGGGGACGGGCGGGACAGCTGTAAAAAAATCTCATGTCCCGGAACGGATAGGAGCTATGCACATTGAATCCAGTGTGTGTACTTGAGCGGACTTTTCGTAGCGCCAGGGGAATGGAGGGATAAGGTGATTATAGAATTTTTTTTTAACTGCTATCCCACAGATACCAATTTCTCCGGGGCAATTTGGAACGTAAAGTCCATCATCCTAGGGTCTTTGGGTTAGTTTTGGTGTCTCACGCCCTGACAGGTTCCGTCTAAAGCAGGACAATGGTTAGGTCATAAGGTGTATGGGTCCACACAAACATTGTGCAGAATGTGAGGTAGGGCTTTCATTCATTCAAATCTAATAATCTAGCATTTAGAACTGAGGAAAAAACATCTATCCCCCCGTATAAGCAGTGAAAGTTAATTTCTTTTTCCCTTTTCATTGTGTCCATTCTATTACTCTGAAGTAATCTCTCTAATCATGTTTCCGATATTTACAAATGCCATATTTCATTGTTATGTCTGGCCTGTCTTGCATGCTCCTGTCACCCAGGCCCCTACGACGGGATCCAAGAAGGTGATCTGACCCAGCCGAAGGCACCCCTCCTCTGCTGCACTCATCTAGATGACTGTAAACTGCATTATGAAAACAGCTACTTACCCCCCAAATACCCTTGTAAAACCTGCTGCTGGCATGGAACCCTGCAGCTCTGGGTTTTCCCAGGTTACCAAGGACCTTGCTCTGATGCGTTTGTCAGAATATGTGGACGGCTCCAGATGGGAATAACACCTTGTTGGAAGCCATTACCACTTCCGGTTCCTTAACCACTACTAGTGCCGCCCACCCATAAACCAATCCAAAGCTGCAGAGAAGACTGGAGCACTTCAAGAAGCCGAAAACCATCTGCCACTCCCCTCATCCCGTTACCGAGCAAGCGCTGGTCTCTTAGCACAGCCGGTCGGGCTACTAATCAATCTAGAAACTACAGAAAGTCCTTCTGGCCATTAGCTGGTGCCAAAAGGCCCTTACATGCTGGAAGGATTGATGAGGTTAAGGTGGACAAAATCAGCTCTCTCTGATTGGAAAGATGGCAGATCATAACATGGAGCGAGTTATGATGTTGAAAGTACTTAGAAAAGCATCTAATCCCACTTACAAATACCCTGCAGGAATGGCGAACTGCTTTACGGATAGACTGCATCAGTGTATCAAGAGGCCTGGGAAGGCACCGGATTCAATATGTAACATAAACAATCCATTTTGTGTACCCAGCTCGCTTGGGGCCCTACCTCCTCTGGAATTGTTAATGCAACTTAGTGCTTATTTTGTTCAATACTGATTGTAAGACCTTTTTTTCCCTTTTAATACTACCTTCTTTTCCCTTTTACCAACCCCACCCCTTTTTTTTTAGGTATAGAACTGTTTAGCCCTGGTATGCTGACTTCTTGACTTCTTGAACCTGTCTCTATTCTACTTCAGGTTGGGATTCATGCCGCCTGGTGTCTGGTGTAAACGGAGGGGGCGGGGGTGTTTATACCTGTACTAATTTTTCCTGTTTTTTTTGCACCACAAAAACAACCTATTACCACCTTACCACTGTCCCCAGAGGGCCTAATATACCCGTTTGATATGATATTGCGCATATGGACAATTATGATTGGAATTCAAAGGATAAAGGTGCCTACAGGATACTGGCTCATGAAGCTTGGATGGGTTGGGGCACCATCCATCTCCTCTTTTTTCCTCTTTTTCTCCTCTTTATGCTAGGGGAATAATCTATTTTTGGTGCGCGGAGAGTGTTGTCTTTTACACAAGATTTGAAGGACCACCTACAATGGACCTAACGTCATTATATCCTGGCTCTTTTAAATAAAAAATGGAGCCGTCCCTGATATTGGCCAGTGTTTATAATCCCTCCCCCCCCTTCAGGTGCAATTTTTCCCCCCTTTCAGGTGCAATTTCATCATACATTCACATTTCATCCCCCGACCCTATCCCTTGACTTTATATGCTACTCACAACAGGAAGTCTCTGTATGTGGTGGTATACTTCAATACTGTTTGAGATAGGTCCTTGATAGAACTTTGGCAGGTGACCATGAGGTCTGCCCCATCCTCCCCAACTGCATTTCGTGACCTTGTGGAGAGCCTTGGGGCTTGGAAAATGTCTGGTGTCCGATGTTAATGGATCTATTCTCTACGAGCCATCTTTTGCCACAAGAGTAACCAACGCACAACAGGCGGCCACTTTAAAAATTTTGCCAGGGGTCTGCCAGGGGGTCAGCACTGTCCAGCAAGTCCATGATTTCAAACGTCATTTTTATGTAACCTACCGTTCTTGCTCGCCCCTGCTGCTAAATCCGTGAGACATTTAATGAGAAGCAAGTCTGTCCTTCGACCTCTTGTCCTATATTTTGGTTCTAGTCACCTGCATTCTCCTGTTTTTGTTTGCCGAGTCTTCTTCGCAGGGAAATTAGTATAACCAGGTCTCTGAGAAGAAATAGTTAAGGCCTTTCTAGAACGTCCTGGTAAAATTCATTAATGGCGCAATAGGTCATTCAATAGGCATCTCCTGTCAACGTCACGCCCCTTGATGATGATGGTCTGTTTATATTGCAACTGGGCACTAATAACACTGGGGGGAGATGCTAATCAAAATTCCACTAAGAAGACTGATGTGTCTTGGGTGTTGTGTCCTCTTGTCCCGGTACCCGGGCAGCCATGAAAGAGTTTCATTTGAAGGTCAAACCTTACAACTGATAAGGGCGTTTTTAAAAGAGCGCATTGATAAAATCTCTATCACCCCGTTTACGTTCCTAACAATATCACCCTGATATTAATATTCCATGTTCCGCTTAAGATATGTGCCTTTGATTACATACACTTCTTCCCTTGGGTTAGTGAGGCCTCCTATCCTCTCTAATTCCATATCAGACCATGCCTATTTTGTGGATGTTCCATCCAGCTTTATTAAAAAAAAAAACATAACCCACTTCCTGACATGTGTACATCCTTGTACGCACATGCCGGCTGTGGGTGTATGGGAGGGCTTACGTCTGGATTCCTCTCCATTACAAAGTGCGTGTTTTGCTGCATAACTATTGCTTGCATATATGGGGCGGAGCCCAGTTGTCCCACTAACTGGATGTTCCCAACTTAAAACGCTTTACCTGACATTTACATCTGTAGTAACAACAAAAATCACAAGCTTGCTTGCGGGTGGGCAATTGAGATGGCTCATGGGCTGCTCCCCCTGTATGGTCACTAGTGGGGAAACTATGAATGCAATTGTTTGTGCAATTTTTAGGTGTGTATTAAAAAATGGAAACGGCAAAATGAAAAAAAGGGCCTCAATTGGGAAGGGGTTAAAAAACTGTGTACCCGTGCCCATTCTTGTAAAACCCCTATGCTAAAGCCAAAATTCTGCCTTCACATGATTAACATCTTATTTGGGGGGGTGGGGGGGGGGTAAGGAAAACCGTAGGGTCACGCTCCCATGCTGCGCCAGCTTCTTTTGTTGTCGGCACAGAGTTTTGCTTGCTCCCAATAGTAACGCTACTTGGTTTGACAAGGACACACCACCTTGGGAATTAACTCCATCAATGGTCTAGATGGAGGGGGAGGCTAGTGTTGTTTTGTATATGGACACAAAATCGGTACAGAGGAGGTCCCTTCGATCATTTTCATCAGTTAAATGATTCCTATGCACCTTTTGCCATATTCCTTACCAGACCGGCTATAATCTGTAAACTAGCTTTGCCATGCTATAGACAAACACCAAACACACATTGCGGTATGGACCAGTTGGTAGAAACCACCCTCCTTTACTTACTTCTCAACTGCTCCCCCCTCATCCTCTGCATCCTGCCTGCAGGCCGCGGGAAGTGCCCTTATATCCCAGCCGTACAGAGAGTTAGGATCCATTCACATCACTTGGCGAGGGACGGTGGGAGCTGGGTCCTTGCTCCGATGTGGACGCGAGGGGTGGGGTCTTGATCCCTGTTTGGGTGGCCTTGGCACTTGTACGGTGCCTAGTTTAATATGGAACTGCTGGTCCTTCACTTGTGAATGTTATAGTGAACACACCCATTGTGGCCTCTGTGCAAGGTACTAACAACGTTGAATTTCATTGCATAGAGGAAATGTGCCCACTCAATGAGGTTTCATCACTAAGGGAACAACTGCCGCCATTCAAAAGTATGCCCCCCTTTTTTCCAAACCAACCTGAATCCCAGCTGCGTTCCCAAACACTGAATCCCAGCTGCGGTGCTATGTAGAGGCTCAAACTCAGAAGTCCACCATGACCTGGGGCCTGCCTTCCAAGAAGAATGGGATAAACCATGCCCCCAGCAGAGGACAATTTGTCAACTACACTAAAAAGCCTTAGACAATGTTTGATAAATGTAATTGATGTTGTTAGATGAGGAACACTTTTTCATTTCATCGCTTCTACTTGATCTATTAGCCTACTTTCATGAACGCAAAATGGCCCAGATTTCTATGCGTTGCAACAATCCTCCCCCAAACCGGGTCCTACCCCTATCCTTTCTTGGGGCCTGGAGTCAGCCGGGGCCCAGAATACCGGAGTGGCTGGCGGTTTGCGGCCTAGGCACCCTAGTGTCACGGTGCTTGGTATGGGGACTGGAGGGCTGGTCCCACAGCCTTGCAGGTCTCCAGCGGTGGTATTAGAATGAGAAGATGCTGTGGTAACTGATTCTCCCTGGGGCGAGGACCCTTAAATCTTTAGTTTTGTCCCTGGTAGATAGATGAGCAGGCCGGATTCAGTTGGTGGGGGCCCGGGGGCCCTGGGCCCGCAAAATCTGGTGGAGATGCCACCAATTAATTGGTAACGCGTACACCTCACGTCCTCCTGCTTCCTTTCCCTTCCCGATGTAACACAGCTACCACAAAAAAACCTCCCGCTCACTAACTCTGGCCAGTAACACAGCCCGCCTCACCACCAACACCAGCCGTAACACAGGCTCATCATACAGAGCTCCATACATCCGCTTCACACCTCAACCCCCCCCAGTAACACATCTACCATACAACACCGCCACAATCCAATAGCAGCCCCGCTAGCCTCCGATCACCCAGGTCACACAAGCTACATACAACAAAGCCGCCTCACCCATAACACAGCTTACATACCCGACCGCGCCTCACCCCCAGTAACACAGCTACATACAGCCGCCTGAACAGCCCTCCAGCCCGCCTCATACAGCCGCCTCCCCAGTAACCCAGCTACGTACAGCCAGCCTCAAACAAGTGCCCCTCACCGCCAGTAACACCTCTACCATACAGCCCCGTCCGGCCCTCACCCCAGTAAACAACGCTAATACAACAAGAGCCTCCCCACACCCCCATAACCATGCTACATACAGCCGCCTCACCCCAGTAAAACACAGCTACATACAACAAGCAGCCGCACTCAACCGCCAGTACACCGCTCATACAGCCGCCTCACCCCAGTAACCCCAGCTACATACAGCCGGCGACAGCACAAAACACATATATATATATACATATTACACACATATATATTATACATATATCTATAATATATATATAAATAGAGAGAGAGAGAGAATATACATACATTTTCCATATACAACACAGTTAATACAAAATCCACATCAGTTCACATTTATATATAATGTACACACATATATGCTTATATAATATATGCGTGTATAAACACAGTAGATGCTAATAACAACATATACAAACATTTTACTAATATCCCATAGACACAGTAAGATGCGCTATATACACAGTAATGCATATTAAACACATATACACAGTAGATGCATATATAACACATAACACCGTAGATGCATTATACAACAGTTACAGCCGTAGAATGGCATATATACACCGTTACAACAACAGTAGATCATATAATTAACACAGTTTACAACGTAGATGCACTATATACCCAGTAATACAATATATAACACAATACACAGTATATGCATATATACACATGAATGAAAAGATACTGACGGCAGCACTCCTTACTCCTAAAAGTGATTTATATTCCACCATTCAGATGCGAACGTTTCGTCCATTCCCCATCAGGACTTTTTCCAAGCATAGTGAGCGTAGCCTCCGCCCGCCGCCTTTTAAATAGCGGACAGGTGATTGCCCAACACTGTGTACATAAGTTTAACAAGTGTATCCATAAAACATGTAAGAACTCATATAAAAGTTATCATATAACATTCTTAATGAAAAAAAAAACAAAAAATAAAGTGTCATTTACTTTTAAGTCATTCTAATGTAATAAAGTGAGGGCTAAAGAGGTAACTAACGTCACGCTCCCCTAAATGTTGTCATGGTTACCCCAATGAAGCTTACAGACATAATCACGGCTTGTTCGTCCGAAAAGAACAACAAAGTGCAGAAGTGGTCCAAAAAATTGCAATGTTTCCAAATAGAGGAATAATAGAATACATACCTAATACTTTGGGAATCTATAACAAATATAGTCATATTGCGGATCCTATGTAAAGAAAAAAACACCCCCCGTCCGGAGGAAAAAAGTTCACATCGGCAGTGCGTAGAATTAGGCTTGTGGCGTAATGAATAGCCATCGCAAATGTAGAAACCCGTGCAAGATGGACAGTTAGTGCGACCCCCGGGGAAACCAGTACGGACCTCGAGGACGTCGCGGGAAGGTGCTTGCTCGTGGTCCAGTGGTGAGCATTTTCAGCAAGGGTAAAGGACACACCAACATGTGCCGACAGCCAGAATGGAATTCATGCCTGCTAAGAGTCCCATCCGGGTGCACTGCTCCCTTATTATGGATCCACCGGCCCGCATGTATCACCATCGTCACATCGTCGCCCGTCCCCAAATGGAAATCCACATGGTCCCCAATTTTTTACGTCGTAAATGCGACGGGATAGAGGAAGAAGAGAGGAAAATGTTAGCACATATGACTGCACAAACCTATATCAAATATAAGGTATAGATTAAATAACTATCCTCAACGTAAATGAACTGTGTAACACATTTAGTTTAGTTGTTAGAAGAAATGACTCATATACAGAGAGGGTATACAGATCCTGTGCTCATTGTAAAAGGTACCCTTTATAGAAATACATTTCAGGGGAAATCCGTATTCGACCACGGGGACAAGTGACACATTGTGGAATCCCTGGGACTCTCTACGTTTCAATAAATTTCTCCTATTGCCACCCTAGACCTCGAGTTAGCGGAGGACCCTATCATAATCATGAACCTTAGTTCATCGAGTGAGTGACCAAGCTTCAGAAAAATGACGGGGACCGGTAAATCAAGCTTGTTTGTACGTAGTGCTATATTTATGATTATTTAAACCGTAGTCTGCCATTCCGTAGTCGTTTCACACACACGACATAGCATCTTTGCATGACACTGTAGACATATATCACATAGTCACTCTACATTAAGTGAGAAAATTTTCTTGTATTTTTTACCAGAGATCGTGTGCACAACTATCGCCTTTCAATAACAGGAGCAAAAAAATTGGTCACAGGCCATACCTGGATAGCATCCTTACGAGGGCCTTGTTCCTTTCCTCTTGGGACTACATCCGTTTTTAAACCAACAATGTCCTCTTAGTGTTTATTCCGTTTTAGGAGATCGTGGAGGTAGCTGAAAAAATGGGTGAGCTTTTCTAGAACGTTTTAAAATGCACCCCATTATCACTTACCTCGTGGCAATCTTTGGCTATTGGAGTGTATGTAGTGACCAACGGGTATGCGGGTATTAGACTTAGTCACCGTTTGAGAAGAGAGTACGGGATTGGCGGTCTGTCTTGACTTTTGTATATTCCACTCACAAGTGATTTGGGGTATCCCCTATTGATAAATTTTTTACCCATCTTGAATAATTCAGATTGTTGGGGTCCACATCATCCAAAATCCTTTTGAAACCCTCAACAGCTGACTGTAGGGTAAAAACGTACCATACTTTGGGGTGTTGACTTTCATATCTATCTAAGGCAGTGTGTTAAATCTGTTTTTTTTACATGAAGATTAGTTCTTAATTAAATGATTATCAACATAAAAACACTTGGTATCCAAATGTAAGTTGGACTCAGACATAACCATGGTAAATGTTATGTGGGGGATCCACACTATTGAGAAATTCCAAGAAAAGTGTCCAGTGATGGGCGATCTCCCACCCAAATGGAGAATACGTCGTCGATGTAACGCCACCTCCAACAGTACTTGTCTGAATGTGGGATCCATAAACTCCGTCTCCTCCAGGTCGGCCATCACAATGTTGGCATATGCTGGGGCCCACGTTGGACCCCAATCGCCGTTCCGCTTAACTGTCCAAAAATTCCTCATTGAATTCTAAAATAGTTACACGTGAGAATCATCTCCAGAGTCCGGGATAAACTCTTTCAACTCTGTTCCCCTCTTCGATTATTGAGAATTGGAGTAGAATTTTAGCCCACACTGGTTACGCCCACGGTCATGGATTAATAGACGTAAAGAACTTGTACGTCAAAGATAACCAGAAACGCCCCTGTGGTACAAAAAATGGTAGAAATTTGTTCAAAAATCAGTATGTGTCCCTCACATATGATTTAGCATTGATCGCATTATTCGCAGAAGTTTGTCAATAATATATCTGCTGGCTGAAGTGTGAATAACTCGCCCAGACCATTGGTTCTGCCCGGAGGGGGGACAGACCCTTATGTCTTTTAAGGCAGACATACGTAGTGTAGTTTTGGGGAATTTAGGAATCAAAAATTCATGCAGTTCTTTGTCAATGACTCATAGCAACGCATGGATCAACCAAAATCCTAAGTCGCTTAAAATGTTCATGTGGGGTTCTGTATCAACTTTTTTGTATACCTCCACATCACCACCCAACTGCCTATAAATCCGCATTCATAGATACGGTACGGTCCATAACGACACCCTCCCCCCCTTATCACGGGTTTAATTACCAGATTGTCGTTATGGATCAAAGCTCTCAAGAGAACTTTTCTCATTTTCATAGATAGATGTGCTTAATGGACTAGTGGCAGAACCTGTTATATATGTCTCATGTCCTTACACTGTTGTAATGTAAGACTTCACTGCAGGAGAAAGTAGAGGTGGACAAAACCTGCCTTCAAATTAATCACAATCCTGTCAATTTAAAATCCTGTACCATATGTTCCTCACCACATCAATATCACGGGACGGAATTTTAACTCATAAACCACGTTTTTAGCTTAATGGATATAAGAAAGGCATTCAGCTCTATGTCTAAGTGAGCCAATCCATTGTGGTCACTGGACAATATGATAGTCCCTTCTCAGGACTTGTAGTTCAATCAGGGGTTGGATATGTAGAAATATTTACCACAGGATGTCTGTTCAGTTCCTCTTGGCATTCTGGTTCAGTGTCCCTTCGAAGAATTTGCCACTTCGTTCTAAGTTGTCGTGGGTATTTGCGTCCCCCTTCGTTCTTAGTCCTGGGTTACCACCCGTTGGTTCCACTGTTGGTGGTCCTAAAAAATCATCATTTTCTTGGGGTATTCTCTGGTTTTTTGAGTGGGTGGGGCGTCTCTTTTGTTGTCCCCGTTTATTCTTTAATTGTGCGATTCACTTTCTCCATGTATAAATTTTCCCAAGGCGTAGTCATCTCTATCCCTGGTCCCAACCCTTTTTTTTTTTTCATGTCGCTTCATCTCTTCCTGTTCCTTTTTAATTAATTTCAGAAAAATCGTATTAGTTTTTTTCTTTATAGCTATTAAATCCGGATCACCCAAAGACCTTTTAGTTCTGTTTCAGTCGCCAAAGTTTCTGTTGTCCCGATGTCAATTCAGACGGTATGAACTCGATGTTAAACAGGATAATGTCCAGAGCTAAATTTGTTCGATGTCCTTCTGAATCTGTTACAACAAAATTTCCACATTGTTGGAAAAAGTCATTTTGGGGTCCAACTGGATTCTTAACCTCTCTCGGGATAATCTTAATGTTTATAATCTTGGCTTAAAGGATAAGTGTCAATTGAAAATTAATCTGTCTTCTAGACCAGTATTCCTACTTGCGTTCAGGTCAACTTTGGCTGAATTTCCAAAACGGCCGTCACCCAAGAGAGCCACCGGAATTCTGTTTTATATCGTCCTCTGGATATGAAAATAATTTAGGTGGTGAAATGTTTGATTCCATATAGAACAAACCGCGTGCTAAGCTCCCAGTCGCAAGTAACGAGATCACAAACAAAAGTTTGGTATGCAGCCACCGCGTGCAGAAAGGGAGAAAAACGTCGGGGTGCAGTCTGCAACATCGGGTCCACTCAGGGCCCGTGTATGCAGGAAAGGAAAAGATAACTGAAGCAGCACTCCATAAAAGTGATTTATTTCCACCTTCAAGGATGCGTAACGTTTCGTCCATTCAATCAGGACATTTTTCAAGCATAGTGAAGGTATCCGCCCGCCGCCTTAATAGCGGACGGTGATTGTCAACACATTGGTACATAAATTTTAACAAGTGTATCCATAAAACTTGTAATAACCATATAAGTATCATATAATCTTCTTAATGACAATAACTTGGGGGCATTACTTGTAAAGTAATTTATAATTATAAAGTGAGGCTAAGAGGTCACGCACGCTCCCCTAAATGGTTGTCATGTTACCAATGAAGCTTATACAGACATAATCACGGACTGCACCTGTTCGTCCGAAATAACAACAAGTGCACGAAGATGTCAAAATGCAAGTGGACAAATAAGGACATAATAGAATACTATACCTAATAACATTTGGGATTATATAACAAAGATTAGTCCAGCGGATCCTATGTACAAAACCCCCCGTCCGGAGGAAAAGTTCACGCCATGCGTAGAATATAGGCTTGTGCGTCATGATAGCCATCGCAAATGTAGAAATAAACCCGTGGCAAGATGAGACAGTTAGAGGCGACCCGGGGAAAACCAGACGGAACCATCGAGACGTCGCGTGAAGGTTCTCGGTGGTCCCAGTGGTGAGCAATTTCCAGCAATGTAAAGAACAAACAACATGAAATGCCGAACAGCCGAGTATGTCATGCTGCTAAGAGTCCCATCCTGGTTGCACTGCTCCCTATTGAATCCACCACCGGCCCCCGTGTATCCCATCGGCCATCGTCAGCCGTCCCAAATTGAAATCCACAGGTCCCATTGTTCGTCCTCGATAAATGCTACGTATATAGAAGAAAGAGGGAAAATGTTAGCACATATGACTGCAACAAACCTTATCAAATATAAGGTAATAGAATTAAATAACATATCCTCACGTAAATTAACTGTATAACATTGAGTTTAGTTTGTTAGAAGAAGATACTCATATACAGAGAGGTTACAGATCCTGGGCTCATTGTACAGGTTACCCTTATATATAACATTCATGGGGAACTCCTTATTCAGACCCGGGGACTAATGGCCCTAGTTTGTGATCCTTGGACTTCTCACTTACACGTTTCAATAAGAGTTCTCTATTGCCACCTCGAGTTCTGCGGAGGAATCCTATCAACTAATCATGAACCTGAGTTCAATCGATGGAGTACCATCTTCAGAAAAATTACATGGGACCGGTAAATCAGAAGCTGTTGGACGTATGCTATATTTATGATTATTTAAATCCGTAGTCTGCACTGCCGTAGTCGTTTTCACAACCGACATATACACTCTTGCTATGGACAAAAACCTTGAGACATAATCACATAGTCACTTCTACATGAATGAAAAATTTATCTGTATTTTTTTTACCAAAAGATCCGGGTGGCAAAACATATCTCCTTTCATAACAGGGAGCAATTGTCACAGCCATACATGGATAGCATCCTTTACGAGAGGCCCTTGTCCTTTCTTGGGCTACTCAGTTTTAACCAACATGTCTCTAGTTTTTATTCCGTTTATAGGAGATCAGTGAGGTAGCTGAAAAAATGGTTGGAGCTTTATGACGTTTTAAATGCACCAATTATCACGTACATCGTGGCATCTTGTTGCTATGTGGAGTGTATGTAGGACCAACGGTAATGGCGGGTATTAACTTAGTCACCCGGTTTAGAAGAGAGTAGGGATTGGCGCTAGTCTTTGAACTTTTGTATAGTGTTCCACTCACAAGGATTTTGGGGTATCCCCCTATTGATAATTTTTTACCCATCTTGAATAATTCAGATTGTTGGTCTCAACATCATCCACAATCCTTTTGGACCTCAACAGCTGCTGTAGGGTAAAGAACGTTACATACTACTACTTCTCCTGCAGTTGAGTCCTTACATTTTACCACAGTAGTGAGAGACATTGAGACATATAAACAGGCTTCCTGACACGATGTCCATTAACACGATCTGATCTATGAATGAGAAACGTTCCTCTTGATGAGTTGAATCCATTACGACAGATCTGGTAATTAAACCCGCTGATAAGGGGAGGATTGTCCTTATGGAACCGTAACCGGTATATATGAATAATTATTTATAGGCAGTTGGGTGCTGTGGAGGTATCAAAAAAGTTTTGATACAGACCCCAAATTAACATTTTTTCTAAGAGACTTCGTTTTGGTTATCTCGTGTTGCTATTGATTCCTTGGACAAACGAAACTGCAATGATTTTTTGAATTCCTAAATTCCCCAAAATAACACTACTGTATTTCTCCTAAAATACATAAGGGTCTGCCCCCCCTTCCTGGCAGACCAACATTTGTCCTGGGCGAGATATTCACTTTTCAGCCCAGCAGCTAATTTCCTTGACCAAATTCTAGAATATATGCGATCAATGCTAAATCATTGTGGGGAACACACTGATTTTAATGAACAAAATTTCTACCATTTTTGTACCTACAGGGGCGTATCTGGTATCTTTTTGTTACCGTTACAAGTCCTTTATCTTACGTTTATCATGACCCGTGGCTTTAACCAGTGGTGGCTAAAATTCTACTCAATTCTCAATACTCGAATGAGGGGAAAGAGTTTATCCCCTCGACTCTTGGAGATGATTCTCACGTGAACTATGTTTAATTCAATGAGGAATTTTTTGTACAGTTACGACGGGCACGTGAGGGGTCAACGTGTGCCCCAGTCCTGATGCCACATTGTGATGGCCGACATGAGGAGACGATAGTTTATGTATTTCCCACCCACTTCAGACAAGTACTGTTTGTGTGGCTTACCATCGACGCGTCTTCTCCATTTTGGTGTGGGTAGATCCGCCCTCCCTTGGACACTTTTCCTTGGCAATTTCACATATAAGTTGAGTCTCGCCACTACATATGCATAATAATTTAACCATGGTTTATGGTCTGAGTCCAACTTACAATTTTTTGATACGCAAGTGTTTTATGTTGATAATCATTTAAGAAGCTAATCTTCATGTAAAAAAACAGTTTGTAAACACACGTCCTTAGAATATAAAGTCCAACACCCCAGAAGTAAGATTGTACTTGCTTTACTCCTACAGTCAGCTGTTGGAGGGTCAAAAGGATTGTGGATGTGATTTATCGAGACCCAACAACATACTGAATTATTCAAGATGGGTAAAAAAATTTATCACAAGGGGATACCTCCAATCACTTGTGAGTGGGACATATACACAAAATTCAAAGACTAGACCGCCAATCCCACTCAACTCTTCTAAACGGGTGACAAGTCTAATACCCCGCCATACGTTGGTCACTACATACACTCCACATACCAACAGATTGCCACGGATTACGTGATAATTGGTGCTTTTTAAAACGGTCTATAAAAAGCTCCACCATTTTTTTTTTCAGCTCCTCGAACTGATCTCCTATAACCGGAAACAAACTTAAGAGCACATGTTGGGTAAAACTGATGTAGTCCCCAGAAATGGACAAGGCCTCTCGCCTAAAGGATGCTATCCATGTATGGCCTGTTGACAATTGCTCCCTGTTTATTGAAGGATATTTTTTTGCCACCCGATCTCTGGTAAAAAACAAGTAAATTTTTCAACTTACATGTAGAATGACTATGTGATATAGTCCCTCCAGTTTCCAGGCCAAGATGCTATCATGTCGTGAGAACAAGACTACGGAGTTCAGACTACGGTTAAAAACTCATAAATTAGCATACCGTACAACAACCAACGCTTGATTACGGTCCCATGTCTTTTTCTGAAGGCTGGTCATCACTCGATAACTCAGGTTCATGATTATTGATAGGTCCTCCGCTAACTTTGAGGTGGGCAATAGAGAACTCTTATTGAAACTAAGAAGTCCAATGGATTCACAAACTAGGGTCACTTAGTCCCCCGTGGTCTGAATAAGGATTTCCCCCTGAATGTTTTCTATAGCAGGGTACCTTTAACATGAGCCCCAGGATCTGTCTACCCTCTCTGTATATGAGTATTTCTTCTAACAACTAAACTCAATGTTATACAGTTTCATTTACGTTGAGGATATGTTTATTTATATCTATAACCTTATTTTGATATGGTTTGTGCAGTCATATATGTGCTAACATTTTCCTCTCCCTTCTTCTCTATCCCGTAGCATTTATCGGACTAAAATTGGGACCTGTGGATTTCCAATTTGGGGTACGGCGACGATTGTGGACGATGGGGATACATCGGGCCGGTTGGATCCCATATAAGGGAGCAGTGCACCCGGATTGGGACTCTTAGCAGGCATGACATCCTCTGTGTTCGGCATCATGTGGGTCTTTACCTTGCGAAATATTGCTCACGCACTGGACCACCCCGGCACCTTCCCGCGACGTCCCTCGAGGTTCCGTCCTGGTTTTCCCGGGTCGCCTAACCGGTCATCTTGACGGGTTTCACATTGCGTGCTATCATGACTCACAAGTCCATTCTACGCCATGCGTGATCTTTCTCCTCTCGACCGGGGAACGGGTTTTTTTACATAGGATCCGCATGACTAATATTTGTTATATATTCCCAAATGTATTAGGTATAGTATTCTATATGTCCTCTATTTGTACACTTGCACTTTTTTGACACTCCTCTGCACTTTGTCTGTTCTTTCGGACGAACACAAGTCCTGTGATTATGTCTGTAAGCTTCATTGGTAACCATGACAAGACAATTAGGGGAGCGTGATTTACCTCTTAGCCTCACTTTATAATTATAAATACTTTACAAGTAATGTCACTTTATTGTCATTAAGAATATGTTATATGTGAATACTTATATGGTTATTACAAACAGTTTATGGATACACTTGTTAAAACTTATGTACACATGCGTTGGCAATCACCTGTTCCGCTATTTAAAGGTCGGCGGGCGATTCCTCACTATGCTTGAAAATGTCCTGAATTGAGATGCGACGAAACGTCGCATCTGTGAAGGTGGAATAAAATCACTTTTATGGAGTGCTGCTTCAGTAATCTTTCCTTTCCTGCATCTACACGGGCCCTGAGTTGGACCCGATTGAAGACCTGCACCCGCTATTTTTCTCCTTTTCCTGCACGCGGTGCTGTATGCCCAAACTTTGTTTGTTGGATCATGCATATATACAACATAACACTGTAGTAACACATATACATGTAATAACTACTACACGCACATATTCGACTGTATATACACGGTAGGTTCTTCTGTCTTACCCCATGCCACCACTTTATAAGATAGATTAGTAGGGTGACCCCGGTGGTCAGGAGAAGCGTCGCTGCAACGCTCAGAGCCATCCTGTGCCCCGGGACTATAGTTCTGACTGTACTATGCTCCTCAGTATCTGCAAATTCAGATAACATGAGGTTAAGAGCAGGCGGGGGGTGGGTAGAGTCTGTGTAGGATAACATATATGTTGCACAATGAATTGTAAATGGTATAAATAGACTCACTTCATGCCACAGGGAGAGATCAGCTCATTGTGTTCCTCTTATGCGTCCGGTTTTATCCAGAGGCCAGCGCTTGTATAGAGAACTGAAGAATGATTTCTAAGAACTATACACAATGGTAACAGCTCCCCTTATGGGCTTTGTCTGATATTACGACTAAGGCAAAAATGTAATTCTCCAAACTTCTCCTACAATAAGAAGGTTCAGAATGTTCATAGTCACAGCAGGTGCAATTGCGACCAGACCATTAGGGGGAGGGACTCTTCATTGGTTGTGCAACACCCCTGCCAATGCGCATGGCAGAGGAGCAGTTGTGAATAAGCCCTTTCATCCATTTAGTACTTTCAGAGGTAATTGTGCAGCGATAGATACTGCCTGGATAGGCAAGGGTTAATGTTTCTTAATGTTGTCATCCAATGATGTTCCACTATTGTAACTGGAGTGTGATTGGAGAAGGAGATCACCTGACCAGGGATTAACTAAACCCTTAGTCAGGGGAGGAGTTAGCTCTTCGGCCCAGCTCTCACCTCATGAGGAGCTCTTAGGCCCAGCTCTCCTAGTGAGCAGACCGCTGTCTTAGGATCCAGCTTCTGACTGAGAAGCACCACCAAACCCTTAGTCAGGGGAGGAGTTAAGACAGAGAGACAGTGAGTCAAGGGGAGAGCGTTTCAGAAACTTCAGAGAGCTCAGATCTCTCTTCAGGCCCAGCTCTCACCACATGAGGAGCTCCTAGGCCTCAGCATATCAACTGCATACTGAGTGACAGAGACAGCGTGTGCCTCACACACACCTAGTGAGCCCACACAGAAACACCCAGGATAGAGCTGCAGCTTCCAGCATTAGACACAGCTACATCCCAGCCTGCCCCTGCATCGAGGCTGGTGACCCAACTCCTGAGGTTTTCTCTCCAAGATCACTCCAGTAACCTGTACTTGTACAGAATCGTTTGGCCTGTTGCTGCTGTTGGTTTGAATAAAGAACTGTAAGTTACCTTTATGCACAACATTGCCTCCATCTGGTCCCTGCTACGGCTGTATCACCATCAAGGGCTCCCTCATCTATCTACCAGGGACACATACTACAGACTTTAAGGGTTGCCCCAGGGAGAACCAGTACCTCAGCATCTTCCTCATCTAATTTCTTGCACATACCACCCGCTGGAGACCTGCCAGGCTGTGGGACAGCCCTCCGGTCCCCATACCAAGCACGTGACACTAGCGTGCCTAGGAGTATGGTACGTTCTTTACCCTACAGTCAGCTGTTGAGGGTCAAAAGGATTGTGGATGATGTTGAGACCCAACAATCTGAATTATTCAAGATGGGTAAAAAATTTATCAATAGGGGATACCCCAAATCACTTGTGAGTGGACATATACAAAAAGTTCAAAGACTAGACCGCCAATCCCTACTCTCTTCTAAACGGGTGACTAAGTCTAATACCCGCATACCGTTGGTCACTACATACACTCCACATAGCCAACAGATTGCCACGATTGTACGTGATAATTGGTGCATTTTAAAAACGTTCTATAAAAGCTCACCATTTTTTCAGCTACCTCCACTGATCTCCTATAAACGGAATAAAAACTTAAGAGACATGTTGGTTAAAACTGATGTAGTCCCAAGAAAGGACAAGGCCTCTCGTAAAGGATGCTATCCATGTATGGCCTGTGACAATTGCTCCCTGTTATTGAAAGGCGATATGTTTTGCCACCCGATCTCTGGTAAAAAATACAAGATAAATTTTTCACTTACATGTAGAAGTGACTATGTGATATATGTCCTCCAGTGTCCATGCAAGATGCTATATGTCGGTGAAACGACTACGGAGTGCAGACTACGGTTAAATAATCATAAATCTAGCATACGTACCAACAAGCTTGATTTACCGGTCCCATGTCATTTTTCTGAAGCTGGTCACTCACTCGATGAACTCAGGTTCATGATTATTGATAGGATTCCTCCGCTAACTCGAGGTGGCAATAGAGAACTCTTATTGAAACGTAGAGAAGTCCAATGGATTCACAAACTAGGGTCACTTAGTCCCCGTGGTCTGAATAAGGATTTCCCCCTGAATGTATTTCTATAAAGGGTACCTTTACAATGAGCCCCAGGATCTGTCTACCCTCTCTGTATATGAGTATTTCTTCTAACAACTAAACTCAATGTTATACAGTTCATTTACGTTGAGGATATGTTATTTATATCTATACCTTATATTTGATATAGGTTTGTGCAGTCATATGTGCTAACATTTTCCCTCTTTCTTCTCTATCCCGTAGCATTTATCGGACGTAAAAATTGGGACCCTGTGGATTTCCATTTGGGGACGGCGACGATGTGACGATTGGGATACATCGGGGCCGGTGGATCCATATAAGGGAGCAGTGCACCCGGATGGGACTCTTAGCAGGCATGACATCCTCTGGCTGTTCGGCATCATGTTGGTGTCTTTACCTTGCTGAAAATTGCTCACCACTGGACCACCGAGCACCTTCCCGCGACGTCCCTCGAGGTTCCGTCCTGGTTTTCCCCGGGTCGCCTAACTGTCCATCTTGCACGGGTTTCTACATTTGCGATGGCTATCATTGACGCACAAGCCTATTCTACGCATGCGTGAACTTTTCTCCTCCGGACGGGGGTTTTTTACATAGGATCCGCATGACTAATATTTGTTATATATTCCCAAATGTATTAGGTATAGTATTCTATTATGTCCTCTATTTGTACACATTGCACTTTTTTGACACTTCTGCACTTTGTTGTTCTTTCGGACGAACAGTCCGTGATTATGTCTGTAAGCTTCATTGGTAACCATGACAACCATTAGGGGAGCGTGAGTTACCTCTTAGCCTCACTTTATAATTATAATACTTTACAAGTAATGCACTTTATTTGTCATTAAGAATATGTTATATGATACTTATATGGTTATTACACTGTTTTATGGATACACTTGTTAAACTTATGTACACATGTGTTGGCAATCACCTGTCCGCTATTTAAAGGCGGCGGGCGGATACCTCACTATGCTTGAAAATGTCCTGATTGAATGGACGAAACGTCGCATCTTGAAGGTGGAATAAATCACTTTTATGGAGTGCTGCTTCAGTATCTTTTCCTTTCCTGTGTATATATGCATATACTGTGTATATGTGTATATATGTATATACTGTGTATATATGCATCTACTGTGTAACTGTGTATATATGCATCTACTGTGTAACTGTGTATATATGCATCTACTGTGTAACTGTGTATATATGCATCTACTGTGTATATGTGTGTATATATGCATCTACTGTGTATATGTGTATATATGCATCTACTGTGTATATATGCATCTACTGTGTATATGTGTATATATGTATATACTGTGTATATATGCATCTACTGTGTTTATACACGCATATATTTATATAAGCATATATGTGTGTACATTTATATAAATGTGAATGATGTGGTTTTTGTATATACTGTGTATATGGAATGTATGTATATTCTCTCTCTCTCTCTATATATATATATATATATATGTATATATATATATGTGTGTATATATGTATATATATATATGTGTTTTGTGCTGTCGCCGCTGTATGTAGCTGTGTTACTGGGGTGAGGCGGCTGTATGTAGCTGTGTTACTGGCGGTGAGGCGGCTGTATGTAGCTGTGTTACTGGGGTGAGGCGGCTGTATGTAGCTGTGTTACTGGGGGTGAGGCGGCTGTATGTAGCTGTGTTACTGGGGTGAGGCGGCTGTATGTAGCTGTGTTACTGGGGTGAGGCGGCTGTATGTAGATGTGTTACTGGGGGTGAGGCGGCTGTATGTAGCTGTGTTACTGGCGGTGAGGCGGCTGTGTTACTGGCAGTGAGGCGGTTGTATGTAGCTGTGTTACATCTGGGATAGTGGAAAGGAAGCAGGAGGACGTGAGTGTACGCTACACTTATTGGTGGCCTCCACCAGATTTTGCGCCCAAGGGCCCCCACCAACCTTAATCCGGCCCTGCTCATCTATCTACCAGGGACACAAACTACAGACTTTAAGGGTCGCCCCAGGGAGAATCAGTACCACAGCATCTTCCTCATCTAATACCACCCGCTGGAGACCTGCCAGGCTGTGGGACAGCCCTCCAGTCCCCATACCAAGCACCGTGACACTAGGGTGCCTAGGCCGCAACCGCCAGCCACTCCGGTATTCTGGGCCCCGGCTGACTCCAGGCCCCAAGAAAAGGCTAGGCCCCGGTTGGGGATGTTGCAACTGCATAGTAAATCTGGGCCATTGTGTCATGAAAGTAGGATACTAGATCAAGTAGAAGCATGAAAAAGTGATTTCCTCATCTCAACAACATCAATTACATCTTATCAACATTGTCTAAGGCTGTAGTTGACAAATTGTCTGCTGGGGCATGGTATCCCACTCTTCTTGGAAGGCAGTCCCCAGGTCATGGATCTTCTGAGTTATGAGCCTCTACATAGCACCGCAGCTGGGATTCAGGTTTGGAAAACGGGCAATTCCTTTTGATGTACGGCAGTTGTTCCCTTATGATGAAACCTCATTGAGCTGGCACATTTTCCTCTATGGCAATGAAATTCAACGTGTGTAGTACTTGCAGAGGCACAATGGGTGTTTCACTATACCATTCACAAAGTGAAGGACAGTTCCATATTAACTAGACACCGTACAAGTGCCAAGGCCCAAACAGAGATCAAGACCCACCCCTCGTCCATCAGCGGAGCAAGGACCCAGCTCCCACCGTACCCTCGCCAGTGATGTGAATGGATACTAACTCTCTGTACGGCTGGGATATAAGGGCCCTTCCCGCGGCCTGCAGGAGGATGAGGGGGAGAGTAAAGGAGGTTTCTACCAACTGGTCATACCGCAACTGTGTGTCTATAGCATGGCAAAGATAGTTAAAGATATAGCAGGTGGAAGGAATATGGCAAGTCATAGGAATCATTTAACTGCTGAAATGAGCGAAGGACTCCATCTGTACCGATGTCCCCATATAAAACACCCCTAGCCCTCCATCTAGCCCCATTAGATGGAGTTATTCCACAGGGTGTGTACTTGTCAAACCAAGTAGCGTACTATTGGGAGCAAACTCTTGCCGACAACAAAAGAAGCTGGCCAGCATGGGAGCTGCCCCCCCGGTCCTACCCCCCCCCCCCCCAAATAAGAGTTATTCATGTGAAGGCTAGAATAGGGGTTTACAAGAATTGGCACGGTACACAGTTTTTTAACCCCTTCCCATTGAGGCCCTTTTTCATTTTTGCGTTTCCATTTTTTACTACCCACCTTAAAAAATTGCACAAACAAATTGCACTTCATAGTGACCATACAGGGGGAGCTCAGCCCATGAGCCATCTCCATGCACCCGCAGCCAGCTTGTGATGTACTACTATGTCACATGTCAGTAAAGGTTTAAAGTTGGAACATCCAAGGTAAGTGGGACAACTGGGCCCGCCCAATAATATGCAGCAATATGCAGCAAACACGCACTTTGTATGGAGAGGATTCAGCCCGTAAGCCCTCACCATACACCCACAGCCGGCATGTGACGTACAAGTATGTCACATGTCAGGAAGTGGTTAAAGCTGGAACATCCACAAAATAGGGCATGGTCTGATATGGAATTAGAGAGATAGGAGGCCTCACTAACCAAGGGAAGGGTCTGGTAATCAAAAAGGCACATATCTATGCGGAACATGGAATTATAATATCAGGGTGTAAACGGCTGATAGAGATTTTTATCAATGGCTTAAAACGCCCTTATCAGTTGTAAAGGTGACCTTCAAATGAACTCTTTCATGGCTGCCCGGTACCGGGACAAGAGAGCACAAACCCAAGACACATCAGTCTCTTAGTGAATGTAGCATCTCCCCCCAGTTTATTAGTGCCCAGTTGCATATATAAAACAGAACATCATCATCAAAGGGGCGTGACAAGGAGATGCTATTGCAATGCTATTGGCCATAATGAATTTTACCAGGACGTTCTCCGAAAGCTTAACTATTTCTTCTCAGAGACCTTGTTTATACTAATTTCCCTGAGAAGAAGACTCGGCAAATCAAAACAGGAGATATGCAGGTGCTAGAACCAAAATATAGGACAAGAGTGAAGGACAGACTTGCTTCTCATTAAATGTCAAAGGGATTTAGCTCGCAGGCGAGCAAGTAGGTTACATAAAAATGAAGTTTGAATCATGACATTAGCTGGACAGTGCTTGACCCCCGGCATGACCCCTGGCAAATATTTAAAGTGGCCGCTGTTTGGTTCTCTTGGTCAAAGATGGCTCTGTAGAGGAATAGATCATTAACATGGCACCAGACATCTTCCAGCCCCAGGCTCTCCACAAGGTCACGAAATGCAGTTGGGGAGGATGGGGCAGACCTCTGGTCACCTGCCAAGTTCCTATCCAAGGACCTATCCCAAACAGTATTGAAGTCTACCACCCACATTACAGAGACTCCTGTGTGTAGTAGCATAAAGTCAAGGATAGGGCGGATGAAATTGCACCTGAAAGGGGGGAAAATTGCACCTGAAGGGGGAGGGATATAAACACTGGCCATTATCAGGGAGGCTCCATTAAAAAAGAGCATGGATAATGACGTAGTGTCCATTAGCTAGGTGGGTCCTTCAATCCTGTGTAAAAGACACACTTCTACGCACAAAAATAGATATTCCCCTAGCATAAGAGGAGAAAAAAAGAGGAGATGGGCCCAACCCATCCAAGCTTTCATGAGCCAGTATCCTGTAGGCACATTTCTCCCTTTGACATTCCAATCATAATGTCCCTATTCGCCATATCATATCAAAAGGGTATATTAGGGCCCTGGGGACAGTGGTAATAGGTGTGGTGCAAAAAAACAGAAATAGTACAGGCATAAACAACCCCCGCCCCCTCCGTTCCACCAGACACCAGCCGGCATAAATCCCAACCTGAAGTAGAATAGAGACAGGTTCAGAAGTCAGCATATCCAGGGCTAACCAGTTCTATACCTAAAAAAAGGGGTAAAAGGGAAAAGGTCTTACAATCAGTATTGAACCAAATAAGCACCTAAGTTGCATTAAACAATCTCCAGAGGGGTAGGGCCCCAAGCGCTCGGGTACACAAAATGGATGTTACATATTTGAAGGTGATTTTCCTGCTCTTTGATACACTGATGCAGTCTCTCCAGTCCAGCAGTCGCCTCCTGCATGGTATTTGTCAGTGGGATTAGATGCTTTTCTAAGTCTTTCAACATCAGTAACTCGCTCCATGTTATGTCTGGCATCTTTCCTAATCAGAGCGATGTCCACCTTAACCTCATCAATCCTTGCAGTAAGGGCCTTTTGGCACAGCTCAATGGCCAGAAGGACTTTCTGTGTTTCTAGATTAGTAGCCGAGGCCTGTGTAAGAGACCCAGGCGCCTGGTCCACGGGATGAGGAGGCAGATGGTTTCGGCTTCTTGAAGTGCTCCAGCTTCTCTGCAGCTTTGGATGGTTTATGGCTGGGCGGCCTTAGTAGTGGTTAAGAACCAGGGAGTGGAATGGCATTCCAACAAGGTATACCATCTGGAGCAGTCCACACTATTTGACAACACAGCATCAGAGCAAGGTCCTTGTAACCTGGGAGAACCCAGAGCTGCAGGTCCAGCAGCAGTTTTACAATGGGTATTGGGGGGTAGTAGCTGTTTTCATAATGCAGTACAGTCATCAGAGAGTGCAGCAGAGAGGGGTGCCTTCGGCGGGTCAGCACTCACCTTCTTAGGATCGTCCGTAGGTAGCATGGGTGACAGGAGCATGCAAGACATTGGCCAGACATAACAAATGAAATATGGCATTTTGTAAATATCTGGAACATGATTAGATAGATTACTTAGTAATAGAATAGGAACAATAGAAAAGGAGAAAAAGAATTACACTTTCATGCTATACGGGGGGATGTTTTTTTCCTCGTTCTAAATGCTATATTATAGATTTGAATGAAAGCCATACCTCACAACTTCTGCACCATGTTGTGTGACCCATAAAAATTATTGACCTAAACCTTGTCCTGCTTTAGACGGAACCTGTCAGGGCATGTTGAGACACAAAACTACCCACAGACCCTTAGGCCGATGGTTTAGTGTCCCAAATTGCCCTGAGAAATTTGTATGTGGGAGCATTAAAAAAATTATACTCACCTTATCCCTCATTCCACTTGGCGCCTGCACAGTCCGTCAAGTACACCCTGGCTTCACTGTGCATAGCTCCTATCCGTTCCGGGACACTCATGATTTTTTACAGCTGTCCCGCCGTCCCAGATGGTTGAGAGAATGTCCCGATATGCCCCTCATTGTCCCAGACCAACTGGCTCTTGCCCCTGACAAAATGTAGAGCAGAGAACTTGAGGCAGGAGCTGCAGTTTGTTTACACCGAGTCACAGAGAGTTATGGAGGGATGGATGTCTGACATTAGGGCTGCACGTGGGGAGCTGCCTCACCAAGAAGAAGTAAGTCTGCTTTGAGTTGTTTCCTCACTTCCCCCTTCCTGTAACCCTCTGCTGACTGAGGGATCCACAGGAAGGAAACATCAATAAATTACTGAATACATGACTGCCACTTATATCATAGAATGTAAAATGACAGTGTATGTTAGAGGGCATGTGTGTGTATGTGTGAATAAATGTGTGTGCACAAGAGTGTACACATATGTTTTTGTGTATGTAATCCTGAAGGTGTTGGTTTTGGAGATCAGCTATTGACCCATTCCCACCAACTGGCGTAATAGTACGTCAGCATGAGGGGAGCAAGGGGAGTACGGAGGGGGGTCACAGGCAGAGCGCTCCTCATACAACAGGGGTGCGTATAGCAGCAAACACCCGTGGCTAACACCCCAGATCAGTGCTGGAACCAAACGCAAGTATCAACCCAATAAATAACTTATTGGCTGCCATTTTCACAGAGATTGTCTCTCCCTGTGATCGGAGAGCAACAATATGGGGCACATTTACTAAGGGTCTGCGGACCGCGATTCTGTTGGGTTTCCCGACTATTTCTGATTCGCGCTTAGTTTCCCCCGGGTTTTTGGCGCACGCGATTGGATTGTGGTGCATCACGCCGGCTTTCATGCGACACAAATTGAGGGTTGTGGCAGTCGGACAACCCGACTGATTCGGACAAACCGCAGAATTTAAAATTCAAATTGCGTCGCAAGAACAGCACTCACATACACCGGGCAGAAGATGGTGAACTCTGGCGGACCTCAGCGGGGAAGCGACACATGCAGGAAATTGGACGCATGATCTTAGTGAATCCCGGCAGCTCTGAATCCTTGTCGGACATTCCGGATCAGGGATCGCGACAGGACGGGTAAGTAAATGTGCCCTTATGTCTCCATAGTCAATATAAGACTCCAGGACCAGTCATGTATGCAGATCTGTAACTGCAGAAAAAAAAATGTTAAATCCCTTTCCCTAGAGCAGATAAAAAAAATAAACACAAAAAAATATCTAATATATTAGATATCCCCACAACCGATGGGCACATTAATCCTACAATGGCACTAAGTGTGCCAGTGTATGATGATTCCCGTGCTCCCTGACACTCACCAGATCTATCAGGAAGCTGGCCGCTCTGCTGCTGGGGTTCTTCTATGTCAGGTCTGACTTGGTTGGAATAGGCTGAAGCAACGCCCTTGCTCAAACAGCTTAGAAAGGGGGGAAAGTTGCAATTCTCTGCAGTGGGAATCGCCACTAAGATTTGATAAATGTCACCTCCAGTAAATAAAAAGCGAAAAATGGTTATTCCTGTTTAAAAGGAAACATTGTTAATTTTAAAATAAGCTGAAATGGGGCATGGCCAGGGGTGTGGTTTAGTGTGAAATTTTGTCTCTTTTTTTCTCTTCATGAAAAGATGGCTGGATGCTGTCCCCAAAAAAATCCCTCTCCTCCACTCGGTTTTCTTTTAAAATAATTTAAAAAAACAAACTTACGGCATACCACCCTCCTTACATCAGATCTATCCGCTTATGACTCATAACTGTGGAATAGACCCACAATCCAGGACTGTATGGTCGAATTCAGGATGATTGGGTGGCATGAAAGCAAAGGACTCCTTGATAGCAGAAACAACCCACCATCACCACCAAACATGTCCTAACTATGCAGCATTTAATAGGCAACATTAAATGTGTAATTTTCCATACAAAAAAAATAAGATTCTTTATATCAAATAGGTCCTGATCATAAGTCTATTTTTTTTTACGGGACAACAGGGGACATTTGTCATGCCTTGTATGCCAATTTTCAGTTCTCCCTAATGCCTTCTCAACACCAACAGCAGGTTCTATGCCAGACAGGACCTGGTATAGAATTAATATGGGTGCACAAGGACATAACATTTTAGTATATCATGTTATTAGTATTGAAAATGATCCTAGAATGATTAGATAATTTGTTGTTCTCTATGCAAAATGGAAGCTAAGGAGCACATACACAAAACTATACACACTCACTATTTGTAAAGATATTGCATATCTATTACCAAACTACACCACAAGGTGGAAACCTTGTTCTAATGAGCAGATGTAGTCTGAAATACTGAGCAATTCTGTATTTATGTGGTTTCTGCTCAACAAGCTCATTGCACTGCTCATCATACTGCCGTGGCACTGTCTCTATATTGGCTAATGTGGGGGCACCATGACTATATTGGCTACTGTTGGGGCACTGTTACTATATTGACTTCTATGGGAGAAATAATGTTCTCTCTGGGAGCAGCATAATAGTATTAAATATAAAGAAGGAGCTAACATTTTTGTGGTGCTCATTCAGTGTTGCTAAATTGGAGTATTCGTTGGTGTACAGCATGGGTGCATTGTTATAATGCACAACTTTAAGGAGCCAGTGATAACCATAACTTTAGAGGGGCCTGATAATAATAATTCTTTATTTATATAGCGCCTACAAATTATGCAGCGCTGTACAAAGCATGACAAATTGGTCCTTGTCTCCATGGGGTTCACAATCTAAACAACCTACTAGTATGTTTTAGAGTGTTGGAGGAAACCGGAGAGCCCCGAGCCAAACCCACGCAAACACGGAGAGAACATACAAACTCTTTGCAGATTTTGACCTGGATGGGACTTGAACCCAAACCCAGTGTACCGCCATGTAGTATAAAATGCAAACAGCATACCGCCATGTAGTACAAAATACATGCAGCTTGCTGAGAGGAGGCAGATGTAGCAGAGTTGAAGTATCCTCCTCAGCTCTGCTACATGTCTCCACTAGCATGGACTGTTGCCCCCTTGTCCAGCAGGTGCCGCTCCGCCTGAGGCGAGATTCTCAACTCACCTCATGGCAGGTGCGCCCCTGGACCTATAATACTGGAGACCCCTTTTGCAGACCTTTAATACAGGAAGCCCCCAGAGCAGATCCAGCAGATCCAGAGAGCCATAAAGCCACATTTACTTACCCAGTCCTGTCGCGATCCAGCAGCGTGTTCTTCGTCGGCCGGGAGCGGGGGAAAGAAGGGGGGAGGGAGCGGGGGGATGGGGTGCTGGATGCCGGGGAATATGCAGAGTGGGAGCCCGGAGCAGACAGGTGGGGCTTCACTTTGGGCAGGAGGATGCGCCAGCCGGTGGAAGAGGGGATGTGCCGGCCAGCGTGAGTGGCAGCACAACAGCATGGGCGGACAATGGCACGGCAGCATGGGCGGGCGTGCTAGCAGCAGCATGGGCGGCTGTTGGGCGGCAGCATGGACTGTTGCCCCCTTGTCCAGCAGGTGCCGCGCCGCCTGAGGCGAGATTCTCAACTCACCTCATAGCAGGTGCGACCCTGGAACTATAATACTGGAGACCCCTTAGGGCAGACCTTTAATACAGGAGGCCCCCAGAGCAGATCCAGCAGATCCAGAGATCCATAAAGCCATATTTATTTACCCAGTCCTGTCGCGATCCACCAGCGTGTTCTCCGTCGAGGATTCGGGACTTCCAGCGATTCACTAAGGTAGTGCGCCCGATGTCCACCAGGTGTCGCTGCTGCGCTGAAGTCTGCCGGAGTTCGCCGGAGTTCACCATCCTATCCTGGGTGCAGGTAAGGGTGTGTCAAGTGACACTTTTAAAAAAAAAAAATACTGCGTTTTTTCCGAATCCGTCAGGTTTTTCGATGGCCACGCCCCCTGATTTCCACCGCATGCATGCCGGTGCGATGCGCCACAATCCGATCATGTGGGCCAAAAACCCAGGCCAATTCAGCGCAAACGGTAATTTTCGGTGAACCCAGCAAAAAAGAGTGATTCGGGGCCTTAGTAAATGACCCCCATTGTGTCTGTTCTGCCCTGAGTTGGAGCGGTATATACCACTTTTCTATACATTGTTCCGCTTTGTCCCTTCATTGATTGAAATGTGGATTGCTAATACAAATTCTTCACAGTGACAGATTTTTTTTAAACTTATTTATGTATCTGTTCACATTTGCAATAAACATAGCATTATAAAGTTTTTAGATTTAACCTGCAATCAGGGTCAGATTAAAACAAGTCTGGAATTCACTTCCTACTTATGGTACCAGAATCAGCTTCTTGGGGAATAGAGGATGCATCCCTTCTACCTGCTTTCAATATGCGGGACCTTTGGAGAACCTTCATGTGTATTGAGAGCAGGAAGCAGGAACAGATGTATGAGGATTTAATGGGTGAATGCCCTTTTAATATTTGGTGGTTGGTTTAGGTCTTAAACCCCCGGGCTACTGTCCCAACTGCCTGTATTATAATGCACTGCTGCCGGTAATGCTAATTAAACAGAAAAACACTGTTTAATAAACGGGTTTTTTACATGCTGCAACATTAAAAATATATAAAAAATACCTCCTATAGACTTACAGATGGAGGAACAAGATACTACTTGTGGGATTGCAGGGGTATAATGTGATGACAGGTTCCCTTTAATTTTTTATTTTAGATGCATTAAAAACACTTAGTTCTACAGTAGTCATAGTCAAAAATTTAACGAAATAGATAAGCTATTGGTACTTACTGTATGTCCATTAAAAACTGGTGAAATTATTATGCTAACATATCTATACCATTAAATATGAATTATTATTCCTTTCTTACTCTTTTCCCTTTCTATAAATAAGCTGCCTGCTTGCTCTTGCAGCCTTTATGCATGACTATGGTGATAAGCATGGCTAGTGACATGCAACTGCGTACATGATGGCAGCACGCAGGGTGCGCTCAGCCAAAAAGGTGGGTGAGGCAAACATTCACAGATGGCTCTCTGTATTTCTTCATCTGTGCTAGCGTAGAATTTAGGTTTCTTCAAACAGGGTTCTTTCCTGGCATTATGCATTAAATTCAATTTCTACCAGTGTGGAGGGGGGGGGGGGCATAAGATAAATCCATCAAAATATTTAAATAATTATGCCAGATCTTCAATTTTGCAAAAAAAAAAGTCCACATTTCCAATAAAAGTGGAACAAAAGGTCTTACAGTTCTGAAAATGTAATATATGACACCTTACTTATCTCTGTACACTGAAGTGTGAAAAAATCTTACTGGTGTCAGAATATGATGAAACAAAGACATTTTAAGGCATTCAGACAAAATTAAACTTTATAAATCTGATATATCAGTCATCATACTGACCGAAAGATTAAAGGGGTTCATATGGACCACATAGTAAATGCAGTGAAAAAGCAAATCCTGCTGGGAAAGGGTCTAACTGAGTTTTTTTTTTTGTCAATTCCACAGCATTTTGATATTTTTTTTCCATCTTCCCAGTAGATTGCAAAGAATTGCAAATGTGTAAAATAATAATACAATGACAATAATTAAACAATATATATTATTTATAGTTATTGTCCAAAGAGCTACGCTACTTCCATACATATCAAATTTATAAGATGTGGTGTGTGGCATCCTTCCTAATGATTGCATTGCAATGGGATAAGATAGATCCAGCAGTCCAGGAGGGCTGTGCGAAAACATTGGTGTTGGTAAATAAACATATGCCCACATTTATTAAGGACCGTGCGCCAGTTTTCTGTCAGACCTTGCTCGTTCTTTTCGGTGCAAACTGCTTGCACATCTATTTATGAAGTGTCCGAGACACATTACTGGCGCACCCGACACAATTGTGGCGCACGTTGCACTACTCTTCATGCAACACAAATTTCTGCACTGAAGGGGGCTCTCTGGTGCTCAGTCGGACCGTGCACCGGATTTATCATGCAAAGTCTGACAGAATTCTGTTGAACGCCCTATTTCAAAGATGCACCAAAAAAAGTGGTGCACTCTGTCGGAGCATTGCAGGGGGTGCCAGAATAATGAAGAACGTGCACCAGAAATCCTGAATGTTACACCCTGCACACTACACACATAATGCAGTTTGCACTGTTTTTAATAAATGTGCCCATAATGTTAAAAGATAAGTTCAGAAAATTTGCTTATCTATAATGCGGGTAATTCTCTGCTCGGTGTCAGCTGTGATAGACAGCTGACAGCCGCTGCTTCTGGTACCGGCTCCGTTCGTAGTTATACTACGCATCTAGCCCCAGGGATGTAGTAGTATAACGTTGTGGTGCGCCTAGGGGTTAAGGACCGTGCGCCAGTTTTCTGTCAGACCACGTTCTTTTCGGTGCAAACTGCTTGCACATCTATTTATGAAGTGTCCGAGACACATTACTGGCGCACGTTGCACTACTCTTGATGCAACACAAATTTCTGCACTGAAGGGGTCTCTCTGGTGCTCAGTCGGACCGTGCACTGGATTTATCATGCAAAGTCTGACAGAATTCTGTTGTACGCCCTATTTCAAAGATGCACCAAAAAAAGTGGTGCACTCTGTCGGAGCATTGCAGGGGGAGCCAGATTCATGAAGAACGTGCACCAGAAATCCTGAATGTTACACCCTGCACACTACACACATAATGCAGTTTGCACTGTTTTTAATAAGTTCAGAAAATTTGCTTATCTATAATGCGGGTAATTCTCTGCT